>CM060837.1:37882500-38010000 GCA_030762175.1 Metallyticus violacea | reverse complement strand
GATATGATCATTAACTTCTTTACTTTTCTCCCCTTTACTTCTTCTTGCCACTTAATTTTCAGTTTTCCGTCTTATCCCTTTCCACGCTGTTTGATATCATTCCTCTCTAAGTTTCGTACTCTTTTTAATTATAAACTTTTGATGTTAACTCTCGAAAACGAAACTTTCTCTTGTTAACATTTTCGGAAAGGTATATTTACAACCCTCGCCTTCAGCTATTAGTCTTCCATTTTCCCGACTGGCATTTGTTTGGAAATCATTTGTCTACGAAGAACACTGAAAAAATTTCCGGACATGAGTAAACTGTTTACAATAAACAGATATCTCGATATTGCAATAGCGTGGTGGTCTCATGGCGCAATTATTAAGAAAATTGAAAATGTTACGTCGTGTGAATAGAAGGCATATGTTCTAACAACAAAAAATAATGGTGTATATTTTTAGACTCGGCTGTGTTTCTCTGTTTTGATTTCCTGTCAAAGATGGGCAATGCTTTATAAAACCATCTACATAAATAGAAGGGTCAAGAATAAAGAAACATTTTTAATTGAGAAACTTTTACACAAATTGATGGTGTTACTACTTTTTCATCTAATCCCCTTAATTTGTCAAGATACTTGGGTCATTTTGTGACAGCTATATAGCACAAGAATAAAATTTCCATGGGCGTCTTAGCAGATAATTGACACCATCACTTTCATATTTTTAACTTACTCTACTATGCCATAAATGTGGTAATTGGATGATGCCAAGTGTTATGAGATAGGCACTCCAAATGAAGTCATTCAGTGGTTGCGACAATTCTTGTATTGTCGTTCTCCTGAGACATTTGTCACTAATGATATTAGCTTGTAGTGCTGAAAAAATATCCCCTAAGCTTAAAATGCTTCTATGATAGTTGGTGATAGCTAATGTACTTCTTTTGAACCGAACGTTTTTGCTAATGTTTTTATCAATGACATCCCAAGTTTTAGAAACTACGAGAGTAAATCAAAGGGTAAGTTTCCATAATATTTTTGTAGGTGGACAACTAAGGATGGATCATACTCATCTTCTGGTAGATGTTTCATAATTTTCACCAACAGATGAAGCATTTAAGTGCTCTTACAGATTATTCAGCATCACCCGTCTGTTCTCCCACCGATGAGAATTTGTATATACGAGAGTAGGACCATAAGTTTCCAGCCTAACAATTTTCTACGTATGATGAAGACAAAAACTGTATTTTACTTTTAAATATACTTTCTCTTTATTGCAATACACTTCTCCCGTCTTTGAACTAACATTTCAATTCCCCCACCTAAAAATAGTCAGATATCTTGTGTGCAAAATGGGCATAAACAGCATCCGACACTTCATCGTCACACTTAAATTTCCTTCCTCGAAGGTCTATCTTGAGTTTTGAGAAGAGGAAATTGCCACTGGGAGTTAGACCCTTTGCAACAAGAGCTGTGTGCACAGGCGCGTTGTCGTGAAGATGGCCTTTTCTCTTTGAGGAAAGCACGTAGTCTGTGCAGTAGACTAGCATAGTACTGCCCATTTACTGTGGTATGAATAGTCCCAAAAGATTGTGGCCATTATCTTCTTGAGTGACTGAGTGACCTTGGCGTTTAGAGGCGGTGCTTAGCCAGGTTTACGTCATTCCATTGATTCTCTTTTTGGACAAGAGATCATAGTAGAGGATCATAGTTTCATCTCCTGTAACAATGATATGCAGAACTTCTCTCTGTTGCCACAGCAGAGCTCCAAAAATGCCTGACAACAGATGACTCTTTGCTGCTTTTGGACTCAGAAAAGAAGTCCATGTACCCATCTTGCACTAATCTTATTTCTGTTTAAATGTTGATGAATAATTCGAAGGAGTGTTGTTTTAGAAAGGTCCAACCTTGCTGCTATTTCTGTAACTTTGAGCCGCCGGTCCTCCATAATTTCTCCTTCCACAAGAGCGATGTGTTCAGGAGTGAGTACCTCCAAGGGCCGACCTGCACGCTGTTCTTCTTCAATGTTTTCTCGACCCATTCTTTTACGGTCGAATATGAGGGGGATGCTTCCGCATATACATCGTCCAATCGCTGTTTTATTTCATTTGGAGTAAGTCTTTCTTTTGTAAGGAGCTTAATAACAGCTCGATACTCCATTTTGAACATGTCATTATCTTCTACACATAGCGTTCTTTAGGTAACTGTATATGAACAACTGAACACAACGGAGCGGAAATCACAGCTGCAATTATTTACTTAACAGAATAGGTATGACACCAGATAAGGATTTCGGAAACTTATGGACCTACCCTCATACTAGTGCAAATGGGTTGACCTTCAGTGGCATGCGAATTCCCGTATGACAGGGGCTAAATTTCCGCCGACGCAAGCAAATGAGCTCACTCAGTCTGTTGATCCACGTCAGTTGTTTCAGTTGTTTTCTGTATAAGGTGCATTTTGGAATTTCTACTGTGTGTCATTTTAATATTGAGGCATCACAGGGGATGATGCATGAGATGAAATTATAATTGGGAAAGGATTACTTTTTTATTTAAGGAAGGAAGTCTAAATCTAAATCCCCGGCAAATACACCAGGGAGGACGGTCCTGGTGGCAATCAAATCCCAAATCTCCCGCCCACAGATGCGTGCCTTAACCTCAGTTACCTAGTCGGTGTATTTATGTACTTGTGTACTTATATTAATATACGGTAGTGCAAAGAATATTTATTTAGGTTTGTTATATAGAAAAGAAATCTAAAGTGCGGTGGGAGAAAAACATCGCGCTAAATTTCAAAATACCCATCATTAAATGCACTTTTTCAAATTGGTGGACTTGGTAGCAACCCAAGGCATTTTAAATGACTAAAAAGTGGGGTTTAACGGAAGAGAATCGTATAGCTATCAGTAGAGTAATATTGTATTTTTAATCATACAAAACTACCGCTGTACTTGAAATAAAACTCGTGGAGGAGCTGAAAAAAATATCCGGGAGACAGTTTATAATATTTGGGATGATGAAAAAGCTTTTTACTCATGTCTCAGTATTTCAAGCATCTGATATGATGAGGCAATATTAATTAATACTTAGTACTAATAAATAACGGAAGAAAAATATGCAGGCTATGAAATTCAACCGAGCTAGAGGATTTTTCTCAGCAGCTGGCGAGCCGTTATGCAGTAACCTCCTGTCGACAAAATCAATTTTGTGTTATGTAACGAGTTAAAGACTCTAAATCTAACTGATTTTCCTTGACATACTCTCAGTTACATGATGTATTGACGATATTTCATTTCTCCGACTACATAAAACATGCCATGTCAAATTTCACTGTCATTATATGTAATATGAAGACGAAAAATACTAGTTTACATTATTAGACAACAAATAAAGTTGTTTATGTTTCATAAGCACGTCTTCATTTCAAAAGCAGTATAAAATGTACTCTTACGAAGTGGTATCCAGAATATTCTGGAATGGTGTTGCCATCTGGGCAAAAATTTACTTTGAGACTAATGACCGCCGTCACCCTCGAAGTAGTTCCCTTCCACACTTATACTCCGGTCCCAGCGATTCTGCCATTTTCCAAGTACATCTTGGAAGTCATGTTTTTTGAGGGTGTTTAGCACAGAAAGCGTTTCTTCTTGATTCCTCTCAATCGGGTCGAACCGGCGTCCTTTCAACTTGACTTTCAGTTTGGGGAATAGAGCGAAATCGCAGGGTATCAAATCAGACGAGTGCCATGGGTGGGGGACAACCGTCAAGTTGTTTTTCGCCAAAAAGCTCCTGGTGATCAAGGAAGTGTGACAGGAAGCATTATCGTAATGTAACAGTTCCCTTATCGCCAAAGTTTGGGCCGTCGTCTCCGCACATTTTCACGGAGCCGTCGCAAAACGTCACAGTAGTACGTGGAATTCACTGTTTGCTTTGGTGGAACAAATTCTTTGTGCACAATCCCCTTGGTATCAAAGAAAACGAGGAACATGCGCTTGACTTTGCTCTTCACTTGTCTCGCTTTTTTTTTTGGTCTTGGTGAGTTCGGGCTCTTCCACTGGGAGGATTGTTGTTTTGTCTCAGAGTCATAAGCATACATCCAGCTCTCGTCGCCGGTGATGACCCTGGACAAGAAGGTTGGGTCATCGGATACGGCCTGACGAAGCTCCGTGCAAACTTCAACCTGCTGCGCCTTTTGATCAGCAGTCAGAATCCTTGGCACAAATTTTGCGGCTACACGATGCATGCCCAATTCATCAGTTAAAATTCGTTGGTATGTCCCATAACCAGTTCCCACATCATGAGCAAGGTCTTCAATGGCTCGATGTCGATCCTCACGAACGAGGTGTTGAACTTTGGCAACAATGTTAGGGTTGTGCATCTGATGGGCCTACCGGTATGGGCATCGTCTTCAATAGCTGTACGGCCAGCCCTGAACCGAGCATGCCGCTCAAACACACGTGTACGGCTCATGCTTTGTCCCCCAAATACTTGTTGAATCATGGCGAGGGTCTCCGTAGCATTTTTCCCGAGAGAGATTTGAACAGCATTTGATGCACACTCTCTGTTCCAATCTTGTATCCATCGCAAAATCGCCACGCACTACACACAGAGTATCATGAAATGTACTATAGAATCTCAACACATCTACCCAGCTGCATGAAACTTTAAATACTCCCTCATCAAATGTGCTAGTGTCGCCACCTAGCGGTACAAAACTCTACTGCAACTACTGTCGAGATAACAGCACCAGTCCCGAATATTGTGGATACCATCTCGTATAATCGAAGGGCAAGACTGTGGTGCAATAACGAATTCTATGCGTGAGACACAAACTGAGAAATCTTGTAATGAAAATCATCCAGCACAAATGCAATCTTAAAATCTGTGCGTCCTAAATCTTGCTGATGCGGCGTTGGCAATTCTTTCACGTCCAGTAACAGAAAATGTGTATAAAGTACATCACAACAAATGGGCTACAGTTTTTTTTTTTGCCTTATTTTTATTTCCCATTACAGAATCCTTAAATTTTGCTGCAGGCAAGCGGAAGATGTGGCTAGTTCAAGAGGCTGATAGAATGTGGAGACAAGAGAGTATAATTTCTGGTTCCCATTCAGATACGCCCATTCTCTACCCTCTTAGCGGACGGAAGGAAAGAATGAAGGAAAGTTAATGAAATTGTAGAAACTTCTTTCCTTCGCCCTGCGCGATGTAGTAGCAAAGTCTGAAACTTCTTTTCTCTCTTGCCCTGCTCCCAAATTTGATTCTCATGTGGATCGATGACACGTATAGTCTTGTGACAAACAATCAAAGTTCTATAGACCCTTTCGAGCTGCATAAGTTATTTTTACAGTTTCAGATGATAACATTGTCCAACGTTTGATCAACACTTACTTATTTTTTGTAAGATATTTTTGACATTGAACTTTATGACATTAGGTTTTCAAACAAACATTTCTGTCAATATTGCAACAGCAAAGAATTTCTTTGATTCTTGATATATACAGGGTGTTCCATTTATCTTGCGCGCCCAAAAATAGCTTTTTAATGATGAATAAAACAATAAAGTGTTTCAAACAAAAGTTTTTAACATCATGGCTAAGTTTTTGATGAGGGTATGCTTTTTTGTATCTCCATTAATGTAAGAGACACGGGATAGAAATAATTTTCAAAATATATTCAAGTATATATTATCCCTTTCCAAGAGCTATTAAAAATATAGCATTTTAGTCAAGAAAACGGTGCATTTGTTTAACTAAACCATTTAAATTCCCAAATAGTGTAATCGATTAAATCATTATCAGCCAACTTATATTTTTGGTAGATTAACAACATGTCTACTTTCTCTTCGTGTGTGTATATCTTGTAAGAAAAATTGTAGTCAATATCTCAGTGCAGTACAAACCTCCTGTTGATGAATGACTATAGTACATTGTTATGTAAGCTAAAGCAACGACATTTTGAAGGCTGGTCTGGTCTTGTAGAGAGCCTCCTGTTTCACTAGTGACAACTTTTGTAGACATCTATCTCTTTGGCGTTTACAGAAGTCAATTTCATGGAATTCATCATTTCGGATGAAACTCTGAACTTCGTAGCAAATGGATTTTCACTTACAGCCACTGTAACTGTTGCTCATCAATATCCCACTATATTCTTTAATAGCTCCTTTGTGGGCAAAAATTCTTTCCTCTTTATTGCATGCACTACAAAGCGAGAACATGTATTGCTTCTAACGACTCGCTAATTCATTAAGTCGAGGTCTGTATCGTTAGGTAGGAATCTGTGACCTGGAACCATGAACTTGTACTTTATTACTTTAGTAATTTTAATATGGAAACACGAACATTGAAATTTCTGTTTAGTCCAGAACATGAATGAGAAAAATTGAGTTATTATTTTCCATTATAGCACATTTTCTTAAGTGTTTCACAATAGATTATGCACCTTCCTGGTAACCTCGACCTCCCTCTATTTCATCCAATATATATTGGATATATATATTGGATATATATTGGATGAAATAGAGAAATATGAAATAGAGAAATGAAATAGAATAATATATATATATATATATATTATCACAATTTGTATTATTGAAAGAATGAGTTGCTTAGTTACTGCTCTGAACAAAAGAGGAAAGCATTTAGAGCACAAATACAGTGCTGCCACTGAGTGTGAAAAATTGTAAATCAGGAACTACCTACTTACAGCACTGAAACTATATTCGTCCATACTTCGAAATAATAGTAGTAATCCTATTTTAGGAAAAAATATAGTTACGCCATTTGTGTTCAGAACCCCCCTGATAATTAGTTTGTAGTGCTGATAAAAATGCAAAGTGTTTGGATATGATTTATTCATTAGTGAGAGTGACGAATTCTAGACAGCATGGAAATGCTTTTATAACTCAAAAGAGTAAGATAAGTAGATTCGCGTCACTTTTGCTTTCCACGTCTTGACAGAAATTAAAATAAATTTAAGTGACTGAACAAAATCAGCCAAGGCATATTTCGAATTAATTCACAATTTCCGGATATGGGCAGAAAAAATCCCCAGTGCAATTGTTTAGCAAGATTATCTAATATCAAGGTTGCTGTCTGTTGTAGTTTTGTTTCATGTTTAATGACATAACTACACTCTATGAAGAAATAAAAAAGGACAAAGGACAAACGAAATTAGTAAAAGCAAATGTATGTTGCCATATTTGTAATACCAGAATTACAGAATCATGACATCGAAAACACCGTTTTCATGCAAGACGGTGCTCCGCCTCACATATATAAAACTATAAGAAACACAAACAGTAATCCGGTGATTAGTGGGTATTTCCCGAACAGCTGTTCTCATAGATTACCAGATATGCATCCGGCTGACTACTGTTTATGAAGTTACCTCAAATAAACGGCATTTATTAATAGACCTTTACGAGGCAATTCAAAAAGTTTTGCAAGTATCATCTTAAAGTTCAAGATTAAGACTCAATTCGAAAACTTATCCTCACAATTCTTCATTCACCTCTCTCCATACGCAGTTGCAGTTGCAGAGTTGTCAAAAGCACTGAGATATTGTCAACAGAGCTGAATTTATAGCTCTAGCAAGATTCTGCATTCGTTTAAAAGTTTTTCCAGCAATTAAGTTTTCACTTGAGGAAACAACCAGAAGTCGCACAGTACAAGATCAGGGCTATACGGGGGGAGGGTTAAGCAACTGAACTTTGGCCACTTCCAGTTTCCTCAAATTTGCAGCTCTTCTGTGAGGAGACGTATTGTCGTGCAAAAGTAACAGACTTAAAGTTCCTGTCTTTGAACGTCGCCGCCTCAGCTCTTCAAATAAAGGATCTAAAATATAAGTGCCATAGTATTCTCCATCCATATCACTCCCTCTTGATACAGTCAACCACTAATAGTCCATAGTGAGAACGAAAATCTTGTCGAAGAAGAACTGATCTTGTGTCATTCTCATTTACCCACAGGCAGCTTTATTTGGGGTGCAATAGAAATGAAACCAACTTTCATTACCAGTGCATGTATCTGTCAAACGTTTAGGAGCATTTCGTGGGAACATGCTCAAGAGTTTCCTTCCACATTTATTTCTCCTCTTCTTCTCTTCATTGCTTAGGGGGTGTGGAATACATTTTGCACAGATTTTTATCAGCTTTAAATGTTCATTGAGCATTATTATTATTATTATTATTATTATTATTATTATTATTATTATTATTATTATTATTATAAAACGTGGTTTCTCTTTTGTGACACAAATTGCTTTTGTTCCCCTAATACCACACATAGTGCCATAACTTATTTCATTTAATGCATTCATTCATTAATTAAGCCTTAATATGGATTTTATGTTACCTTTTAAAATTAATCTTATAGTTGAGGAATTGCCTTAGTTTACGCAGCTCTTAAGTGACGGACTTTTTTAAATGTTACGCTGCTCAATAAATTTGTAACTGAAGTACTTTATTTACCCACAGTATTTGTGTAAGTAGAACGTCTTGGGCATTTAGAGGAATCGAATTCTGGTTGCACATGTCACGAAATTGATTGTATTACTAGTACTCCCTTTCATATGGTTCTGTACACAGACTACCTAATTACTTAAATACCAGATTATGACTCTGCGTGAATGAAAGGGTGATGAAAACATTTGTCTCTATTTTTTTAATATGCCATCGAAATCCTAAGAATAATGTAAGTATCCCAAAATATACATTATTGACACTAAATATTTGGTCATCATGTTGGCGATTATGTGGATGTACCCGCTTTTAGCGAATTCCGAAGAAATATAGCTATGCAATTGTACCCATAAAACGATTTTTGGAAAAAAAAAATCAAATTCCCATCGATCCTACCTACTAGACACCGAAAATGACAACGAAAAAAAAGAAAAATGTGTGCAAGGCTCTAGCGGTAGCAATTTTTGTTTTTTCGTAGCGAAACTCGGCATATAATCATTAATTAACAAACTAATGGTCGAGTTCGTTTACCAGCAACATTGGAACACTTGGAGTGGGGATTAAGCTAAAGAGATTTTTTTTAAATTTTAAATATCGTTCTACTGGCCACAATTTTTAGTTTTTCTCAACGAAACTCGGTATAAATAAATTAACAAAAATATATTGTGAAAATCAGGGAAACCGGGTCATTAGGAGAGGGGGTATACGTGAAAATCGAGTTGGGGGTTAAAGCGAAATTGAAAAATCCCTCTAGCAGCCGCAATTAAATTTTTTAAAAGGAAACTCAATACTTACAATTTAAATAAAATAATAAAAATACTCAGTAAAACACTAAAATTATATTATTAAAAATAGGAGTTTACCTACAACCCAACCCGTTCTAGTGGCACCAATATTTGCTTTTTTTGCAAAGAAACTCCGTATGTACCATTTCAATAAAATTAGAAAAATAGTTTATGAAAATAAAAAAGGATCATTATGAGTAGGGGCATTCCTGAAACCCAAAATTTAAAGAGTTGTTGTTAAAGCGAAATTTAAAAATCGCTCTAGCGGCCACAATTTTTGTTTTCTTTTTTCCTCGAAACTCGCTATAGATCACTGAAATAAACTAAGAATAATAGTTTCTGAAAATCAATGAAATCAAATTATTAGGAGAGGAGGTTTACCTAAAACCCAAAATTTAATTACTCTATCGGCAATAATGTGTGTTTTTTACGCAAAGAAACTCAGTATTTACTATTTAAATAAAATGAGCAAAATAGTTCCTGAAAAGTCTTGGAAATCGGGTGGTTAGGAGGGTGGGGTTGCCTGAAACCCAAACTTTAAAAATGCAACAAAATTTGGTGTATGTACCATTTAAATAAAACAAAAAAGTGGTTTCTGAAAATTATGGAAATCGACCCTTAGGAGTTGAGGTATATTGAAAACAGAAATTTAACAGGCACTCTTGGTTTAATTTTCGTTCCTTTGTTTTAAAATAAAAGGACAAATTAATTCAGCACATAAATTGTACTCATAACTTTGCATATATTTTATATTTAACAAAAATATCGTCGTGAAAACAGCATATATAAAATTTTAATTTTCCTTCATATGTGTTAGAGCATTAATTTGTATAAAAGCGGTCTGTAATACTCTTCAGAAAGCGTTTTCGTTACATGTTTTTAATACAATAAATAATTAAGCTTCAAAATAATGAAAATCTATGGAACTTTTGATTATATATTGTTGAATGTGTATATTTGATTATTGCATTCAAATTGATTTAAAGTAGTAACATGTTTTTCATTTATTAAAACGTATGAATATCATGTTCTTAAATGCACAAAGTAGTTTGAAACTTTCTGTTGGTTCTTTATTTTAGGGAATGGAAAGATATGAAGAGCTCAATTCATAAACATAGTTACATTTAAAACGTTTAAAAATTCCCACACAGTGTAAATTTGACAATCAGTGGTCATATATTTTATTTAATTAATAGTATACCATTCATTTTCGTGGTTTAATCTCTAAAATAATAATAATAATAATAATAATAATAATTCATTTATAAATTTATTCATATTTCTGAGGAATTCGCTTAGTTTACGCAGCTCCTACGTGGCGGACTTTGCTAATTTTCCGTTCATTTTTACATGAATTGCCTGTGAAAAAGAGCACGTTTTCCACATTAATTCGAAATCCCTTAAAAAGAGAATAAGAATTCTTCTGAGGCATAAAGTGTCCAGGGTATAATTAACAAAACTTAGTTTCTACAAATTCAGGATTTCTGCAGTTGAAATATCACATCAGTAAAATTAAAACCAAAGCTAACAACTGGAGTTAGACAAACGCCTGCTACTTTTGACACTGCATTCCCGTCTTTAAAGTCAAAGTCTAATTCTCTGAAATGACGATAAGAAGATTGAAATCGTGGTGAATAAAAAAGCTTGTGTTCCACTCTGCAAATTCTTGGATTTTCATATAATGAACAATCAATGACACAGTAAGCTCTTTGACAAACTTTCAGTACCTTAGGCGCTGACTTAGTTGACATTATTTTCTATCAGAGATAAAGTTGGGTACGCTCTCCTCAGAAAAATTGTATAAAACAAATCACATTCTGGCATTTAAGTAATTGCTTTAAGAACACTTGGTAGAGATTTTGGGTCTGAAATCGACTTTAACTTTATGCATTATTGAAGGTACCTTGTGTGCAAATTAAGCCCATATAGAGTTTTTCTGTGTTTGAGGAAATTAAATAAGGTTAAATGGACATATAAATATGGTGGCCTGACTACCTTACCCCGGCTTTCAGATTTTCGATCAAAATTAATTTATGATTTTATATTATGAAGCTATATTATTTGCTGATTGCATCCATATAATATTTTAATTTATTTATTTATATATTCAGGTAGAGCTAAGATTAATAATCCTTTTCTTCCGTTCTACCAATCTAATAATAATAATTACACTAACTTTTAGTTACAGCATCACAATTATAACATTAACAGTAACAAGAACCATATAAAACTATGTAAAACATGAAATAGATAAATAAATATATGCTAATACATAAAATATTAGCCTAGGAAGAAGAAAAATAAAAACAATAATAATACTGCAAGCCTAACAATGACAATTTATACACATAACAATCTATGTTTTTTTTTTTTTTTGAGTAGTGTTTAACGCCCGTGTTTACTACTGAGGCACCACAGGCGGTGGTCACTGATGATACATGAAATTAAATGATATATTGGGAAAAGATTATTTTTTTTTAAGGAAGGAAACGTTCCAGGCCTAAGTTTAGGTATCTCCCCGGCATTTGGCAGTTATGAAGACTGAGGAAAACCTGGAAAAACCCCCAGTCAGGAAGGACGGTCCTGGCGGGATTCGAACCGCAGACCTCCCGCTAACGAGTCCATGCCTTAACGACCTCGGCCACCCGTGGCGGTAACAATCTATGTAAATCATAAAAGTGTCAATAAGTATACTAGTAGGATGATAAAAATTATAACCCCTAATAATACTGTGAACGAGATAGGAACATTTTGATAGTAATAACAATAAGAATAATAATAATAGAAATAATAATTCCACAGCAAGTGAAACGAAAAATATCCGACTTAAGGACCTAAACTCTCATTAATAGCAGTTGTATAAATATATTATTTTAATAAGTTCATTTTCACATGTTTGTGTATTATGTAAAGGCTGTTATACTCAATACAGAGCCACAAACATTTAATAGTAATAGCTATTTAGCTATGTTAATTTAAGAAGTTCATTTACGTATGTAATTACGTGATATAAAGTCTATAATATGTTATTTAAAACTCAAAACATTCATTGATAGTATGTTTTTAACTATACAAATGTAATACGTTCATTTGCACACGTTTTTATGTTAGGTAAGGACTTTAATTTTCAATCAAATAACAAATATTCTTTGGTAATAAGTTTTACATCGTATAAATCTAGTAAGCTCATTTGTATAGGTTTCAGGTATTAGATAAGAGCTATTATAATGTATATCTTAATGTTTGTTTGTGACCTTTATGACGATATGCAATTAACAAATGTAACGATTCAAATGAACACATACATAGCCAAGAATACGAAAAGATTAAAATAAAGATAAGAAAATTGTAACACTAAGTGCATTAATCGATGGTAAGCGTAACAACATTAATAATGTGTACCAAGAATGAAACACGAGACAGGCAGCTTTATTGCGACTAAATAGAAATTAACAAGTTCATTCGCTTAGTGTACGTATGTTGAAAATATAATGCATTGTAATGTATAGTATTATTACAATACAATTGTAATAAGTGAAGGTTTATATCTCAAAATTTGTTAGTTATGCGTTGGATTCCGTAGAGAGAAGTTGTGTTTTAAATTCCATTAGCAGAAATCGTGGTTTTTACTCCATATAAAGAAGCAGTATTTTAATATTATGTAGAGGTAAATGGCGAATACGAGTTTGAATTAATATACATTAGTAAAATAGTATACGAGTTACAACAGGACATAAAGCACAGTTTTCGGGAGAGAAATATAAATTATAACACGTCTGTCTCGTATTCAGTCTGCATATTCGCACGGCATTTCGTAATCAGAAAAGTGTACTGCTGTGTGTTAATAACAAAATATTAATAAACTCTATGGATGTCTATCCATTGTGATTTTGTTATATTTAAAATCACACTCCTTTCACCCCAGAAGCATCAATCTGAAAAACCCAGCTATAATAATAAACCCTGAATTAGTCGAGTATATTATAGTGTAGTTAACGTCAACGTCAACGACGGCGTCCCCTTTATTCCGCTGCAAATTTAGCCCATCAACGACGTCGGCATCTACATCGAAGGCGACGTCAGTTATTTCCGCTATATAGAATGAAACAAATGAATACCTATAGTGTAATAATCTACGGTAACCCATTATTTGTAATAATATAACACTTTCTTATGAAATGCTCCTAAAGTTCGGCATTCTCTATCATCCCGTGGCAATGCATTCCAAGAGACGGGCAGTAGTTACCGTGAATGATGTTCGGTATAATGTAATAATAGTACGCGCTAGGATTCAGAACGTGTTTTAAGATTATGAGAGGAAAACGAGAAGATAGATAAGATAGAGAAGATGTATGGATAATTTTGAAAAGTAGTGTGAGACAATGAATGTTTCTTCGGTCTTTCAGACGGAACCAAGACAGCGTATCGAGGTAGGGTGTTATGTGATCGAACAAACGCACATCGCAGATGTAACGTATGCACATATTATAAACGCGCTGTAAGGTTAGATTTTAAGTTTGTGGGCAGAAAATCGCAGTGGTCGAAGTGAGACCTCATCAGGGATTGCATTAAGATCTTTTTTAAGATTCTGGGTAGAGACATGCTTTATTTTTTAAACATATGAATTAGAAAACTTTCCTTCCTGCAGATTTCAGCAACATGGCTTTCCCAACAAAAGTTACTGTCTACAATAACTCAAGATTTTCCGCAAGTTTGACATAATGCGAGGAATATTGCCTATGTCTATGGTACTTAGCAATCGCTAGTATTCTATTACCATTACCTGCGATTTTAAGGCATTAATGCCAAGACCCAGAGTACGCGTCCATGAATGAACTGAGTCTATATTGTTAGTTATTGCGTCACGAATGTCGTTAATTCCAGAGTATTAATTTTTATTGTTTGGGGAAATTAAATTGTTTAAATAACAATTTAAATATCACCACCATGTGTTATTCAACACAAACTCTTATCTTTATTTATTTTAATTTTTTTGTCATTTGTCGTAGTTTGCATACTTAGGTGCACTTTTCTTATAAATTATGCAGAGAGAGTTTTGAATTTTTTTATTCATGTACAAAACACATTGCTCTATATATTTGATGAAAGCTTCTAATTTGTATATACATGAGAGTTCAGTAAACAAAAAATATGTTTTAAAAATTGCATAAAATAGTAAATTTGCAAATATTTTCAAAAATTAAACTTTTGATATAAATTGCACATTATTTTATCAGCGATGTTAAGTAACATGTTTTCAAACTGATTTTAAAATCTGAGGATGCTGAGATCAATAATTCGTGAAGAAAATGCACATAAAACATGTAGCGGAAATAATGGGCGATATCGTCGCTGTAGATTTTTTTTTTCATTGATTTATTTATGAACGCTCAGGTCATCAGCGTCCCATTCAACTCAGGGCGTGAAACGGCCGACAAATTTTGCCCAGAGGCCTCTTCTTTCAGGCTTGAGGTTCTTTTTCGTGCCGTATACGACTCGGGGCTCACGGCTTTACTTCCTTTCCGAAGGGAGCCATACTTAAGATTTTTACGTCCTGGCCCCCGCGATCTTGGGTTTAGGAGGTAAGTATGGTAACCACTACACCATCAGGACCGACGTCGCTATAGATGCTTGTCGTCGTAGGCCTAGACGTGACTAACACCACTGCAATATGCTCAGCTAGTATAGGGTTTAGTACTATAGTAGGATTTTTCAGATTTATACTTCTGGGGTGAAAGGATAGTGCTTTTAAGTATCACAAAATCAACACGGATAGATAGAGTTTATTAATGTTTTGTATCACCACAACAGTACACCTTTTCTGCTCTGAGGATATAATTATATGCAGACCGAATACGAGACGGACGTGTTATAATTCATGTTTCTTTACCGAAAACTGTATATGGATATTAATTCAAACTTGTAATTCCTATCATTTTACCACCAATAATTTTGTAATTTCTTCCACGAAATATTAATTGCGTCTTATCTATATGTAATCTTAAGATACTGTTTCCTTATATGGAGTAAAAACCACGATTTCTGCTAATGGAGTTAAAACACAACTTCTCGCTACGGAATCCAACACATAACTAACAAAATTTTGCGATATAAACCGTCACTTATTACAATAATATTGTAATAATACTATACATTACAATGCATTATATTTTCAACATACGTACACAAGCGAATGAAATCCGTCAATTTCTATTTAGTCGCAATAAGGCTGTCTGTCTCGTATTTCATTCTTGGTACACATTATTAATGTTGTTAGGCTTGTCATTGGTTGATTCACTTAGTATTACAATTTTCTTATCTGTAGGTATAATCCTTTCATATTCTTGGCTATGTAAATTGTTACATTTAAATTATAAGTATTGTCGTAAAGTCAAACAAACAAACACTAAGACGTGAATTGTAATAGCGCTTATCTGATACATGAGATCTATACAAATGAGCTTATTAAATTAATATGATTAAAATATATTATCAATGAATGTTTTGAGTTTCAAATCAAATATAAAAGCCTTCGTCTTATTTAATAACATTAATCTCAAATTAATATAACTATATACCTATTAGTGTTAAATATTTGTGGCTTTATATTGAACATTGCTCCACAAATGAAATATAATGTTCCAATATCTTTATGATTGGTTGAGAATAATCATCGTTTTGTAGCCTTTACGTAATATCCAAACACATGAAAATGAACTTATTAACATAATATTGTTAAACAACTGATATTAATGAGTGCTTAGGGCCTTAAATAGGACATTTTTCGTTTCAAACAGCTAAAATGTTAAACTTTTTTTCTGGTTTATTAATATAATTATAAAATAATAAAAATTTAGAAACGAACACTTAATACTCCCAAGTGGTAAGCTTTTTATTTGCATAAACAGTATCGTTATTTTTTTCATAAACCTCAAATTATCTCTACTGAGTGTCTTTAATACGTGTCATTCTGCAAAGTTTGAGAATGCCCAGAAATTAACCCAACTGTTCCTGTTCTTAAATTGAAGTTAAAATAATGTGCAAGTCTGAACTCGTCTCTGCAACATGATGCGCCTGCACATTATGTATTGTTGGATTTCCACGAATATTCATGGCTTTAAAGCTGGCTTAAGAGAAGGAAATAAAATTCTTTGAAATGTTCTGTCGCGAATTTTGAGTATCTTTAACGTTCGTAAGCCACCATTTGTTAATGCTTTGCAGAAATTGATGAAAAGGTCTTTTGAAGGTGAAGGCCGCTCAATAGCAATCACAAAAGAAAATGTGATGGAAGTCGAGCTTTCAGTTACAGGAAGAAAATCGTTATACATATACAGTTTAAAATATTTTGAAAGAAATGCTTTATCGGAAGAAGCTCTGCAGTCAATGGATCCATTAGCACCTCACAGGTGGCCTAAAAATATCACGGACTGGAGTTTGAAAATGCCAGAAAATTTAATGGAGGAAGATAAAAAAGCACATTTAACAATATAACTGATGAATAATTTAACAGTATGATTCAGAAAATAAATGACAATCGTCAATGAGGGTCCCTCCAAGAGAGGATGGATCGCAAATCAAGAATTGTTGACAAGATGGCCTGCTCTTCCTTCTCAGTTGGAACATGGCCTCCTAATGCTCAACAGTTATATTGAGTTGCACTGGGATTAAACCGTTCTGCTGCACAGTGACATGTCCCCGCTCCCACTGCACAAAAATGGGATTTCTGCAGGAATCAGCAGTCAAATGTTTGTCCCATTCCCCCTACTGCCTCGTGTCTGGCCTCGTGTTACTTTTTTTTTTTTGTTCCCCAAATTAAAAGAAAAATTGTGGTGATCCATTTGAATTACTTCAAGCTGTATTGGCTGCAATGAATAGAGTGTTTGTAGCATTACTAAATAAACCTGGCCTTTAGGACCCACAAAATGATTTGAGTGTGACGGAGATATTGTGTAATTTCTCGGGATTGTTGTTTTAATTCTCAAAAATTTCAGAGTGACCCCTATAACTTGACTTTACAAGTTGGATCGAATGCTAGTGCTGCAATCAGGCGAGCTGCTGAAAAGAATCTCACGCTGCTGGAGGAATCTCTTGCTGCTAGCCTTCGTGCCCGAGCGCCGGCGGAGAGAGCCGAAGGTAGTGAACTATTAGCTAGATAATAACGCTTCTAAATCAATAGCGTAATGGCTCAGGCGGTTAGAGTGTTGTGATACACTTATGAAGATAGAATTCAAATAGTACCAACTCACTGTTTTTTTTCCTGCCGGAATTAAAGAAGATTTGCCACAATTACAATGATTTACTCCCTAATCACTGGGTCCACCGGTTTCTAGGATTTACCCGAGGTTAGCCGACAGATTAGGTTAGTATGTGTATATATGAATTAGTTGGGAATTGGAATAAGAGCACATTTCCCACAGTAACAATATTTTACCCGTCTAATAATGGAGACTAACAGCAAGAGATTCCTACAGCAGCAAGATATTCTTTTCAGCAGTTCGATTCGATCCTGCTTGTAACGTCAAGTACTCTGAAAACTTGGAATTTAAACTTGAACAGATTACAAAGTTATATTTTTTCTTCTGAAACAATAAAATGCTTGAAACAAATAATAAATTTTGTATTCAGCTGCTCGTGTAGATGTAACGTTTTTTTTTAATGGTGTATAACGCCCGTTCGTTTTTACTACTGAGGCACCACAGGCGGTGAACACTGATGATACGAAATGATATATTGTGGAACGGATTTTTATTTTAAGGAAGGAGGCGCTCCGGGCCTAAGTTTAGGGTACCTCCCCGGCATTTGCCATTTATGAGGACTGAGGAAAACCTGGAAAAAACTTCAGTCAGGGAGGACTGTCCTGGCGGGATTCGAACCCCAGACCTCCCGCCCACGAGTGCGCGCCTTAACGGCCTCGGCCACCTGTGGTGGTAGATATGACAATAAGTCCAGTGTGTTATTAATACATATTGCGAGGTAGTATTATATCCACTCTACAGTCCAAATGCCCATCTCTTTTATCATGTTAAAAAATAGTTCCTGGAAGGACACAACGGAAAGATGAAAAGTTTACAAGTCGGACAAGAAACTTTTGAAAGTAGATATTTCTGTACGCCCTGGGGGTTTTTACGTTTGAAACTGAACCGCACATTGAAGCAACATGTGTCTGCGTCAGTCTTCTAATCCAGGAAGACCTAAGTTGTAGTGCGTGATTAAAAAGATCTTACAAAGCTCAGATATATCCGGAAACGTATAACAAACTTCTGCAACTTCTTATTCTCTACTAATACATGGGAAATGACTGAAGTGAATAATCTCAGTTAGCCATTAAGTTTATGTTATGATGACACAATCTCAATAATACTATTTACCAAGTGTATACAGAGGGTGCCAAAAAGTGTATACATACTTCAAGCAAAGAAAAAACTGTGTTAACATAACAAAACTGAATTCACACAAACAGAAAATGATGAGCACTAATCATCTTAGACTTTTACAGTTACAACAGTTGCTCAAAATGCCCACCATCGGCGTCGATACACTTCTGAGTACGTTGAACTACTGATTGAGCAACGTTAGCGAATGTGTCCTCAGCAATTGCAGCACATGTTGTTTCAATTTCTTCCCAAAGTGCTGCCAGTGTAGCTGGTTTTCTACGGTATACAACATCCTTAAGAGTTTCCCATAGGTAGAAGTCCAACGGAGTTAGATCCGGAGAACGCGGTGGAAACCTCTTCGTCCTATCCAGTGCCTTGGAAGATTGTCATCAAGGTACGCACGTACATCTCGGTGGTACACCATCCCGTTGCATACGGCACCACGAGTTTCAAATTTGTCCCGAATTCATGCAATTGTTACTCGCGCTGGCGATTCTGTACACACGTCTCCATTGCCTTTGAACTTCAACAACTTTCTCGGTTTTCCAATACCACTTCATAATTGCTTTCCGCTGCTTGAACGATAATCTTGGCTCCATGTTGTAGTAGCAACGCTAGCATAACGTAATGTGAGTCACAACTGTTTACAGAACATCATACGATAATCTTCGCTTCATTTGTTCATTGTTGATTTACCTGCCATGTAGCAAAACTATCCTAATGTATGTGAGTCACATCTGTTAACAGAACATCATACTACACATTACTGTTGTTTTTCGGTCCATCTTTGAAATAAATTAAATAGATATCTACTGTGAAAGTGTGTATACATTTTTTGGCATGAAATAAATAAGCGACGGTATCAAGCCATATCCGCCAGAATTATCTAAATGACTGGTGAAAGTAATCACTTTAGACCAATACTAAAAAGAAAACAGATTTCAACTGCAGAGTCTTTTAAAAAGACCAGATTTAGTTGGAAAATAACCAGTAATAATGTAATCTTGCAGGACTCGGATGTTATCTGTATTTTGCCGTGAGACATGACGCTGAGAGAGCAGCATGCTGAATCTCGTGGAACGTGATGTCATCGACATAAACCGGTGTGGGGTTTTACATTGCTTTCCATTGAGCTGCATTTCTTTGCGTCATGTTGCACGATTTGAGAGATCGAATTGTCTGTTGCGTGACTTGACGCGTCCGGCCTTAGGGAATATGGCAATAACGCATAGTTAACGTTAAACGCTTTTTTCTAAAAAGCTTGTTCTGCTTCTGCTATTCTTCCTTTTCTCCCCATTTTATTCAAACTTCAAGTTTCTAAAGTCAATGTTTTCATCTTGTCTTGTTTATTCTTTTCCCTTTAATCATAAAAATCATATTTTCGTTAATCTTTTTAAACATATTTTTTACATTCTTATTATCTTTTTCTTCTTTACATTTAATTCAATTTTCCTTTTTTTTTTTCC
Organism: Metallyticus violacea; assembly: GCA_030762175.1. NCBI lineage: Eukaryota > Metazoa > Arthropoda > Insecta > Mantodea > Metallyticidae > Metallyticus > Metallyticus violacea. The sequence continues at coordinate 37,989,937 of CM060837.1, read as the reverse complement.
TTTTTTTTTTCTTCCCCCAACATTTTATTCGCCTTTCTGATTTATTATTAACCTTTTCTCTCTTTTCTTCCTATACTTTCATTCAATCATTCAACTTAAGTTATCTTCGTCATTTTCTCTTCTAACTTCGTTTCTTCTCCATTCATGCTTCCTCTGCCTGCTATCAAATTATTTTGTTGTCTTCTTCAGCATTCTTCTTTTCATCTTCTGGGATATCTTCTTCGTTTTCTTCTATCTTTTTATCCATTTTTAGTAATTGTGTTCTCCTTTTCTTCTTTCTTTCATGTTACTCAGTTTTCTATTTGTATATCAAACATCCTCCCTTTATTACATTCTTCATTTTCTTTTCTTCTTCTACCTTATTTAAACCTTTTCTTGCTTTTTCTTTCATTACTTCTGCTATATTCATTCTCTTCTTGTATTATATTTTCTTCGTTTCCTTTCCTCTATCTTTTCATCCCTCTCTTGTTATCAACATCTTCTCCAATGGCATTCTTCTGACTCCTTAATTCTTCTTCCCCATTTTCATCCACCGATTTCAAAAATTTCCTTTTGTGGTAGTTGCATTCTTTTCCTTTTTTTCTTCTTCTTCTTTACACACGTTTTAACATACTTAATTCTTCCTTACATTCTCCAAAGCTCTTCCTTTCATCACTTTCTCTGTACTTTGTGTGGAACCCAGAGACACGAACATTTAATTTGAGGATACATCCTAAATTAAACACTTTAATCGGGCGTCTTGACCCCAGCAGGTTTCTAAGCGATATCCTCTACATTTGCAAGTGAATCTTGTACTTGGATATTTTTCTTCTCTCCCCCTTTCTTACTATTTGATTTTTCTTCTGTCCATTTTAAGTTTTAATTTCTGCTTATATCTGTTCCTTGTTTCGCTCATTCACGTTTTACTTGGTCAAGTTCATTTGGTGTTTCTTTTTGTAGATTCCTTCCTTCCTCCCTTTCCCTATCTCTGGTTCCACAGCTGAAAAACCGCAACCCGAAGTGACATAACATCTTCACATCCCCTCAACGCCAGGGGTTAACAATACATATCGTAAGAACAACAAGTGTATGTGACGTGGACCATGACCCTTTTCCGGCGGGTCGATATCTCAAAGCGTGACGCCTCGAGATGCCGCCCTCCTCTCGCTCTTCGGACGTACGGCCCCCTTCAAAATTTGCATTTAAATATTCCCATGAAACCGATCAACTTTTTTTTTTTTATTAACCTTTAACCCGAGCTATGAATGCTGCCGACACGTGGTGAAACAGAGCGTTAAAGTTGAACTGGCAAAGAACTTAAAAGTAGTGAAAAATGTAACACTTACTCGCGAACAGGGAAGGGTTAAATACTGATACATTTACTAAAAACCAAAGATGTGTAAATTAACTAACCTCAATAATGGTTTAAAGTAATTTTAAAGCAAATATCAAGGAGATTTAAAGTATCCACTAAAGTAAATACCAGTATATGCCATTAAGAAAATTACAAATGAACATAGAACTTAAAAAAATAACAAACTACATTAATCTCCGTGTACATTGAGGTATTTGTCCCATTGTTTCATAAGCCCCAGGAATCTGGGACTGTTGTAGCAACCAGGCGGTGATTTCCCTTTCTCAAACTTCTTCATAGGGAAAATGTTCACCCAAGAGATGATGTTTAACAACATATGAATGTCACTGGAGCACGATTGGGGCTCGAGGACTTGAAATTTCGCATTTGTCTTGTTGGCAGTATGAGGATGTACGTTGTCATGCAATAGCAACACGCCTTTGATGAAGGGATCTTATCGCTCCTTTAATTGACCTTACCTGAAAGTTACAGTAGTAGATGGCATTTATGGCAGGACCTCAGAGAAAAAAGATCGGTTCTGGTGGTGTAGTGGTAACCATACTTGCCTCCTAAACCCAAGATCGCGGGTTCAAACCCGGCCAGGGTCGATGAATTTTTTCGGGCGTAAAAATCCTAAGTATGGCTTCCTTCGGAAGGGAAGTAAAGCCATGGGTCCCGTGTCGTACATTTACGGCACAATAAAGAACCTCAAGCCTGAAAGAAGAGGCCTCTGAGCAAAATTTACCGGACGTTTCACGCCCTGAATAAAATGGGACGCTGATGACCTGTGAGGTTAAAGAGCGTCCGTAAATAAATCAAATCAAATCAGGACCCAGAAAACTGTAAGCATTATTTTTCTGCGGATGGAATCACTTTAAACCTTTTATTCTTAGGTAACGCAGAATGTTTGCACCACATTGACGCACAGTTGTCTCGGGCTGGTAATGACACATGTGTGGTAGAGATTGATGTTCTATAATAACCAGACTTGACCAATTCTTTGCATTTTGTGTTGTGGGAGATCCCATGCGCGGCACTCATCATGCACAACTTTGAACATATGCAAACCTCAACTTTCAAGACAGAGCATCTCCAATTATAGAACAATTAATATACTTATACTTTCATGATCATTCAATATTTGTTGTTACCATAATTTTAGTTTGTCTCGGGCTGGTAATGACACATGTGTGGTAGAGATTGATGTTCTATAATAACCAGACTTGACCAATTCTTTGCATTTTGTGTTGTGGGAGATCCCATGCGCGGCACTCATCATGCACAACTTTGAACATATGCAAACCTCAACTTTCAAGACAGAGCATCTCCAATTATAGAACAATTAATATACTTATACTTTCATGATCATTCAATATTTGTTGTTACCATAATTTTAGCAACAGTCATCCATTAAGAAGTAGGACATGTCGTGGTAACAACCAATAAGAGCGACTATAGTGTCTAGTTAATCTTCTGTCTGCTCGGATTAAATCTTCAAAAACTGGCAAATTCGCCGTGGCAATCTCCGTTGGCTGGCCGACGCGGCGTTCGTCTTCAATACCTGTCCACTCTTCAGAGAACTTTTACCCAACTGTAAACAGTTTGACGTAACAGGCAGTTCCATACCTTTACCCCACAAAAATGGAGAGTTGTACACTTACTCAGAGGCATCACCATCTTGCAACTGCTATTTCACAATTATAAACATCGATTTACTCGTATGAATGTCATCAGTCGCCACCGGACTAATGCTACCATCTAGAGGCAGTAGTCTTAGATGCCTCGTTCAAATATGTACCGGGTATTCATGTAAAAACTGTACCGCACGAGCGATTTTATAATTCTCGGCGGCTGGGAGTGTTGCGGCCGCCCGAGAATGTACTTTATCTTCGCTTCTAAAATGTGTATAAAGGCTTACCTCATAGAAGATGCTGGAAATGTCGTCCCCTTTGGGTTAAACAATCATTGTAAGGGGAAAACATATTCTAATTGGCACATTTATGTTCGGCCACTATAATGTTTCTGATTTCACTTATGTGTATTTTCTTTTAGTTCCTCCAGGCATCCCCACAGGTAAAAATCACACACTGTTAAACCTGGTGAGCGAGAGGGCCCTACACCAGCACAATCACTTTATCTTCAAACACTTCCTTAATTTTATTCATGAACTCCGTTGCTTTATGAGAGTTGCAGAATCCTGTTGACCACCCATATGCTTTCTCTTCTTCTGTAAACTGCTGGAAAAGTGGGGTCCAAATGTTCCTTTTGTGCCTTTGTGCATCTATTGTGGTCTTGTAAAATTTGAACCGAATAATACGCCTTGCGCTAACAGCATACCAAATTCCAACTTTCTTATCATATAGAGGGCATTCTTGTATGCGATGTGGATTTTCTCATGATTTAATTATTCATACGGCCGGTCAGGTGAAACCAGGCCTCGTATGAAAAGAATAGATGCGTTGGGTGCATTAAACCTTCATTAGAGATAAAAAAATAACACAATAACGCATTGGATCATCTTATTTTAAACAATAGACACATGTACCCTTGTACGGTTTGAGGTTTAATAATTTTCTAGCTTTATGTGTAAACCCACTGCGTTTCCGTGATTTTTGTTTTTTTGTTTGTTTTTCTTTTGTGCACTGATCCAGTAGAATAAAATTATTGCAATATCGAAAATTGCTTTTAAGGAAGGAAACAATTGAGCAGTAAACTGCAAACCAAATTCTGCGCGAACACGACGAACTGACTCGCATTTCTTGTAACATTTACACATGAAAATGCGCTGCTCTAGAGTCAACTGTCCTAACTTGGCGAAGTTTAACTACTGCACTGCTTTGAAGCAATGTTCAATGACAGGAAGGGAGACTTATAAGGGAAAGATTGGGGAGTTTCGCTCGCAGCTGACGGGAGGTTTTTACTTGAAAGCTCTGCAAATCCCACATCAATTTGTAGCTTACTTAATGATGTACTCTCGTTAACTGGATTGACCTGTGCTGCCATGACTGTTTAGGTTTCGCTAGACATATAAAATGCAACAACTTTTAAAAATACATAAACCACTTTCAATTATAGCTCTTTACGAGGTGCTGACTGTAGGATCCACTTGAACCGAAGCAATGGAGTCTACTGGTGAAAATGCGCCCAAGTAAGTGAATAGCATTTGATTTGCTGAAGTTCTTAGTTTTTTATTATGAGATTCCCAAAGAATAATTCTGATTACTGCTTGGAAAAGGAGTAAATAAAGCAGCATTTTTGAACAGTTTGAAAGACGAATTCAAGTAAACTAAAACGTTCACTTTCACCAGTATATCCCTCGTTCGAAACATTGACAAATTGCATACTTGAGTTTCGAACTGATACTAGTCCATCCTATTCCCTTTTTTTTTTTTTTTTTTTTTTTTTTGGAATGGTGTTTAACGCCCGTTTTTACTACTGAGGCACCATAGGCGGTGTGAACACTGGTGATACATGAAATGAAATGATATATTGAGAAAGGATTTTTGTTAAGAAAGGAAACATTCCAGGCCTAATTTTAGGGTACCTCCCCGGTATTTGCCAGTTATGAGGACTGAGGAAAACCTATAAAAAAAAACCTTAGTCAAAGAGGACGGTCTGGCAGGATTCATATCCCAGACCTTCCGCTCACGAGTCCACACCTTAACGACCTCGGCCACCCGTGGTGGTATCCTATTCCCGCAGCAATTAAAGCTTTAATAATTCGTTTCAAATTTACTGAGAACAGAGGCAAATTTTGAAGCGATATCCACAAGTTATTTCACCGCTGACGTGTAAATATTGCACTAACACTGTGGCGTAAAGGGTGTGTCTTTCTAGTCATTTTCTGTAGACGTTCATTACACATGTGCTAAAAATTGCCGTGCACACCCTCAGAGAAGACTTCAGTCTCGTGTACAAAGTGAATTTGTTATGGCGCAAGTTTTGCCTTTGTGAGACCCGCAGCTCATTATGAGGGAAAAATGAGCTGTTTTATAGCGACACCTTTTCTTCGGTGCTGTTGGCATTATTTCATGTTTGTAACCAGAGTATACAGACAACGACATAAAATATAATCTTACTGCAAGAAGCAAATGAACAAATTTATTATTCAGCACGCGCCAACGGATCAAACAGAGTATTTAAACATAGCCATTAGACTTGTTTCTTCTTTCAGACACAAGTGTAGTGTCTTTAACAGAACTGTAACAAAAACAGTTACATAGTTTTTATTGCCCTTTATTACATATTATTTTTAGACAACAACAAGAACTATTATAGAGCGCCAGAAAAAACATAAAGTGCGGGACAAAGCTTAATAGCCTCGATCAATCTCAGCGAGTCAATAAATCGCTTTCGTCTAAACAATAACACCTCTTCTTCTTCTTCTTCTTCTTCTTCTTCTTCTTCTTCTTCTTCTTCTTCTTCTTCTTCCTCTTCTTCTTCTTCTTGACGCTAGAACCCGTGGTGAGATTTCTCTTCCTCCTCCTCCTCCTCCTCCTCCTCTTCTTCTTCTTCTTCTTCTTCTTCTTGACGCTAGAACCCGTGGTGAGATTTCTCCTCCTCCTCTTCTTCTTCTTCTTGACGCGAGAACCCGTGGTGAAATTTCTCCTCCTCCTCTTCTTCTTCTTCTTCTTCTTCTTGGCGCTAGAACCCGTGGTGAGATTTCTCCTCCTCCTCCTCTTCTTCTTCATCTTCTTCTTCTTCTTGACGCTAGAACCCGTGGTGAGATTTCTCCTCCTCCTCCTCCTCCTCCTCCTCTTCTTCTTCTTCTTCTTCTTCTTGACGCTAGAACCCGTGGTGAGATTTCTCCTCCTCCTCCTCCTCCTCCTCCTCTTCTTCTTCTTCTTCTTCTTCTTGACGCTAGAACCCGTGGTGAGATTTGGCCTACAGTAGCAGCCAATATTTCCTCTATCTTAGCCTTACGACTTCATTGATAGAGAGCAGCATTGCAGAGGAGCATGCGGTTAGCATGCCGGCACCCCGCCGGCCGCCTATCACCAGCTTCCTAGATCGAAGAACGCTACCTATCCATCAGACAATTTCCTCCTCACGAGACTGGGCTGACTCCGTTTCCGACCTCCATAAATTACCGAGAATTGAACTCAAGCCTCCCGGCCAGCAGACAGCAACGCTAGGCCAGGGAGGTAAACACTAACACACTGAGCTCTAGCATAGCAATTGTTACATTCGTACATCAAAATATTAAGCAGTAACTATAAATCTTTCTTGTTTATCGTATTATTTAGAATGTCTTAACATGTGTTTATTAACAGACCAATTAAACATTTACTCTCACGTTCATAACTTCCTATCTGCGTAAGCAGTAAGCATGTACTGAAAGAGATTGCAGAGACGTGACAACATTGATTTCCTGAGCAACCTCTCATATACTTCATTCCTAACGCGTATCATATCAACACAACATAAATTGAATGCTATAATCTCAGTTTTAGGAAAAAAGATAAAAAAGGCTTGTCCCATACCATACCATACCAGGACTTGCGGAAAAAATTGACACTCTAAAAATTGTTTAAGAGTGCTTTTAAAAAGTTTAAAACCATTTTAGACCTGCACTTAAACTTAGATGTAGGGTAATTTTAAGTCACGAAACGATGCAGAAAACCTACAAATTACAGCATTGAAATAGACACTGTGTTTTTTAGGGAATTACGAAGGAATATTGCGGTTGTACCCATAAAAATGTTCTGCAAATCTTCACCCACCCCTACTTACGGGCACTAAAAATGATTGTGAAAAAAAAACCATACCTATATACATGTATGTCTATCTCTAGCGGGTCGGTTCTGGTGATGTAGTGCTAACCATATTTGCCTTCTAAATCCAAGATCGCGGGTTCAAACCCGGCCAGGATCGATGGATTTTTCGGGCGTAAAAATCCTAAGTATGGCTTCCTTCGGAAGGGAAGTAAAGCCGTGGGTCCCGTGTCGTACATTTACGTCACGAAAAAGAACCTCAAGCCTGAAAGAAGAAACTTCTGAGAAAAATTTGTCGGCCGTTTCACGTCCTGAATTGGATGGGACGCTGATGACCTGAGATGTTAAAGAGCGTCCTTAAATAAAACAAATTAATATCTCCAGCGGTCGCAATTTTTGTTTTTTCTCAACGAAACTCGGTATACCCTATTAAAATAAAACAAGAAAAACACTTTATTAAAATCAGCGAAATCTGACTATTATGAGTGGTAGTTAACCTGAAACTAAAAATGTATACACACTTTCACAGTAGAAATCTATTTAATATATTTCAAAGTTGAACCGAAAAACAACAGTAATGTGTAGTATGATGTTGTGAAAACAGATGTGACTCACATTACGTTATGCTAGCGTTGCTATGTGACAGGTAAATCAACAATGAAACCAAGATTATCGTATGATGTTCTGTAAAAGATACGACTCACGTTACGTTATGCTACAACAAAATGGAGCCAAAATTATCGTTTGAACAGCGGAAAGCAATTTTGAAGTGGTATTGGGAAACCGAGATTAATGAAGTTCAAAGGCAATGGAGATATGTGTACAGAACAGAACTGCCAACGCGGGTAATGCCTGTACGTATTTGGGACAAATTTGAGACTCGTGGTACCGTATACGACGTTCAGAAGGGGAAGATCTGGACAGACCAGTTACTATGGCAGCACTTCGGAAAGAATTGAAACGGCATGTACTGCAATCGCTGAGGATACTTTCGCAAACGTTCAGTAGTTCAACGTACTCAGAAGTGTATCGGCGCCGATGGTGAGCATTTTGAGCAACTGTTGTAACTGTAAAAGTCTAAGATGATTAGTGCTCAACATTTTCTGTTTGTGTGAATTCAGTTTTGTTATGTCAACACAGTTTTTTCTTTGCTTGAAGTGTGTAAACATTCTTGGCACCCTCTGTATATGTATACATTAAAGTGGTCCGGAGATGTGGAATACAGGGATATTGTTTATGTTAGTTTTAACGATTGGGTATTCGAACCAAACGATAAACTGAGTGTAATATGAAAGATTATGATGAGAGGGAATAGTCCGCGCATGCGAAAGGACAAATAATCGGATTTACATTTACAGATAGCGGCCGTCCTGCAGCTTCAGTACCGAACGGAAGCGGAAAAAACAGAATTCCAGGGAATGCTGGAGCGATACGGAGGGAAGTACAAATCTTAAGCGGTAGTTTATGTACTCTATCAACTTTAATAGTGTAAAATTTACAATAGATGCAGGCGGAGAGAACACAATGATTTCGAAAAAAAAAAAAAAAAAAAAAAAAACAATCGTACACCTATGTAGCTTAAATGTTAAATACATTCCGTTTTAGTTGCTGTACAGTTAAGTGCAATGGGAAACGTTAAGCTAACAAATTAACCCATTATTTTTACTACATTCTCTGCTCTGACGCTCTGTATAATCTTCACAAAATCAACTTGCTGAGGAGTTCGCTTGGTTGACTTCGTTCCTGCGTATGCATTTTTTGTATCTCTAATCAGCTATCACGATATCTACTGAACACACATCTGCAAATTTTTGTGCAAGATATTGTGTACCTATCAGATGAGATACTTATGGACTCATACCTTGCGCACTTTCACTCAGTGGTCTTTCATTACGAACCTGAAAACTTTTTAATAAAAAATGATATAACCTGGAGTTTGTTTTTGTAATTTACTAACACCGCATTAAATAAAAATGGGTAATATCTGAATTTCCTATATGATTTCTCGGTTTATAAAAACGTTTTTTCCAGTGATTAAGAAGATTCTTAAAGGAGAGAGGTCAGGCTTCTAGCCAATTGCGTACAATGCTTTCGTACATTTGTCACTGTCAAATCTTCGATCTATCAAAGTTTCTTTTAAAGGTCCAAATATATAAATCTGAACAGTAGGAGTCCTGTGACTTTCTTAATTTTCTCTAACAAAATAGTTGTATTGGCGACGGTTAATGAAACAAAAGCCTCTGACACAAGAATACTTGGCCTTGAAAGATGAATCTTTATTTCAGCAAGTTTGTAATGCCCTTGCGTTAAGCTTCTGTTCAGCAGTCAAGAAGTGAGGGATCCATCAAGCACAAAAGCTTCTCTTCCGTAAATAATTGCTCAAAATACGAAATTTTGACGTTGGTGGAATTTTCTTGGCATCTGAAAGTTCACCGAATGGCCACGGCGATCTTTTTGGATATCTGGCTTAAGAGTCACATTTCCTTCACCTGTTGATGTCTTTGGCTTTCCTGGTCTTCGGTCATCATCTATGCTGACACGACCAACACGAAAATTATTAGCCCAATGACCTTCTGTGAAATCACCTAAAACTTCACTCAAAGTAGTGTGGATTTTTTTTCCACGTGACGTTTGATCTTCAACAATCACAGTGTGCGAGAAACCTCCAGGCTCCATTTATAGTTTTTATTACCTAGACACAAGCTATGCAATAGCTCAAATGAATACGCGTGCGTCTTTCTCAAGCCTCCAACTGCAAATGGCGTACTTTTCACTAGTGTTGCGTCATCCGGTCTGTAATATGATTGCGTTTATTCATCCTCCGCCGGCAGCCTGTGTGTGGCAGTCAAACGCTAGCCATTTACCCCTAACCTCCATAAACGGCATTGTTGCCACATTTTATCAAATGTTTTATCCTATGACCATTTTTATAATTACATTTGTTAATAATCCTAGTTCATAATGCCAGCTGCTTCTTTGCAATAGGTGTTTTACATCAGTAAAGCAAATCAATGTTATTTAATTCGACGTACCAGGGTAGGTCCATAAGTTTCCGGCTTCACCATTTTCAATATAGTTACCCTTTATTGCAATAAACTTATCATATATTTGAATTAACATTTTAAATAATCAGAAACCTTGTCTGCAAAATGGGCTTAAACAGCATCCATTACTTCTTCGTCACACTTAAATTTCCTTCCTCGAAGGTCTTTCTACAGTTTCGAGAATAGTCAGTGGGAGATAGATCTGGGCTATAGGGTGGATAGTCGATCTCCTTGAAGCCACATTTCTTCACAGCTTCCTTTACAACAATAGCTGTATGCACAGGCGCGTTGTCGAGAAGGCGCACACCACCACTCAGCTTTCCTCGCCTTTTTTATTTGATGGAAGTACGTAGTCTGTGCAGTAGGTCAAAATAGTACCCCCTCCATTCACTGTGATGCTCCCCTCCTTGAAGTCAATGAAGAGTATTCCTTCACAGTCCCAAAAGATTGTGGCTATGATCTTCTATGACTGAGTGACTTGGCCTTTAGAGGCGGTGCTTCGCCAGGTTTACGCCACTCCGTTGATTCTCTTTTGGACAAGGGATCATAGTAGAGGACCATAGTTTCATCTCTTGTAACAATGATTTGCAGAACTTCTCTCTCGTTGCCACGGCAGAGTTCCAAAAATGTCTGACAACTCGTTGCTGCTTTTGGACTGAGGAAAGAAGTCTAGGTGCCCATCTTGCACTAACCTTATTCATGTTTAAATGTTCATGAATAATTCGGAGGACTGTTGTTTAGAAAGGCTCCGCCTTGCTGCTATTTCTGTAACTTTGAGCCGCCGGTCTTCCATAATTTCTCCTTTCACAAGAGCGATGTTTTCAGCAGTGAGCACCACCAGGGCCCACCTGCACGCTCTTCGTCTTCAATGCTCTCTCGACCCATTCGAAAAAGTTTGGTCCATTCTTTTACACTGGAATATGAGGGGGATGTTCCCCATATACACCATCCAATTTATGTTTAATTTCATTTGGAGTAAGTCCTTCTTTTGTGAAGAACTTAATAACAGCTGGAAACTCCATTTTGAACATGTAACCTTCTTCCACACATAGCCTTCTTTATACAATTATATCTGAACAACTGAACAGAGCGGAAGATGCAATTCTTTATTTAAAAAATAAAGCTTTTGTAACAGCGAGGCCGGAAACTTATGAACCTACTACTCACGTTACCTGTATTGTCTTTCAATCACGCAAGTATGTCGAACGCACTGACCAAAACCGGAAGTAAATTCGCTCTGCACCATCACGCAACACTTGACACACACTAACACTTACAGAAATAGTTACTTTTTCCCCCAACAAATAATTTTAACCGAGCCCGTAACAACTTTATTGGATTTAGCACACAGTGAGGAAGACGTAACACTTCATGTACATGAGTGACTGCAAGCTCATCCTGCATTTTTTTAATGCTTTCTATAAAAACGACGTTTATTGGAACCACAATTGTTACTGAACGCTTATGTTGCTCTATGAACAAAACAATGTTATGTTCTTTGGTCCTCATCTTAGGAATTTTCACTATCAGTTGCGAATGGTAACTGGCATAGTCCATGATGATGATACCCTTTCTATCATTTGGCAGATTTGCCAACAATTAATTTATTAACCAATTTTCAAAAACTTATACTGTCACTTTATCATGGCCACCAGCACTATAGTCCTGAAGCTTACAGGTACAAGCCTTCATTACCTCCAGTATTAGGCGCCATAATGCCTGTCCTAAGGTTCATCCAGGCTACAATTTGAGCGCAGTGATGTAATCTTTGAAATTATCGATAGCACCACGCCACAATTATCGCTGCTTCCATTGTTACCATTTTCTTTCTTCTTTTTAGTGTTATTGGGCCCTATTATATGATTTTTGCACTGTTTTTCTATCTAGGTGATAATTTTTGGCTGTCTCCGAAATTACTCCTTTTCCTAAATTGTTCTTTTCGTCATATTTGTGCACATTGAGTACAAAATGTTGGCTTTGCTAAATTAAAGTTTAGGTTGTTCTTTTCCTCATACTTGGCTTGGATCACTTGAGGAAGATTTACTGGGGGGGGGGGGGAAGAAACGGATTAAAAATAACACTAGCGCCTTTTGGTGGCAGAATTATCGTTGATGCAATTGCTTAATATGGGGTGGATCATACTCCTTTTTTTTTTTTTTTTTGAATTGCGTTAAGGCCCATTTTTACTACTACACAGGTGGTGGAGACTGATGATACGTGAAATGTTAAATTTGAAATTTTTTTTTTTTTTAAGGAAGAGTTCCCAGCTTAAGTTTAGGAAAACTGAGGAAAACCTAGAAGAAACCTCAACCATAGAGAACGGTCCTGATGGAATTCGAGCCCCAGGCCTCCCAGTCACGAGTCCACGTCTTAACGACCTCGTCCACTCCACTCAAATATAACATGTGATAGCCTCTTGATTTGTATTCAGGTCTCCACATCTTGATATTAACAGTAAATTACACTGTACTGCACAACACAACTAAACAAGGCAAATACTACACAAAGACTTGAATTAGAACACGTGCATACAAAAGAGGAGGAAAAAGAATGTTTTGCAACATTATTTGTTTTGAAGCATTAACATCATAAACCATCCTGCGGACAAGAGGGTTGGCTCATGGACCTTCCGCTCGCTTTGATGCCGGCTGGGGAAGCAATGGGTGCTGCGACTATACTGCCACCTGCACATTATTTATGAAATTATTCGTATGTTTAACCCTTATAATAACAGTTTCTTTTCAGCGACGCTATCGGCTTTGTTAAATAGTTGGGTGATAATGTTTATATATGTACATTTTTATATCTTTACGAAACAAATTTTCCTTGAAATGCTTTAACTAGCATATTTTAACTCAGAGTTCAGAAATAGGAATATATACATTCTTAACAACGTGAACAACTTCCGAAGAGCTAAATCGTCGTTCATTTGTTACATCCAAAGAGTATAAAATTTAAAGGAGTGGCAATGAATACATATAGTTATTCAGACATACTGTATACTCAAGTACAAACATAAAAAATCAAGAAAATACTAAGCAAACGTTAGCTATTGCAATAAAACATGTTGAGAAAAGCTGAGAGTTTTAGAAGTAGGTCATACATGTTTTATTTGCTCTTGTGCTTCCTCTCACTCTCTCTTACTAAACGATGAAAATGCTTCAGAAGTTGTGCCATACAAAGAAAATATAGTCCAAAGAAATGGAAAAAAGTCTTTTCTTTGAAGATAAAACTTAGTAAAATATATAACATATTAAAGAAAACACATGAATAATGGACAACTGCAAGAAAATAGCAGCCGGATTATCTACGTCATATGAATTTATGACAGCCTTAGGTGAAATAGAGGGAGTCCTAAATTTTTTATCTAGTGATTTCCATTCCATTTAACATTTCCACTTAAGTAAGTTATGTGCATATACATTTCCAAATGTTGGTCTAGCCAGTTTTGTGTTAGGAGTTGTAAAAACTACTGATTTCATTTTTGAACTTAAAAAATTCAACAGATTTTAAAACGAGTTTCCTAGCTTTTAGAAATGATTTTTCGTTTCGCAAAGAATATTAGACAAAATTATTTGTTTTAAAATGCTGGTATATATGTATGCGCACATAATTATTTCCCACTCTGTTAGTAGATATGGTGATTCCTGAAAAACAATTATTCTTTTCGTTTATAGTTACCCTTAAGAGCATAGAATATAACATGTTATCTAAAAAGCACCAAGTATATTCTCGTTTGGAACGCACACGAGGGACACTAAGAAAGTTTGCGAATCGGGGCCAGATAATTTGAAGCTTGCCATTACATTTTCTCAAAGTATTCCTCCTTGACCTCTATATAGGATGTAAAAAATGTATGTCAAAACTTTCAGAAAACATTCCTTGCATATAGAAAGCGCAAAAATGTTAAGAGCATGGGTCCGGAAATGCTTTATTTCCTTGTTACAACCGTTTGTCTACAACTCCACTTAACGGTACGATATGCAAGCTAAAATGCCAGCATAGCTGTCCGGTGACAGTAAAACTCCACAACAGAACAGTTGCTTAACACGTATACAGTAGGTAAACGTTCGGTTTTGCCTCTATTTAATTGGGGTGGGGTTTTGTAACTACTTTTAGTTCCTTTCCACTGTCATTGTGATCGTTATAAACCACGTAGTTCACTGGTTATGCTACTCACTTTATTGCGCGATATAGCACCGAGCACATAGTGTCAGTTCTATGTGTTCAAGAACCTCGTTCAAGGTACCGTAAAATGGTGTATTCATATGTAAAATTGTCAGATGCTCATATGATCTGCGTATTAGCCGAAGGTGTATAGAGTCTTCGTGCTCATATTCTGCAAGACCTCCAGACAATACGAGATACTCCAGGGATACAGGGAGTCCAATGCGACGGCGGGTTAATGGATATAGCCGTGCTAACGGAGATATTTTGGACATTTCATATGGTTTTCTTTTTCCTAGAGTTAAGTTTTTTAATATCCTGCTATGCGATACAGGTGTGGAAAAGAAGCTCTAATAAGGAAATAAAGCAATTCCAGACGCACGTTACATTATATTTTTTACCCTGTATAAGGGGAATGTATCTTCAAAGTTTTGACATGTCTTTTTGTTACACCTGTATATCTGTTCATCCTTCGAAACCAAGACTGGAAGTTTTGAAGTCACTTGATGTCCTCAGTGATGCTAATGTAGCTACAGCATATTCCGGTCAAATGACCTTCTCATTTTCATTGATGTGGTGCAATTAGCAAGAAGACTTTTTCTGACCGTTAAAAAACTGTAAACATTTTCCTATTCTATATTAAGGGATGCCTCTAAATTTTTATGTCATACGGGGGTTTTCTTATACCATTTACATAGCCAGTGCAGTCGAAGGTCTTCCATTTCTCTCTTCATTCGCTGTTAAATACACACCGTGAACCAAACGAAGGCAAGTGCGACAAGTAGAAAGTTCCCTAAAGCTGCATATGTCTCTCAATACATTCCTCCTAATTTAAATTTGTGATAAAATATAAACGACAATGTTCCCTCACCACCTATGTTGCTTGGCAACCCGTTTTGACGGTAGTTATGTTGATTAAATATAAACGCATGGGCTATCACATGTTATACTTGAGTATAATCATACCGCCACGAATTGATGAGGTCATTAATACGTGAACTCGTGACTGGGAAGTCTCAGGCTCAATTCCACCAGGATCGTTATCCATGGTTGAGATTTCTTCTAGGTTTTCCTGACTTCATAAATGGCAAATGCAGGGGAGGTATCCTAAACTTAAGCATGGAATTCTTCCTTCCTTTAAAAAAATCCTTTCCCAATTTACCATTTCATTTCACGTATCATCAGTGTCCACCACCTGTGGTATCTCAATAGTAAAAATGGGTGTTAACACAATTAAAAAAAGTATAATCCACCCCATATTAAGCAGTTGGACTAACGATAATCCGTCAGAAGATGGTGCTAGAGTCGCTTATAACCCGTTTCTCCCTCCAGGTGGCGTTACCAGCTGGAGAGAGTAATATAGCCATCTAGCAGTAGGATTATCATTAACCCAACAGACTTATTTAGGAATTGATTAAGATTATCATTAATCCAGCCTATTAATCCGGGACTAGATTGTGATTATCATTAACTCAAAAGGAGAAATCCCTTTCTAATATATATTAATTAATTTAATATAAAAAATAATGAAGGTGAGTGTGGCAAAACTGTATACTAAAAGTATGCGATGGGAAGTGATAAAACTATAAACTAAAAATTGCGGTGGAGTAGCAAAACTAGGAACTAAAAATTAGTGGTGATTAAGGGGTTGCTGACAAGGCTGTGAACCACACCTGAGTTGGATTAAAGAAAATGGCGAGGGAAGCACTTGGTGTCATAACCATGAACTAAATAAAATTGTAGGGGAAGTACTTGGTGGTAAAATTGTAAACTAAGCATGAGTTGAAATACAAATATCGGCGATGGTGAGAATTTTGAACTACAACAGGGGTGATACAATTGAAAATGTGCAGTGAGTATGGGATCGGTGACAAAACTCTGAACCAAAAATGAATGATGATAATGGCAAAACTGTGAATTATACATGAGCATTTACACAGCATTTACACAGTGATTAAAATATTAATATCAAAATGATGAACTACAATTGGGGTACATACACGAATGTGTACACATCGATTATTAATACTAATTACAAAATGATGGGAAGTTGAACTACAATAATGGTGGTAAAATTATGAATTGAAAATGTGCGGTGAGTATGGGGGTAGAGATAGACATGTTGGTAAAAAATGTGTGTTGTTTACGAGTCGAGGAACTACATATATTAGTGATTTTAATACAGTTGACCAGATTTTCAATGAGCCGTAACCCATATTATTTGGAAGTACATCAGGTCTTTATTCAGGTCACCGTAGCGTATATCATGGGAATTTAAATAAAACAGACCTTTTCAACTTCGTAAACAGCGACAGCTCTGATGCCACTTTATGCGATGTGAAGACATTACAGTTCTAAGTTTTAATTTTTTCTTGTGCCTATTTGAGAAGAGTTACTAAAATATGATAAAACACAAATTTTCATCTAAAGTTTCATTGGATCAGACCGCGTCTATAGCTGTATTTGTACTTGAACTCTAAAATAATTACATAAACTTTATGGCACCTATCATTGTTGTATTTCAGAGAGAAATGCTTTCGTATCTTCACAAACACAATAACGTTTTTGACACGTGACACCTAATGACAGATTTAAACCAAAATGTGTTTTATGTAGGTGAGCTAACTCAGATGCACAATTGGATCTGTATATATTAATTTCTTCCTAATGCTATTTTTGGAGTATTAATTAATTTTTGAAAACAATGCTAACATCTACGATGAGATGGAGGAAAGTGATAAGTGAGCAAAAACATCATGTAAATATATACTACGACACAATATAGGCTATTACAAATTATACATAGGTACACGTTATTATAAACAGAGAAATATAAACAAGAATACAATACAAGATACAGAATAACTTTATTGTTCGTTATTTACCGTTACAATTACGGTTGGCAATAGTTGTATATTTCAAATCAACTTATATTAAAAACACTGGTAATGTATAATATATACGATCGACGATCCCTCTTTGTTCATTAAAGTCATTGCAGAGTTTAGAGCACGAACTCGATACCTCCTTCATTCAAGTACAAGAAATATTTAGTGAACCCAACAAAAATTTATTATTACTGTGTATTAATTTTTCAACGGATTTTAATAGGACTTCAGGATTTAGTTGAATGAACCTATGTATGCTCAAGTTAAATGGCCTAGCAGATTGTTTGGTATCATGGATTGTAATACCTATAAAACCAGGTTCTTTGTTTAACACATATTCATTTGTAAAAGCCAAAAATGTGCTAAACTTTAGAAAAAAACCATTAGAGCGGATATGCATTTTCGGGCATCCCTAACCGCGATATCCGTTTCAGAACATCCGAATTAAACTTTCTTTATCGTTCTCTATGTTTAGTAATTTCGAAAGCAAGTCGCACTCAACTGTGTCCCACTATGATTCTGCTCCTGACGGTGTTAATGAAAGATATATTGGTGTCGATGGTAGTCATGTTGCTGAGTTGGCTCATTAAATGATTAATGCTAGAAAAAAGTGATGCATTTCAAATCAGGTGCTCAATCATGCGATTAATTTTAACCAGACTGTGAAGTTGTTAACTGGATGACAACATAATATTCCATAATTACTGAATGACTTAAAATACTTAATTTCTATTTCAACCATACTTTTGAATGAATTATTAATTTGCAGTCAACTGTAAATAAAAGCCATATTAATTTTATTTGTAAATAACTGAAATGGGTATTATATTTAATACAGATTTTATTTTTGCTTTCCCATGCAATATTGTGTTGAGAAAAAGTAGGCCAAGTGTGTATGAATAGTCCCGAAAAGTCGACGGTAATTAGGGTAAGGATAGTGGGAGGGGAAAATATGCATACCATTACCTTACAATGCACTCAGATATGAGTGAAATGTCGTAGACCTAAGTTGGATAGTGCTTAAAACACATAAATTATTCTGCGCTTGTTAATGGTATCTGCGAAGAACATTCGGAAGTGTGTTCTGCGTTCGACATTAATAATCTTATTTTTTCACCATTTTATGTGCTTTTCTATACCAGCTGCCTTTTAAATGCTACCAATACAATTTATTTATACCCACGCTGATGTACTTCTAATTCGAAGCGAAAGCATTTCTCTCGGGAGTACGTTGATTCTATACCTGTATCGATTAGGCATATATTGTGTACAATTTAATACTAGATATACATGTTAAATTAGTAATGCCTTCTCAAGACACGTAACACAAACCTGGAATTTTTTGTTTCAATTTCTTGCACAAAATATATTTTTAACTACTTTCACCAAAAGTATTTATTTCTTATGTAAATCAAAATTAATTAAAAGGCGCATTAAAATATTATTTCCCATGAAAACCCCTTGTTCTAATAATTTTTGGCTCATATATATATATATATATATATATATAATGAATATTTCATATATTAATATTTCGTATATTCGCTATATATAATGATTTAAACTTGTAACTATGGATGCAAATATAACATTTCACTTTTTATCCAAAAACTATCACCAGATAAACATATTTCACAATGTGTCCTTTATTTTCGGTTGTTGCGAACTTGTTGTGTTGTTGCGAATGCAGTTTGCACAACAATTTTCGTTACTGATAGCCGTTTACATTTCGTGTCACGTTAGAGATTCTAATAAATATTTATATTTATTTTTAGTTACATTATAGACGAAATGTATGGTGATTGAATGGCAATATCGTAACTGTCCCTGATTACGCAATGTAGTTCTAGTAGTAAATACCACAGATAAATAACCAGTAGGTATGTACGAACCAAATGCATTAAAATATATAGGTATAAAAGTAATTGATAAAAATAGCGTTATTGTTTTATGATTCATGTTTCTGTGCATTAAAATAAAAACATTTTTAGATTTCAATTATTTATCTTTGTTTGTAAATATAAATCAATAATGAAGTAATGTAAATTTCGTAGCAATGTTTATTTTTTTGATTTCTTATTATTTTTGCAATACTATTTACTTTTCAGAAAATCATATATATTGCATAATGTAACTGAAATTTGTTTATAAAAGTAAATTAAATAGTGAATTTTTTATTGTAATGTAACGTCCTTTTTGTTCAACATAATTACTTCTTATAACGGTTAGATAGTGTATATACTTTTTATTTTCAAAGTATTTACTTTTAATATTAATTTTTTATTTAAATGTAAATCAAAGAGTGTAAATATTTTTCATTACAACATTGCAAAATAATTTCTTTTTCGTTAAGTTAAATATTGTAAACGAAACATTGTAGCAAATAACTACATTATTTCTACTAATTATTTTTGTTTATTACGTAAATGAAAATATATATGAGTGTAACGTAACATTCATTTTTGAGCAACACACTTCTTTTTTGTAAAGTAAAATATTTTAAATAGCTTTTTGTTTCCAAATTTAATATTTTGTTTCAAATATTATTTTTTGTTTTTAAAAGTAATTCAAAGAGTGATAACATTTTTGATTGTATAGTAACATCTTTTTTGTACAATATAGCTACTTTTTTCACAATTAAATATTGTAATTAGTTTTCTTAACATGAATATTTTATTTTTTATATTTTCCAACCTTACAAGTATGCATTTATCTATTAATGCAGTCTTTTGTCAATGTTACCAACCATTATTTACATTTCATACTTATTATTTTCATTTATAAATCTGAATCAAAGAGTGATACTAATTTTTATTTTGTTTTGAATATTATTTATTTGCATTCTTAAATATTGTAAATGATTCTTTTGCCAATAAGATATCTTTTATTTTGCAACATATTATTGAGATGCTATTCAGTGTGTATTTGCGCCATCACGTAGTTTCAGGATTAAGCGTTTTTCAGGGTGACAACTTATTTTGCAGAGTTAAAACATATTTCCCACCCCAACACCATCTTATGCATATATATTTCAGCCGCCGAAAATGTTGTTAAGAAGTAAATTAATAAATATTTTACAATTTAGCATTTTGTTCACAGCATAACTTCGTTTTTTATCATTACATATTATTTCAGTGATAATTAATATCATAGTGAGCAGTATGTTTGCAACATTTGCTTTTTCCACCACCAACTTGACCGCTACGGTTGGCTGAGACCATTAAGGCGTGGACTCGTGAGCAGGATGTTTGGGGTTCGAATCCTGCCAGGACCGTCCTCCTTGAAACAGGTTTTTCTCAGTTCTCATAAATGGCAAATGCCTGGGAGGTACCCTAAACTTAGTCCTGGAACATTTCCTTCCTTAAAAATGATCCTTTCCAAATTTACCATTTCATTTCATGTATCATCAGTGTTCACCCCATGTTTTTTTTGATTGATTTATTTAAGGACGCTCTTTAACATTTCAGGTCATCATCGTCCCATTCAACTCAGAGCGTGAAACGGCCGACAAAATTTTGCTCAGAGGACTCTCTTTCAGGCTTGAGGTTCTTTTTCGTGCCGTAAATGCACGACACGGGACCCACGGGTTTACTTCCCTACCGAAGGAAGCCATACTTAGAATTTTTACGCCCGAAAAAATCCAACGGTCCTGGCCGGGTTCGAACCCGCGATCTTAGGTATAGGAGGCAAGTATGGTAACCAATACACCACCAGGACCGATTCCACTGCATGTAGTGCCTCAGTAATAAAAATGGGCGTTAAACGCTATTAAAAAAGACAAACCAAGATTTTATAATATATTTTAGTCCCCCAACCCCCATACTCACCACAGATTTTATACCAACATGTCTACCTCTATCCCCATAATTACAGAACATTTTCAATTCATAGTTTTACCACCACCAGTGTTGTTCAAATTACAGCCATTTTGTAATTAGTCTTTTTAATCATTGTGTAAATATTCATGAATGTACCCTAACTTGTAGTTCACCACCATTTTGTAATTATTCCTTTTAATCATTGTTTAAATATTCGTGTATGTACCAAACATTTAATTCACAGCTTTGTCACTATTACCACACATGTATATTTCGCATTTTTATTATCGGCCTCATACTCGCCGTATATTTTCAGTTTTGTTATTACTAACTATTATAGTTAAAAACTCGCACCATCGTGGACATTTTGTATTTCAACTCATGCTTATTTCACAGTTTTATCACGAACCGCTTCCCCGCACTATTTTCCTTATTTCAATTCATGTGTAGTTCACAGTTTTGCTCCCAGCCTCATACTCATCGCACAATTTTTAGTTCCTAATTTTATCATCCCAACTCACATTTTAAGTTCCTTTTTATTCACAGTTTTGGCACTCACTCAACGAAAATATTTTGTCATCCCCACCAATTTTATTTTATGTATTTAATCAATTAATATATATTAATCATTGATTAATACGGATAAACGATAATAGTAATATGTTTCCGGATTAATTGGTTTAATTAATGATACTTCTACTACTAGGATGGCAACTGTTACCCTATTTGTTGCTCACGCCTCCTGGAGGGGAAAACGTATTAAACGCGACACTAGCGCCATCTGCTGGCAGGATTATCCATAATCTAATTGCTTAATACGGGCTCGATACTGCTTATGTGGTGTACTCGGGTATATAATTTAACATTTTAAATTGTTCTCATATGATAGGACGCATCTTGCTTTATATTCGATGTTTCATATAAACGAAAAGCCACACGTCCCAAACAAAGAATTATGAAATGCGGTAACTTCTTTTGCTGGAAAAGTTTCCATTTTTATATATGACTAATTAAATGTATACTTTTTAGCAATATATTTAGTATTTTAAAATTGTATTTATTTTGAAAAGCATAAAAGGTCCTTTGCAAAGAATCTAGGATAATCACAAAAATAAACACTTTCTGTTTTTACCGGAAATCTCACTGCTCAATTCTTCAAAAACATGCTACCGTCATGCCATTTTTATTAAACATTATCATAAAAATGGATTAAGCTTTCCGCTACTATTATGAACAATATTTTAACCACAATTACAAACATTTATATCAAATTCTCTATTTAACTTTAAACATGAGTTTCAGAATAAACCAGATTCTCTATTTATTTGGATTGTAATATTTTCTTTTATTATGATGTGTGAGCAGCCATAGCTAAAAATTTACAAATACTAATCAGTAAGTAAAGTATAAAAACATAAGAGTAAACATCTGATCTTGTTTACAAACAAGTACGTGAACGAACAAGTAAGCCAAGGAAACATTCCACATAAAACAGATGTTTATATCCAATTTATTTGGAACAATTATACATTTACGTATTGTATTACTATTAAAATGTTCTTCCTAATACGCTGATTACAAAGATTGGAAGTATCATGCTTACAGTCATAAATATTATAGATATTTTTGTAATGTAAAGGTCCTTGTTGGGCAGTTAAATCCAAAAATATTATTGTTATTATTTTTTCAGCGACAGAGAAAAGTCTACTCCTGGAGCAGTCGAAACCTACCCCAGATTCTGCAAATATCACGTGCAGCGCAAGGGGTGTGTACCCTGAACCAAAGATGACACTGTATAGGGATCCTGACCGGAAGACAACTAAGTGAGTATTAAAGTTCAATAGAATCTGTGATAAAGTACTTTGCTAGTAAGTTAAATGAACAATTTTTCAAAACATGTCAATATCAATAAAAATAATTTCAATGAGAAGAATTCCTATCAATGTGATACAAATCCATTAATATAATAATAATTCAATATCTTAGAAATATCTTATAATGTTAATGTTCAAATTTATGTATCCTAAAGTTTAAATTTTTTAATTTTGAATCCTATCTCACAATTTACATTTCTATGTAATTAAGGGGCTTTTCTCAAATCTATTTTGAAACATTGCAACTATATTTATTGAGTATTGAAACTCACAGAAAAAGGTTTCCATTTGTACCTACGTTTGAAAAATATTATTTAGTTTATTTAGTATATAAACGAGTATACTGAAAAGAGTAATAGATTTTCTGAATTATATCTACAAGTAGTTACATTTCATATTTCAATGATAAGTACCATATTTCAGAAACACGTCCGTTACAGTTTGTGAAGAACTCTACTTATCTTATACATAGTCAGTAGATTTGCAGTTTGGTTCCGTGTGTGCTTAAAATCCCAGTAAATCTCGATAAATCCCTGATAATAAGATTCCTAATTTAGACAAATTCCAGAATCAACCATTTTAAAGGTCTACGGTGTACTAATAATCTTCCTAATATAGTCAAATTCCATAATTAACCATTTTAAAAGTCTTTGATGTACTAATAAGCTTCCTAATATTCTCAAATTCCAGAATTAATCATTTTAAAGATCTTTGATATACTAATAAGACTCCTAATATAGTCACATTTAAAAATGAACTATTTTAAAGGTCTATGGTCTACTAACAAAATTCCTAACATACTCATATTCCATAATTAACCATTTTAAAGGTCTTTGATGTACTAATAAGCTTCCTAATATACTCAAATTCCAGAATTAACAATTTTAAAGATCTTTGATATACTAATAAGATTCCTAATGTAGTCAAATTTCAAAATGAACTATTTTAAAGGTCTATGGTCTACTAATAAGATTCCTAACATACTCATATTCCATAGTTAATCATTTTAATGGTCTATGATGTACCAATAAGCTTCCTAATATAGTCAAATTTCAGAATTAACCATTTTGAAGCTCTTACATGCACGAATAGGATTGCTAATACAGTAAAATTCCAGAATTAAACATTTTAAAGGTCTTTGATGTACTGAGTAAACACAACACTTTCTAGTTTCGTGTGTTGCATGGACTTGTTGTCATATCTTGGTTAGCAGAACGTTAACAGACTGACTATCGCTTGGAGCAGTACAGTGAGATAAATATGTCAATACCGAGGGTATGTATACACACTTTCACAGTAGATATCTATTTAATATATTTCAAAGTTGAACCGAAAAACAATAGTAATGTGTAGTACTCGTCGAGTGTAGCTGATGTGGAATTATTTAAATTCTCGCTAACCTTTTTTTTTTTTTTTTTAAAGGTTGACAAAAACACCCATATTCCTTTAATCTCAAATTCACAGCCTCTTTTTTCTCCACGTAAATTTCAAATTCAATCCCTGATAATGTAAAAAACTGTTAATAACATATTTCCAGTGAATTGCACATCTCGAATTTATACTCTGATCTTACATATCTCATTTAGTGTTTCGTTAAACATTTTGTCCTCGCAACATGGAAGTATCGATATTGATTATAAATATTCACTCCTTAGAAAAAAGAATCTCTCTTTAACGTGAAACAACATCAAGAGGTTAGGTTAGTTTAAATTAGGTTAGATTAGGTATTGTGTACGACAAATTACAAAAATTTACAAAATGCTGTTTACCAACCCAGTCAATCCAATTGCAACAGTGTCTAATGCAAATACAATTTTCCAAATCAGCTCTGTGTACAAATGAGTGGTTGCTGATAAACAAAGGGGAGGAAACTGCTGAAAGTGAAAACAAACTCCATCACGATGATCACTTTAAATTGGATGGTCATACGCCATCATTTGGACAAAGGGCCAAAGTCAATGTTGGTGGTAATTAAATCTTAAAGCTCAAATCAATTGTAAAACTCTACACATAAAGTAATATATAATATTATTAAGTGTTTCACAATAATATACTGTATCATCAGAAAATTGCCAAAATTCAAATTTTGTTAATTTTTGTTTTGTTTATTGGCTTAAGTACAATATACTTCATTCTGGTATGTGTTAGTTAATATTTGTCATGAAAATAATAATTAACACTTCCAATAAATCTGTGTTTATTATTCAAAACAATTTGTAGTTATTATATGTTTTAATCACAAATTGATATTTATGCATTAACTGCTTTCAGTAAATTCCGAAAGAATGTAGATATTGCACTTGTGCCCCAAGAAAATATTTTTAACAACTTTTTAAAATCTCTATCGATCCGCTTGCTAAACACCAAAATATATATTCACCAGGTGTCATCCAGAATATTCGGAACTGGTGCTGCCAGCTGGTCAAAAACTTACTTTGAGACTAATGACCGCCGTCACCCTCGAAGTAGTTCCCTTCCACACGTATACACCGGTCCCAGCGATTCTGACATTTTCCAAGTGCATCTTGGCAGTCATGTTCTTTGAGGGTGTTTAGCACAGATAGCATTTCTTCTTGATACCTCTCAATAGTTTCGAACCAACGTCCTTTCAACTTGATTTTCAGTTTGGGGAATAGAGCGAAGTCATGTTGTTTTTCGTCAAAAGATCCTGGTGAACAAGGAATTGTGACAGGGCTCATTATCATGATGCAACAGTCAGTTCCCTTGTCGCCAAAGTTCGGGCCGTCGTTTCCGCACATTTTCACGGAGCCGTTGAAAAACGTCACAGTAGTACGTGGAATTCACTGTTTGATTTGGTGGGATGAATTCTTTGTATAAAATTCCCTTGGTATCAAAGAAAACGAGGAGCATGCTGTTGACTTGTCTCGCTTTTTTTGGTCTTGGTGAGTTCGGGCTCTTCCACTAGGAGGATTGTTTTGACTCAGGGTCATAAGCGTACATTCAGCTCTCGTCGCCGGTGATGACCCTGGACAAGAAGGTTGCGTCATCGGATACGGCCTGACCAAGCACCGTGCAAACTTCAACGCGCTGCGCTTCTGATCAACAGTCGGAATCCTTGGCACAAATTTTGCGGCGACACGATGCATTCCCAATTCATCAATTAAAATTCGTTGACATGTCCCATAACCAATTTCCATTTCATGAGCAAGGTCTTCAATGATTTGATTCGATCCTCACGAGCGAGATGTAAAGCTTTGGCAACAATGTCAGGAGTTGTGCAACTGACGGACCTTCCGGTGTGGGCATCGTCTTCAATAGCTGTACGGCCGGCCCTGAACCGAGCATGACACTCAAATACACGTGTACGGCTCATGCTTTGTCCCCCAAATACTTGTTGAAATATTGCGAGGGTCTGCGTAGCATTTCCCCCGAGATTTGTACAGAATTTGTTGCACGCTCTCTGTTCTAATCTTGAATCCATCGTAAAAACGCCACACACTACACACAGAGTATCAAGAAAGGTACTATAGAATCTCAACACATCTATCCAGCTGCATGAAACTTTAAACACTCATTCATCAGATGAGCTAGTGTTGCCACCTAGCGGTACAAAATTCTACTGCAACTACTGTCGAGAATGCAGCACCACTCCCGAATATTGTGGATACTCCCTCGTATGTATGTGTGTGTGTTAATGGTCTACCGGCCACTCTTTTTGTTTTTACTCGACGAAACGCGGTTTATAACGATCAATTAACCAGGAAAATTGAGCCATTAAGAGTAGGGGTTAACCTAAAGCGTTGCATATAAGTATATCCATTTGTCTTTTTCCTTTGATGGAGTACACGAGTTGTTCGAAATATAGCGAAAAAATGTTAAGTGATTTATTTGTTTTCTTGTTATTTTATTTACATTGTTCCAAGAGCAATTTTATTTTCGTTTTTAATGTATATTGTATATACAATATTTTTTCTCAACGAAACTTGCCATATAACGATCAATTAACAAACGATTCATTGAGTTCGTTAACCAGCAAAAATGGACCATTATGAGCAGGACTTACCTAAACCAAAAATGTAAAAATCGTTGTAGCGGCCGAAATTTTTGATTTTTCACCACAAAACTCGGTATATACTATTGAAATAACATAATAAAAGTAGTATCTAAACATCAGCAAAATCAAGCGGGTATGTACCTGAAACCTAAAATTTAAATATCATTCTACGGCACCAATGTGTTTTTTTTTTTTTTTTTTTGCAACCCTCAGTATGTACAATTTAAACAAAATATGAAAAATAGTTATGAAAATCACAGAAATTGAACCTATTTTAAAAACAATCTAGCGGCGGTTGTATCTAAAAATTATGCATTTCAAAGTTTATAACATTATTTTTACACATAAAATTGTTTGCGACTTTGTAATTGAAATGTTTAATTTAATGGCGTCGCTATTCAACTTGTTGGGGAATTCGCTTAGTATACAAAGCACAGCAAGAGGAACTTTTATACATTATCCTAAAAACATTGCACCCGTTCAACAGTGACATCTCCTGTATGCTTTTCAGATTGTTAATAGAAATTATGAAAAACGGATAGGACATATTTCATGAAACTCTTGACTTTATTTTATTCTTTTTAGTATAGTAAAAAGCACAATATTGCTCATTTCAGCTGATCTGCCCCTCCATCTTTCTCCATAATTGAATCTAACTCAGTGCTCTTTAATGATGAAATGGCTAAAGCAGTTTAATTACTTTTCGGTAGATTTAATCTTCAAATGTGGTAGTACTGGTCAGCAGAGTAAGAAATATAGTCGGAGAGCACGCGTTTAATGCTCTGTACATGGACAAACAATCTCTTGCACCAGAAATCCACAGATATAATCTTATCGTAACTATATTTATTGATAAGTAGTCGGAAGATTTCACGGCCAGAATCAGAATTATAACCAAAAGTGTCTTCCGGGCTTCTTCGATATCGTACTACCATGCAAGACTACAACCTATAAACACCCTAATAACTGTAACAGAAAGGGAGAGACTCTCAAAATAAAACCCGGTGTCCTATACTTGAGCATATAAAACAAGCCCAAACACACGCGAACCAATCAGTTATTGAAGCGGAGATGCCCTGCCCACCGAGCACACATCCCTTGCTCCAGCCGAGCCAATCCGCCACCTCCAGTCGGCGATTCAATCCTGCCTGAACCTTCACCTAGAATACTTAGACAGCACCACTGATGATGTCCTCCGTAGGTGGGGACGAAACGTATGGATACCAAAGTTCCAGTGGACCACGGCTTCTAAGCCCAGAAGAAACTTTTAGTTATATCTATTGATGTTTTTTCATCTTCTCCTGGGCCATAAGTATCTGAAGAACCAAAGATGAAGTGTTCCAGTGAAACCTGTTGAGTTTCTCAGTAGTGCTCCAAGTCCTAAAGTACAATATACGTAGATTCTGACAGCTGAGGATATTAAGTGTGGGTAATTTTTTTTCAAAGCAGTCAGGAAAAAAAATCATGAAGATACTTTTAAATGTGCCAGAAATGTAGCAAGCAAACAAAAGGGAAATTCACTGTTGCACTACATGGGAAAAACTCCAGAAAGACACAAAATAATCACCCAATATGATGCTAGAAAATAATAATTGTAATAATAAATACATTTATTGCCATGAATATACAGTGTAGCAATCACATTAAAAAGGAACAACTTGAGGATTAAACATTAAATATTACATTATAAAATCCACAAGCTTACACATAGGAAATTACCATTAGCGTATTACGTATCGATACTTATAAGAGTTCAGCAGCAAATATGATATTCTAGATGGCAAATTATAAAATTTACCGAGAGTGCCAAAAATTTTATACACAGTTTTACAGTAGATATCTATTTAATATATTTCAAAGTTGGATCGAAAAACAATAGTAATGTGTAGTATGATGTTCTGTAAACAGATGTGATTCACATTATGTTATGTTAGCGCTGCTACAACAAAATGGAGTCAAGGTTATCGTTTGAACAGCGGAAAGCAATTTTGAAGTGCTATTGGAAAACCGAGAATGTTGTTGAAGTTCAAAGGCAATGGGGACGTTTGTATAGAACAGAACCGCCAACGCGAGTAACAATTGCACGCATTCCAGACAAATTTGAGACTCATGGTACCGTATGCGATGTTCATAAGGGAAGATCTGGGAGAACTCGCACAGCAACAAGCCCCGCACACTGGATAGGACGAAGAGGTCCGATTGAGTTTCCACCGAGTTCTCCGGATCTAACTCCTAATGTCATTACTTACTCATTTAATTAATTAATGAGACCTAATTTGGATTTCATGTTCATTTATATTAAAAGTTATTCAGCTCGGTGAGGAATATGCTTAGTTTAGCAGCTCCTGCGTGACGAATATTTTTAGGCTTAAAAGGTCACTGGAAATCCATATTTTGTGATTATAACAGAGACTGGACACTCTCTTAACAGGTA
Source organism: Metallyticus violacea (assembly GCA_030762175.1). Lineage (NCBI taxonomy): Eukaryota > Metazoa > Arthropoda > Insecta > Mantodea > Metallyticidae > Metallyticus > Metallyticus violacea. The sequence goes on along the minus strand of CM060837.1, from coordinate 37,960,650 downwards.
TAACCGTGAAAGCGGTATCGATTGCACTGTTCGATAAGTTATTAAAATAATTAACCTTTCCTTCTCTATCCTGTAAACTGTATAATGACATCTAATTAATATTTCTAAGTAAATATAGATAATAATAAAGTTTAAATTGACTAATGTGGTAAGAAGACTTTGTGGCACAACTATTATTATTATTATTATTATTATTATTGTTTACATCATCAAAATATTTATTAGTTGGATATCAAATAAACTTTCTCATGATCAGAATATTGCGGAGAGCACAATTGCTGAAGTTGTGTCCACGTTTATCGTAGTGAGGATATTACCTTAACCAGTTCCACGCGCGTTATTAACACTTGGACGTGTTCGTTTGCAAAGGACAGCTATAAGTCCAAATTCACTGATGAATTTTAAGGCTTTAAGTTTAATGTCATTAAAGAAAAAATATATTGAAATCACCTGCTAAGGCAACATTTAGAGATGATTTTAACTTGAATACTGTGTCTAATAATTCTATAAGTATACCTAGGAATTAATCGAAAACAACAACGTGTGTATTAGGTTTACGATATAATAAAATTATTATAAGCAATTCTGCTGACATATATATTTTGAAATCATACTTAACTTCCATATTGGAACTGTTAATAAGATCACGAGCTGAAATAGTACTCCAAACATGTCTAACCTTTCTTTAAAAAATATTGCTCACATCTAGGTCAACTTTATCTCAGCAAGTAATAATATAAGATAATCTAGTTTATTTATAACATTCTGTACAATACAATAACATTTTCTAAATTCATTCTTAGTCACTAGCCCCCCGCTAGGACTTGGTTTTATTGTGTTAATGCTTATCTGTTTCTTTAAATACTTTGGAGAACGTGTGAAAAAATAAACCAAGTACACAAACGTTTTCATAAATATGTTCTTTATAAGCAAAAACTTACATATCACATTTAACAATTTTCCTTGCATCTTAAATAAATAAACACCAATGATATATTTTAAAAACCTGATATTATTAAATATTATCATTAGATTTTCAACTTTTTTCCTTGTGTACATTGTAAATAAAATGGCATAATAAGTAAACTTCCTAATTTTATTAATATTACATTATATTTTATCATAAAATTTATTTGTTCTATGCTTACAGATCGAATCTACTTGAAGACGTCACGGTGGAGACATCTAGTAGGCAAAGGTCCTACGACATTACGGCTTGGAAGCTCGTGGATGACATTGGGCTGGACTCGCCCACAGTGTTTGCCTGCGAGCTGAACATACCAGAAGCAGATTACGCCGTCAGAAAGAGCATCGTTTACTACCCGGGTATTATTAGAAATTTCCATATCATTTATCTTACTCTTCCTTTTTCTCAGCTTCAGTGAGACGAAACTCTTTAACTTAATTTTAAAAATAAATACAACACATATGATTTGGTTGTGTTTGCAGTTTTATGTGTACATATTACACCCAAAACTTGGAATAGGCACAAATGTCCGAATAGACATTACGAAGGTAGGTCCATAAGTTTCCGGCTTAACCATTTCTAGGTATGATAAAGAGAAAAACTATATTTCAATTTTTAATAAAGTTACTCTTTATTACAATACAATTCCCTTATCTTTGAATTCACATTTCAATCCCCCCCCCCCATAAGAGTCAGAAGTCAGGCCTGCATAATGGGCATACACAGCATCCATCACTTCTTCGTGACACTTAAAGTTCCTTCCTCAAAGGTCTTTCTTGAGTTTTGAGAAGAGGACATAGTCTCTGGGAGCTAGATCAGGGTTGTAGGGTGGATGGTCGATCTCCTTGAAGTCACATTTCTTCACAGTTTCCTTTGCAATAAGAGATCTGTGCACAGGCGCGTTGTCGTGAAGAAGGCGCACACCACCACTCAGTTTTCCTCGCCTTTTCTCTTTGGTGAAAGCACGTAGTCTGTGCAGTAGGCCAGCATAGTACTCGCCACTTACTGTGGTCTTCCTCTCCTTGAAGTCAATGAAGAGTATTCCTTCACTGCCCCAAAAGATTGTGGCCAGATGTTTTTGGCTGACTGAGTGACCTTGACCTTTAGAGGCGGCCCTTCGCCAGGCTTATGCCACTCCATTGATTCTGTTGTGGACAAGGGATCATAGTAGAGGACCATAGTTTTATCTTCTGTAACAATGGTTTGCAAAACTTCTCTCTGATTGCCACGGCAGAGCTCCAAAAATGCATGGCAACAGATGGCTCGTTGCTGCTTTTGGACTGAGGAAAGAAGTCGAGACACCCATCTTGCATTAACCTTATTCATGTTTAAATGTTCATGAATAATTTGAAGGACTGTTGTTTTAAAAATATCTAACCTTGCTGCTATTTCTGTAACTTTGAGCCGCCGGTCTTCCATAATTTCTCTTTCCACAAGAGCGATGTTTTTAGAGTGAGCACCTCCAAGAGCCGACCTGCACGCTCTTCGTCTTCAATACTTTCTCGACCCATTCGAAAAAGTTTCCTTATGTAGAATATGAGGGGAATATTTCCCCATATACACCGTCTAATCGCGTGTAATATCATTTGAAGTAAGTACTTCTTTTATGAAGAACTTAATAACGTCTGCATACTCCATTATAAACACGCCAACAACTTCTACTCATATCCTTCTTTATGCAAGTATATCTGAACAACTGAACATAGCGGAGCAGAAGTTACAGCTGCAATCATGTACTTAACAGATAAGGTATTACAGCAGATAAGGATTTTGTGAAGGCGATAATCCTTGTCGGCGAGGCCGGAAGCTTATAGATCTACCCTTGTAAATCCACTATAAAAATACTATTATAACATAAATATTATAATTTTCTTAATCACATCTATTACGATAATAAATAGACACTTACCTCAAATTTGGTATCTAGTGATAACCGGAGATGGAAAATTTTCTTCACTAAAAAAAAAAAAAAAAAAAAAACCAGCATTCGTCTGACACTAGATAGTATACGTTACATTGAAGGGAGGGAGATAGGGTTTGTTGCTACAATGTAGAAATCGACTGTTGTTTTCGACGGAAAGCTAGGTAGAGTTCAGGGTCAGCTACAATGTATGAATGGCGAATGGACGTAAACTTCACGTCCAGGGTAGTAAATGTTTAATATTAGTGATAAATCTGTCGTCATGCAATATATGAACTTTAGTTCAAGGTATGAAAGCATTCTTTTCTATACTCATTGAACCACAAATATTTATTTGTTTTTATAATTTGCAACTTTGGTATATTTTATTTATCATTGTCGTTCTGCGGATTGTTCAAATATGTATATAACACATTTTATTCCAATCTTTTAAAGCAATAACTTTATTTATAAACATTTGTGCAAGGTTATATCTTTAAAATAAATCGTCGTTCCCAATATATTTTAAGGGATCCTAGAATCCTATATATATATATATATATATATATATATATATATATTTACATAAATAAGATCGTTTTAAGAAAATGGTGAATTTTTGCATGAAAGGTAATAAATGTATGTATGTTATATTCACAAAAGCATTTTATTTATGTGTTTTGTTAGTTTAAAATATTAACGGCTATTAAGAAAAGTAATTCCTTTCCCGTGGTCAATACAACACTTTAAAGCTTTCTTAGAGCATTAGTATGCTGCCAAAAAAAAAAAAAAAAAAAAAAATCAAAATCACAAATGTTATGATTTTCTACGGTATTAAAAGTTATAAAATCGAAAATATAATAGATAAAAAGCATAAAAGTATCCTCGGTATCCTACAAGAGTTTCAAATAGAGTGCACAATGGAAAGGCAGACCTTTCTTAAAGATAGCACTGCTGAGCTCAGAATTCCTGAAATGGTCTACGTGGAAAAGTTGGTGTGTGGTGAGCCAACAGTGGTGAGAGAGTAATTGGTGAAATTGTTAGTGGAGGGCTGTTAATGCCGAAGGGTATGTGATAATTCTACCCTTTTTTCCCGCCGAACTAACCGAGGGGGAATATAATTTCAATTTTTTTTAATACATTTCAGCCGCAGCACACGCAGCTCGTGTTTCGTTAGAAGCAATTCATGAAGTATGCCAGAATATAGTTCTCATCCATGGCACTCACATAACCCTAGGTAATTTCCATATTTTGGTAATTTTAAAACCACGTCTACCATTAGAAATAGATTACAATAAAACATTCCTAGCATACGATAGTGAGCTTATTATTGTAAGAGTATCTTTTCTCGCAATCCTTTCGTTGCCGTGGTAACGCACACTTAAGCTGTAGTTTACTATGTCAAATTCTTTTGTCTCTACAAGCGATGTGGGCTTATGACACAAAAGTAACAAAACATGGTCTGCGCTGCGAGGTTCCTGTGATAGAACATGCACATATGTTTATGTAATTAGCATTTCCCGGTGAATAATTAAAAGGTGTTCCATTACACCAGATTATACAGCCATTGTCCACAAAGCATGATAGTTCACCTTCTTATTCATAATGTATATGTAGATCTGTTAAAAAGCAAAAGAATAAAGGATGCGGAATGCAATGTTTGAATTAACATTCCATATACCGAGGGTGCCAAAAAATGTGTAAACACTTTCACAGTAGATATCTATTTAATATATTTCAAAGTTAGAATGAAAAACTACCGTAATGTGTAGTATGATGTTCTGTAAACAGATGTGACTCACATACAAGGTGGTATGCACAATATTCGGGACTGGTGGGGCCATCTCGAAAGTAGCAGTAGTAGAGTTTTGTACCGCCAGGTGGCCACACTAGTACATCTGATGAGTGAGTGTTTAAAGTTTCATGCAACTGGGTGATGTGTTGAGATTCTATAGTACTTTTCATGATACTCTGTGTGTAGTGTGTGGCGATGGATCCAAGATTAGAACAGAGAATGTGCATCAAATCTGTGCAAATCTAGGGGAAATGCTACGGAGACTCTCGCAATGATTCAACAAGTATTTAGGGGACAAAAAATGAGCAGTACACGTGTGTTTGAGTGACATGGTTGGTTCAGGGCCGGCCGTACGATGAAGACGTAGCTCACACTGATAGACCCGTTAGCTGCACAACGCCTGGCTTTGTTACCAAAGCTCAACACCTCGTTCGTGAAGGTCGATATCGAACTATTGAAGACCTTGCTCACGAAGTGGGAATTGGTTATGCGACATTCCATCGAATTTTAACTGATGAATTGCGCATGCATCGTGTCACCGCAAAATTTCTATCTTGTATATTCATCAACGAGTTCTTTGTTAACTCATTGTTAACCGGTTCTATATATTATGACAAGTAAGTGAAACATTAAGAGTGTCTAGTTCATACAATAATATAAATTATTATATAACTTATTTATATTCAAAGGCTTTATTGTATCCTTTTAAATCCACACATGTTACTTGGATTTCATACCCTGACACTTGTAAACAAACTTATCTTTGCAAGAAATACACACCTTTTGTTATACGAGAATCACTGGGAAAGTTTTGAGATAAGGGTAAAGTGAGTGTTGACTCACTTAAGGAATGTGGTAGCCCCGTCCCTTACGAGTAAAACGATACCTGGTAAGGATTCTCCTTACTTCCGCATCCAGAGTGTGAAGGTTTACAACCCCTCCCGTGCACAGGCAGCCTGTCGTTACGATGAAGCTGCTCTATGACTCTTTATGATTTCAAGGGCGATTTGAATGAGTATCAAGTCCTTGAGTGCTTGCAACAGACTTTCATAATCTTGCTCAATCTAGAGCAACAGTTTTTCGTTGGTTTGCGGAATATAAAAGGAGCCGAAATTCGCAACAAAATGAGGAGAAAAGTCCGGCAACGGCAGTGACTGGGCAAAACATTATCGCGGTGAAAAATGATACGCAAAAACAATCTCGTAACATTTAAGATTATCGACGCAGCCTTCTAGATTGGATCGCCAGCAGTATAAAAAAATGCTGCATGATAATGTTCGCGTCAGGAAACATTCTATTGGGTGCCCCCAATTTGACAGAGGCACAAAAGCGCAACCGAATCGAATGGTGTGAAGAAGTACTGGAAAGAGTAGACGGGAGGAGCTCAAAGTGTACTTTTAATGTCACCACTGGAGATGAAACATAAATTTACCAATTTGATCCAGAGATCAAACGACAGTAGGGAGTTTGGATCTTTTCAGGCGACGATCCACCAACGATGAAGAGGATCTGAAGTGTTGGGAAGAAAATGGTGGTCACAATTCCTCTATAGGAGCAAAGCGCGTTACTGTTCGGCGGTACACCACAGTCTGCCAAGGACAGGATTGAGGAGGGGATTCTCCTTCACCACGACAACGCTACCGCTTACACGGCTAACATCACGTTCAGTTCTTGTAGTCCACAGACGTCAGACTCGTAACTCATCCACCCTACAGTCCTGACTTGATTCATTGATTTCTCTTCCCAGTGGTAAAAAAATTGCGAGGAACGCGATTTTCCAGCCCTTAAGATGCTGTGGCTGCATATGAAAATGAACTTTTCACCCCTGGGGAAAATGAGTGGCAAGGGTCCTTTAATAAGTGATTTTTGAGGGTGAGAAAGTGTATAGTGTGGTGGAGAGTATTTGAAAAGATGATACAGTCGCAATGATTCTTGCTACTCTCAATTTGGCGTGTCCTAAAACTTGTACCAAGTTTAAACAATTACATCTGAAGTAAAATCTAATAGCCGGTTAAATTGCAATACAATTTTTAATTTAATTTGTTGCGCTTTTTCTAATCTTATATTATTTTATTTTATGTCATATTTTCCTTTGATATAGTGTTTATCCTGTGAGAAAGTTAAAATCATGTAACAAAAGTACGTGGTGAAAAATAATTTCTCCTAGTGATAAGTAACTTTTTACTGCATATTAGAGGGCAGAATGAGCAAGTGAGCAGCGACAGTGAGGGGGAAATTCTTCAGTACTTTCTAGCATGCAGGATATTTTTTTCAAAAATTTCCGGTGGCTTAACTCGAAAGCAACATATTCTCAATAAAAATGTATGGCAAATGTTTCTTCATTTAAGAAGAAAAAACAAATATATTAGTTACATTTTGTTTAATGATGGGTTTCAAGATCATTTCAAGACCAACTTAAATTTTTTAAACGTTAACCCCAAAGTTTATCTCATTCTGGTTATACGAACTTTTTTTTAATGGTCTTTAATGCCCGTTTTTACTATTGAAGCATCAAGGCGGTGGACACTGATGATACATGAGATGAAATTATATATTGGGAAAGGATTTTTTAAGGAAGGAAGCGTTTCAGCCTACGTTTAGGGTACCTTCTCGGTATTTGCCATTTATGAGGACTGAAGAAAACCTGGAAAAAAGCTCAGTCAGGGAGGACGATCCTGGCGGAATTGGAATCCTAGACCTCCCGCTAACAAATCCGCGCCTTAACGACCTTGGCCACCCGTGGCAGTTTTCGTAAAAAGGCAAACAACTTTTGTCTGAAACATTTTTTTACTAAACCAACCGTTATTTTATAAAATATTTAAGAATGTTGAAAAAAGTATTAAACGCTAATACTTTGAAAGGCTAATATAGATTTCATTTCTTTGCATAAAAATACAAATGTACTTTAAACAAAAAGTTTACTTTCTTTTGTTTACCTTTATCATAAACATAAACAAACGTTAATAGTCAGAAATTGGACTTATTGAAATATTCTGGTGTGCACTTTATAAGACAGGGTTGAACTTATTTTTATTTATAGGTAAAAAAAATCAACGTGCAAGACACGATAGCTTGTATATTCAAAGAGCTCCTAGTACAAGTATGAGCCATACTCAGGTACATGGCTTAGTTGAGAAATTTAGGTAAACAGGAGTTGTTGCTGATAAAAAAAGGAAAGACACTCACGTATGCTCCATGAAGTCATTACAATTGAAATTCTTTCTGCTAATCCAGCAACTTCATTTAGTAAAATAAATCTCAAAGTACAGGCAATTCGTCGTTACAAGCTGAAATACATAAACAATTAATTAAAGAAGATATTGATAAGAGTCAAATTTTGGAGATAATGTCAGAGGGACTAAACTATTCACCTGAATTTGTAAGAAATATTTACTTTTCTGTACTGGAGTGATAATAAACAATGCACTTTTAGAGAATACCAGACACAGTGGCAGAGGAAAATGAATGTCTGAGCAGGTATTCTAAGAGATACAATCATTGGTTCATTATTTTTTGAGGAAACTGATTGGTGGTATATACATAGACATATTATCATCATTTCATTAATGAAGAAATTGAAAATGAAGACGATGAAAACATTAGAATTGTTTTAAATGTAAACTTGCTTACATTCCAACACGATGAAGCACCACTGCATTATGCACAGAATGTTTGACAGTGGCTCAATTCTCGAATGGATGGATTGGTAAAAGGGATAAGAGAATGGCCTACAAGAGCTCCTGATTTAAGTTACTTAGATTTCTTTATATGGGGGTACCTAAAATCAGTCGTTTTAAACACAGCCTGCTACAATTAAAGAAAAGAATAATCTTAGCTTGCAGGAATGTCCCTAAATATTTGTTTTAGAATAGAAATCGAGCATTTGAAAACAGACTCTATTTTGTGGAGAACATTTCGAGCACTATTTAATGATAAATGCTATTATTTTTAAAATGAATTTACATTTGATGTATTACATTTAGCATTTTATACACACAAAAGGTTTGTTTTATAGAAAACCTTTAAAATAAAAGTTGCTTGCCTTTTTACGTAAAACAAGAGTCTGATAAAACCTTGGGTTCCCATTTTAAAAACTTCAAAGGTGTCTTAAAAACGTATTGCTTTCGGAATGAGCAGCTATAAAGTTTTTAAAAACACCCTGTACACATGAAGAGCAGCATGCACGGAATACCGGTTTTCTCTGCCAATCATTACATCCCCAGTTTATGTTTGTTGAGCGAATTATGACGCGTGTTAACTATAATACCGGGGCCACATGTATGCTGTTGGTTTTATTCTCGCCAGTAATCATGCGAGTTGATGAAACACCCAACAAATTATTGATGGGGCGTGCTAAAACCGCAGCTTGTTGACAACATTCGACTGCTTTTGTCGGCAAAGTCGTGCGAACCAAAGTGGTAAATGCGGAGGAACAACAGCAGATAGAACATAAATAAATTAAAATTAAGCACCAGTCACATGGAGCTGGGCTAAACTAATTTCCGAGCAGACAACCGTTCCGCCTCATCGGTAATTCAATATTAACAAACGTTCTGGAATCGCTATACGCTTTCACACACGACACATAGAATGGCGTTTGCAATTTGCAAGTGTAGCTCAAAACATGTAAATGCCTTGCGTAAGAAAATAGGTTGCCTAATGGAACTAGGAAGATTGGGCTATATAAGCAAGGCCATAGAAAGAGCATTGAAATATTGGTATAGAATAAGGAGACTAGAGGAGGAGCATATCATTAATTAGTGTTCGGTAGCACAAGGAAAATTTAATGGGAGAGAAACTTGGTTATCTAAAACCCAAAATATCCTACAAAAAGGAGGTAGAAAGAGGGAGAAAGATTGGGTAAAGAATTTTGGAAAGAGATAACAATAAGAATTGAGGATACTGAAAAACAGGAAATATGGACAAATCTTAACACCATAATATCTCTGAAATTATACAGTCCACTAAAAATAAGTGGGGAGGAGAAAGATATATTTAAATTTGTGATAAGGTAGGAAGGAAAGGGTTGGCATGGTTTAGAACAGGAGTAAAATATTTAAGAGGATTAAAAATGGATATGTCCTATGTGTAAAGAATCAGATAGTACTTGGCATTGTATACTAGAATGTAAACAAACCAAGTTTTGGAGGGAACATTTTTATTACGAAAGTGGAAAAATTATAAAATAAGAGGTAGAAGAATTTTAAATTTAAAATCAGATGAAAACATTAAGGAACTAGGAAAATTCATAGGCAAGGTAGACAAAAATGGTAACGGGTGTAAAATACTTAGGAAATGTGCTGGAGAATAAAATTTCAGATAGTGAAAGGAGGATGAAATATAGGACTAGTTATCTGGCATCAGTTAAACAGGATCCTTATACACCAACAACCAAGGTGTTAATGTGTATAAGGTTCTAAGCATTAAGTAACACTCAAGGAGAGAAATTTGGCCGAACGAGTTTAATTAAAAAATAAGGAAGGTTTAGTATTGTAAGAAATATAACTTAATAATGAATTGAACGTATAAATTACTTTTAATGTTGTGTTTTGTTTTTGGTTGGATCGGAGCCCGGTCCCCTGGATATTCCAGTAGGTAGCTGCTGATGAACCGGGAACTGGGGGGCTGAGCCAATCAAATTGGAATAAAGTTTGATTGGAGTTATATCCTTCCGGAATAAACGAATAATAATAATAATAATAATAATAATAATAATAATAATAATAATAATAATAATAATTCTACTACTACCACTACCACTACCACTACCACTACCACCACCACCACTACTACTACTACTACTACTACTACTACTACTACTACTACTACTACTACTACTACTACTACTACTACTACTACTACTACTACTACTACTACTACTACTACTACTATCACATGTAAGAAAATGCAGGAAATAGTAAAAGTCTGAAACCAATCATTTGCATGTTGAAAAAGTTTCAAAGTGCACATTGGAAGAGTTCGTTTTACTCTCAATGCTAAAATTAACCTAATGCCCAGACCGAATATACAAGGTGTTATAAATGATGAAGTGATTTCAAAACTTTTCTGTACCCATATTATTTCACTTTACACGCATATAGAAAATCTCAAAAACTTTTTTTTTCATTCCCCGCATATTACAAATGCTTTATGCGTGCCCCCTACTGGTTCTGCAGATATCAAGCATATATTCAAGTTCTTCCCACACTCGACGCAACGTGCTCAAAGGGGCAATGTTGATATGAACTCGCAGTTCTGCTAGGTTTGATACAGCTCCACGCATGGGTTTAAATCGGGGAGGGGGGCCTTGGAGGCCATGATAGGAATCACCCCCACCATTGGTTTCTCAATATTCGCGAAAAATGTGATGGAAGTGGGGTGAAGCGCCATCCTGTTGGTAGAGAAAATTCACTCACAGTTTCCAGCTGCGGCATGAGCCAATTTTCCAGCATGTTCAGATACAGCTGTCCTGTAATGGTCTCTTTGCGGAAGAAAAAAATAAACAAACTTTAAACTGCGAAACTGCAGAGAAAACACCAACATTTGGCGAAGTTCGAACTTTGCACGGGGATTTTCTGTGTCTCATAGTGTCACTTTGCCAAAAATATTGCTTTGCTCTCTTGGCAGAAATCCGAAACGCGGCAAAAAAATAAATAAAAATATTTTGAATTGTTCTATATGTCTCTACAGTGAAGGAAGATCCAATAACACTCGGACCGCAAAATTATGTTACAATTTCAGTTATAGTTACGGCATTGAACTGTGAGCCTTCAGGTGTAAAATACAGGTTTTAACAAATTCGGCACATAAAGTTCGAATTTCCGGGAAGTACATTTTGAAAGCAAATTCAAATACAAGCGTCCGTTGATCAATTTCCATAAAATGACATGAAAATGCATTACTGGTATCATTTCTAAAATCATATCGACTATTCCATATATTTTCAAGTTTTGAAAAGTAAAGTTCGGGATATTTTCCAAATTCTAACATATGAATGTCACAATAATAAATTAATTACACGCCTCTACATGAAATTCCTATTAGTAGTGGTTTAAATTCAGTGCTGGAATATTAACAGGGTTGACATATACAAGGTTCTAAAAATAACTTACTTCGTAATATTAGCACAAAAGTTATACTAATAAAATATTGAAGAGATATATTGTAACACATGGGGGTTAACAATGTGAGGAACTATGCGTGTATTGAAGCATAGTGACGGTTGGAAATTAGAAAGTGGGGTTCGTTTTTACCTTAAAACCTCTATTCATTATTTTCTTGTTTCTATTACATTTTGATTATGGATGGATATACTCCTTTAAGTGATAAAGTAATGCTCCTTGTCATGCCTAAGGATGGTGCAATGAGTACAGGATGATATTTATTCGGGTTGAGCTACAGTGGGCCTGACATATGGGTGGGATGCTGGGTATATTTTAGACATAATTGGTGGAGGCATTTATTGGTGACATATTGTGTGAGGTACCGGACATTTTTTTTTCTTACAGGTTACATGTTCTAAATTCGTTAATTTTGTTAACAGACAGATCTTTTTTTTCACTTTTTTTTCTAACTAAATTTTGGGTAATCTCGTTTTGGCTATGTACTTTTAATAATACGTAATTTAAATTTTGGCAGTCAGTTAGCATCCTCTCTTCCCTTTCTTCTTTCCTTATAGCTCTACTCCTTTCATTTTATTTTTCTCCTTTTCTTTATTTTTCTAAATATTTACCTTTCCTGTTTCATATTTTTCTCCGTTCTTTATGATTTACATTATTTTTGGTAGTACAGTAATTCCCAGAGATACTAACAAAACAATTAAAAATTATCGGTATACTCCATTCCAATAAAGAAAAATAATGTGGGGCAAAAGAATCTTTTTTTTTGTCCTATATATGTATTTGCTGTTATTTTTTTTTCCCCCGTGAAAGATAGAGCTGCACCTTTAAGAGATGGACATTGCACCTTCTGCTCCGGGATGGCCACCTTTACGACGAATAATCCGAATCCAGAACAACTTTATGAATGGTAACAAAATTATAATTTAATTTTGAGTAATATCCATATTTTCATATATTACGGACATTATTTTCTTCATATATTTCATTTTAGATAGGGATGTGTGTTTCTTTTAAATAATTGATGCAGCTACGCTCCTAAGGATAATGTAATGAATACGGAATGATATTTATGCGAGTGGCTCTATTGTGGGCCGTGGCAATATTTCAAAATTTTATTACGTTATTAACAAAACTAACTTTTCACTATGAGTACATATTAAAAGAAACCTTAATATTTTCATACCGAATATTTTCTACACTAGAGCTTTTCCTTTACTTAGATAAATATATTCTTATTTATATACCTTTCTTACATTAATGTATACAGGACATAAGTTGAAAATGAATCAGATTTGAAAACTCTTCACGATTCATCAACCTTCCGGGCTGACGCTCTGCTCCAAGCACAGAACCACGAACCTCTCTCATCTGATTCCGTGCTTAAAAGACGCATTAGCTCAATTTGTTAATGCCTTCCGTGACGCGAATTTTTTAAGTCTAATTTTTTATTCCTAAATACATTATTATTCTCTTGCTTAAATTTTCTTAATGGAATTCTTCGGAATTGTTAAAGAGTTCTTAACTCTTAACTTAAAGAATTCTTCTTGTTCTTAAGGTTGAAATTCTCATGGAACTATTATCACATACGGATAGCAGGCCGCTCGTATTTATAGACCCGTCGTTACCATCACGAACCATGGCATCAAAGTAAGTGGTCTACTTTATATGGGGACCAAGAATACCCTATCTTACCAAAATTAAAATTAGAATCTTGATACACCATTTTCTCAGGATCTATTGATTGCAGTTCGATGAAAAAATTATCTCATATTCATGAAATCTTAATAATAAAATAGAATCAGGAATATTGTATTGTGTTGAATTATAGCCGTAAAATAATTTAATTTTTTTTGTTAAAATAACACAAATGTACCTAAACTTTCAGTGATAAAATATCTTCTAATTAATTTATGAAACTTACGTTTAAATTTGCAAAACTATATAAGCAATTTATGCTCCAAATCTCAATGATGTAGGTTCAGTAGTTCCTGAGAAAATGGGGTATTTGTAGAGAAAAACCTTCGTTTTGAGAATAATGAATACATATAGCATAGCTCACCAAATTTATAATAAATTCCAGGTCCATAAGATGGCTCATTTAGGTCTCCTTGCTGTTCATAAAAATGCTCAACTTCCGTTTTGCTACCTTCTTAATCTGTCTGGCTTTCATTTTAATGTTTTTCACCACAAGCGTGGCTTTGTGCAGCGACCTACACTGCAAAATAAAAAATAAAATAAAATAAAAACTGCAATAATCCCGGCCTCTTGTTACCAATACTGGGACGTGCATTTGCAAATGTTATCATTTATTAAATTTTCTTTTTCCCACAAAAAGTAATAATTTTAGAGAATAAATCTATCATTATATAACATTTTACAGTTAAATGTATAATTATATAAACAAAACAAAAATACTTAAAAAATTAAGAATTTCTTTACTAGAAAAAAAAAGTTAAATAAAATCACAAATCTACTGAAAGCCAATAAACATGATCAATGGCTGGTAGAAAGTTATCTATGTACGATAAATTAAAAATGCTTCTTTTTCACTTTTTTTCTATATACTTCTACTACCCCATCTCTTCTTCTTCTGTGTTTTCTTCATCATCGCGTTTTCTTCTCTATTTTCTCCTGTCTGTTATTTGACACTTCAATTTCTATTCTCCTTCTTCTATATTCGTACAAAAGTCCTCTTGCTATTTGCATAATTTTTCATTTCCACTTCTTATAGGTAAAAACCTTCTTTCTCTTCATTCTCTACTTCAGGTTATATTTCAAAATAATTACCGTTTATTATAAATTTAGGTACCTTCCTCTCCTTCGTCACCCCCTTCTTCCATGCCTTCAACTTCTGCTCTACCGTTTAATAAAAGTTTTCTTGTATGTCCTCTATTGTTGTTAAGTTGTTTGTATTTTGGGGTTGTCTTTGCATGGTATGCGTTCTGATCTTCTTACTTCTTCCTCTGCTTCTTATTATCTGCTCTTGTGGTATCACCTCTTCCCGTGCTAGTTACTTATTTTGAATGCAGCCTGCTCAAGATATTTATATAGGCACTTATTTCTAAGTATATATGCCACATGGTGGTCATTTAAAATATCTCTTTCTTCTCTCACCTGTTCTAAATAGTGTGCACATTCAAATAATGCGTGCTGAGGGTTATCCTGTGTTTTACAAAATCTGCAAATATCGTCCTGTGTTTTGTTACTTTTTTCCAGTAAGTTTTGTAATGTAATGTACCATGCCCCTTGGTAGATTGCATGAAATTTAGCTTTAATCTCTCAAAGATCTTGTTACATAATTAGAAAGTTCTGCTGCCTGCCTCGGTGCTTTCCCATTAGTGCTGCCATTGTATTTTTAGTATATGTTTTATTTCTTGTAAGTTGTTGCATTGACTGCCAATTATTAAATTTGCTTTTTCTAGGCTACCTTTCTTCAACAGCGCCTCTTGATTTAATCAATAAGTCAATAGATCATATTCCTGTAACTACTTAAAGGGACATGGTGGTTGAGGTGTTTAATGCCCCAGAAATTTTTAAAAACACCTTCCTTTGTGATATTTTTAATAGAGATTTTATTGGTGTATCCATCATCCTCAGAGCCCAGACCCCTGCTTCATAAGTCATATGCTATGCTGTTATAACGCTTAATAGAATTTTAAATTTGAACTGAACTAATCTTGCTAATTTCATCATGACGTTTTCGGATTTTTTTTCGTACGTATTCAAGATGTTTCCTAAAGTTAAATTTTTCATCTAAGAAATTTCCCAATTCTTCTTCTTCTTTTTTGCATCTTGTATTTTGATTGTTATATTTTACACATACATCTCTTTTAAGATTACCTTTCAGGAGCATGTAGCCTGATTTAGTTGGAGCGAAATGGAGTTTAGTTTTACTGCACCAATTACTTAATTTTTTAATTAATTAATTCGGTCTTCTTTCTATATCTGCTCTATAGTTTCCTTTCATTAGAAATAAAACAATGTCTGCATACGCGTTGGTGTTTGTCACATTTTCGTCGTTGTTTAAAAGAGTCCCCAAAACTCATCACAAAAAATATGATCCTAGGGTAGAGCCTTGTGGGCATCCATCTCTGTAAACTGTTTCCTCAGTACCTTTAGCCTGAACCCTTCTGTCTTTGCAGTAATCCATTAATGCACCAATAATATAGTTTTCGGAAATCTGTTCCAAATAACATTCTTTACAGCATCTTTTGCATTTTGTATCCTGCCATGTAAACCTTTCTTGAGAATATGATTACTTAGGTCTCTAAACAAATTAAATCTGGTTTCTTCAACCACAGCATTTTGATAACATTTGCTGATATTTGCATTACACTTTCTGCATCTTTAGCACAGAGTCCATGCTGCGAATCTTCATCGGATGATAGTAAAGGGAAATACTCTACCCAAACGCTCTCTCTTATACTTTGGAGGTTGTTTGAAAATCTTCTTATTGCCAAACCATAACATTTTTAATATGATCCTTGGCTGAGTCAATCACACGTCCTCGGCCGCCAAAAGGTTTTTCGTCTTCAAGTTTCTTTCCTTGCATTTTTTTTTTCAAAATTTTCAATCTGGCGCTTATCCCCTTTTGTAAAGTCCCAAGCATTGTAATATTGACATTGGTTTATCACCGTAAAGGGCAGTCTGAAGAACAGCTCAGTGCCACACCTAAATAGTTTGTATTATTATTATTATTATTATTATTATTATTATTATGCTTAAAATGTCCATTGTTCGTTTAATTCCGGTTTATCCCACGAAAATGTAACTTTCCATGTCTTACGAAACAATTGACTGAGATGAGATTTCAATTTCTTCTTCTGCTAAAACTTTGAACTTTTTTTTTCATTACTATTGCTCTTTAGGATTATAATATTTTTCACCACTTTACACTACTGATATGTTCTGTTCGATTAACATAAATGAAATAACAAACAGATAGTGTGATTTGCGTCCCATTTTGGACGTGAAACGGCCGATAAATTTTGCTCAGAGGGCTCTTCTTTCACGCTTGAGTATCTTTTTCTTGCCGTAAATGTACGAGTAACATAAATAAGCAACCAAATGATTGTAATCTCAGTTCCAGGTTAAAAAGTAATTGATGTTTGACCCCTACTATACCTGCAGGGGCTATGAACAGCAATTAACACGTACACCTCTGCGTTTCCTTATCTGAATGAGATAAATTGTGCAATTTGTTGATGCTGGCCACGAAGAAAACATGTAACTCTAACATAACGATGACTTCATCATGATATAATATTACAAACACTACAACTTCTAAAGTTACTGTCCATACTATCAGACCAGAGGATCATGGGGTATAAAATGTGTTATTTGGCGTCACAGCAGGGTGTGTTGATTGACACAAGTCTTTTAACTCTACAGTTGGTTACACCAAGTCAATAGGCCTATAAAAGAGCTTCGAGTGACTTAGAGAATAGATTTGGATTTAAACAATTCACACATCTCCAGTAATTACTACTGTTTATCCACTTGTAAAAAAAATCATTTTAATGAATATTGACAATTGTTTCTGTGCGAACGTTTTTGCCATGATAAAACTGTACTAATTATCTCATCTTCCATTTTCATTTAATTAATATATTATATTGCTTTGTAATTGATATATGTCTATTTATGTTTAAAGGAAAAAACCGTTGTAAAGTAGTAAAACAATAAATAAAATTGAATGCTGATTTTTCAATAAGTATTGATATATAGGACATTTATTATAACAGGTAGGCAACCACTGGGTATACGCTACATGTTTTGTGCTAAAACAGGAAAAAATATAATATAAATATATGTTTAATTTAGCTTCCTTTTTATTCGTGATTCTACAAAAAGTACTCAAAACTGTTCTTGTCGGAGTAGAATTTCTGCATTAACATTAGCGATGATTTTTAAATAGCCCAACATGTAGAAACCCGATAGAATGACGTCGTGAGAGCGGACAGGCTTAAATGCCAGTCCGCCACACCGAATCTGGCAGATCACAGTCGCTTAGTGCATGTTTAGTTTTTTTTTTTTTTTTTTTTTTAAACTTGGGGTCTTAAGTTTTCCGACAAAAATATGCCGAGGGTGCCAAAAAACGTATACACACTTTTACAGTAGATATCTTTAAATATATTTCAAAGTAGTAATGTGTAGTATGATGTTCCGTAAATAGTTGTGACTCACATTACGTCTTACTAACATTGCTACAACAAAATGGAACTAAGATTATCGTTTGAACAGCGGAAAGCAATTTTGAAGTGGTGTTGGAAAACCGAGAATGTTGTTGAAGTTCAAAGGCAATGGAGACGTGTGTACAGAGCAGAACCGTCAACGCGAGTAACAATTGCACGCTTTCCATACAAATTTGAGACTCATGGTGCCGTATGCGATGTTCACAAGGGCAGATCTGGGAGACCTCGCACAAGCCCCGCATTCTCGGCTATCGTTTTGAGCACTCACCGCAGAAATCTACAAAGCAATATGCACGGGAGTTTCCATCGCGTTCTCCGGATCTAACTCCGTTAGACTTCTACCTATGGGGAACTCTTAAGGATGTTGTATACCGTAGAAAATCAGCTACATTGATAACACTTCGGGAAGAAATTGAAAGGGCATGTGCTGTAATCGTTGAGGACACTTTCGCAAGCATTACTCAATCAGTAGTTCAACGTACTCAGAAGTGTATCGATGCCGATGGTGGGCATTTTGAGCTACTGTAGTAACTGTAAAAGTATAAGATGATAAGTGCTCATCATTTTCTGTTTGTGAATTCTGTTTTCTTCAGTTAACAGTTTTTCCTTTGCTTGAAGTGTGTAAACACATTTGGCACCCTCTGATTGTAAATATATTTTTTCGCTACTTCATACGTGCTCAAGAAGTCGAGCTTTGTGCCCGAAAGAAGTATTTTTCCTCGTTTTAGTTTTCCAGTAATACTTTATTAGAACGGAATGTGTAATGCAAAGGAAAGCCTAATTTCCATATACTGTAGCATTACAACATTCTGTCTTTTTAATGCCAAAATCTGCGGTCTTAATATATAAGGATTTTCCTCAGGTTTGGAGCAGAGTTACTTTGTTACTGCGTTTCCTTTCTCCGTTTGCCATGGTTCAAAGATTTAATACAGAACAATGCATTTCACTTGATACACCTTTTAAAGAAATGAATCAACTCCTCATTGTCGTGCAGAATTTCAAGAATTGTTCATATACCTGTCAGATCTATTTTGTAAAATAGAGCATACATTCAAAACTAGATAAGTGTAAAACAGGCGTAAGCACGGTTTCCATACTTTACCGATCGCTTGGTGGACTCGGTATGGACATCTGCACTGTGTGCTCTCGGCTGCAGGCCCGATCCGCGTTCGAGGAAAAATAAAAGGAAGATCCAAAATAATAATATAACTTTAATATAAGATAAATGCGGGCGTAAAAATCCTTATAAAGGTAAACATTCTAACATATTATTAATCATCTCTTACCGTTTTAAAATGATAGGACGGCTTGATTATTGTAATTATTGTAAATTTAATCATGGTTATTGTGATAAACTAAATTGTTACTTTTCTTGATACTACAGCAGTTTTTTATTCATTTTGATTCTTTATAAATCACAAATTAATTATTTTTCTTTTGTTTTGTTGCAGGAATATTTCAGCCTACAAGCGGTAAGTAATTTGCAGCTTAATAGGAAGGTGATTTTATTTATTTACACTATAAATATCAACATTTCAGGATAAATTTTTCTCATATTACTAATCAAAATGAATGAACAGACATCAAATACGGACTAAGGCCTGATATTACAGAACAGACTCAAAATAAGCTACATGTAGAAGTTTTAAATAATGTTTAACACCCATTTTTGCATGCACGTTTTTGGACACTGATTATACACGAGGCGAAATAATAGTTATAAAATAAATTTTATTTAGAAAAGAATCGTTTCAGGCTAAAATATAGGGTACCTTCCTATACTTTAGAAGAATTCATGCCTTAGCGACCTCAGGAACTCTGTCGGTTCTGCATATGTGGAAAGATTATGCAAGTCAATCGAGCTTGTATGAACAAATAAACCAACAAATATACACTAGCAAGTAGTGAAAGGAAAGAATGTTCAAGTTCTTTCAAGCTGTCAGCCAGCTTTGTGAGTGCGGCTGTTCATGTGGTCTGGCCACTTGTAAAAAATATGAATTATTTAATAAGCAATTTGCTAATGTCTATAATTCAAATATAATATTAATATTACATAATATTACGAGGTTTAAACAAACTTCCCCAAATGAGTATGCTACGTACGAAACGCTGCTAGGTCTGCTTTATGAATCGGTTTATCACGTGACTGTTTTGTTTCTTTGCAACGGCATATATGAAATAGCACAACACTGTATAAACTTAGGAAAAACCTTTACAGAAACAATACAAAACACTCAAGCACGCTATCACACTTACGAGGATAGGTCCATAAGTTTCCGGCCTAACCGTTTTCTAGATACAAAGACAAAAACTATATTTCACTTTTCAATATAGTTACCCTTTATTGCAATAAACTTCTCACATCTTCGAATTATTATTTCTATCCCTCCCCCCCCCCCAAATAGTCAGAAGTGTTGTCTGCAAAATAGGCATAAACAACATCCATCTCTTCTTCATCACAGTTAAATTTCCTTCCTCGAAGGTCCTTCTTGAGTTTTGAGAAGAGGAAATAGTCACTGTGACCTAGATCTGGACTAAAGGGTGGATGGTCGATCTCCTTAAAGCTACATTTCATCACAGCTTCCTATGCAACAAGAGCTGTGTGCACAGGCGCGCTGTCGTGAAGAAGGCGCATACCACCACTCAGCTTTCTTCGTCTTTTCTCTTTGATGGAAGCACGTAGTCTGTGCAGTAGGCCAGCGTAGTACTCCCCATATACTGTGGTGTTCCTCTCCTTGAAGTCAATGAAGAGTATTGCTTCACAGTTCCAAAAGATTGTGGCCATGATCTTCTTGGTTGACTGAGTTACCTTGGCCTTTAGAAGCGGTGCTTAGCCAGGTTTACATCACCCCATTGATTCTCTTTTGGACAAGAGATCATAGTAGAAGACCATAGTTTCATCTCCTGTAACAATGATGTGCAGAACTTCTCTCTCGTTGCCACAGCAGAGCTCCAAAAATGCCTGCCAACAGATGACTCTTTGCTGCTTTTGGACTCAGAAAAGAAGTCTATGTACCCATCTTGCACTAACCTTATTCACGATTAAATGTTCATGAATAATTCGAAGGACTGTTGTTTAGGAAAGGTCCAACCTTGCTGCTATTTCTGTAACTTTGAGCGCCGGTGTTCCATAATTTTCCTTCCACGAGAGCGATGTTTTCAGGAGTGAGCACCTCCAAAGGCCGATCTAAACGCTCTTCGTCTTCAATGCTTTCTCAACCCATTCCAAAAAGTTTGGCCCTTTCTTTTACGGTAGCAATGAGGGGGGGGGGGTGCTTCCCCATATACACCGTCTAATCGCTGTTTTATTTCATTTGGAATAATTCCTTCTTTTGTGAAGAACTTAATAATAGCACGATACTCCATTTGAACATCTACACATAGCCTTCTTTATGCTACTACATCTGAGCAACTGAACACAGCGGAAATGAAGTTACAGCTGCAATTATTTACTTAACAGATCAGGTATGACATCAGATAAGGATTATTTTGGACTTACTTATGGACTTACCCTCGTGTATTAGACTGGTTCAAAAGGTTTAATGATGATGAATACCAATAAAATACCATAGGTTATTCTATAAGATCATGGACAAACGATTAAAGTAATCAAAAGCATTAAGGCACTTTCATGGAACATATGTTGGCGGATTTTACCCAATGAATAAATATCAGCGAAATTAGCGCTGAATGCCTTAGTAACGATCGCTTTGAAGTCTGCAGGGAGCTTCTGTACGAGATGTAAATTGTAGACGCTCGAAAAAAATGTGTGTTCCATCGTGGCAAACCAAGGCTGAACACTATCTACTTTATCCAAGAATTTTTGGCAAAGCAGCGTGCTTGTTCCACTCACTTGACTTAGTTCCATAGAACTTTTGCTCCTGTACAAGACCTATATTGGATGAGTGAAAATTCTACATAATAGAAGAAATACAAGCAGTGGCAAGTAATGCTAACAAAATTCATGAAAATTAATTTCAGGGTGTATTCTAACTGTGCCAAAAGCGCTGGGACGTATGAATGGCTCTCAAGGGAACTATTGTGAAGGTGGTGGTGAGGAAAATCCAAATATGGCATAAACTCTGCATTATAAATGAATTTTGGGACCTTTTGCATACACCTCGTAGTACCTACATGTTACTCTCAATATTTTCATTAGTAATTCCCTCTCTATACCTACCTTTAAGGGACACTCCTACAAATATTGGCCATGTGTGTTTTTCTCAGTTGCTGGTGTTTTTAATGCAACCGACTGAAATGCCTAAGAAATTAAAATGATAATGGTATAGTTTTCTAAAGTATTACTTGGCATTCTTTGCTTCTAATACCTAACAATGCCCAATTGCCGATACCTTTTAAGAAGATTATGAATTATAACTTCTTCCCAAATTCATAAATAGTATGCAAAAAGCCGGGCATGTTATCGATACTTGTAAGTCTCTACGTGCTCTAAAAGAAATTAAAATTGGCGAGGCTCAGTATTATGGAGCTCGAATATAATGTGTGGATTTTCATATTGCCAGGTTTTATTTCTCAGCATTATTTCTTCGACCTTTTATGTGCCAAAAGCACGTGCATCTACTTCCTTGTGCACCCTTTTCGTTTAATAAAACTGTCACATTAGATACTTGGTGATATATATGTCCTAGATTCATCTCCACATACAGTTATATGGAACATTTAGTTTCCATTTGTTAAGCAGTGGGTATGAAGTTTTTCCTAAACTCAAGAGTGAAATTACCCCGGAATCAAAGGTAACAAACCTCGTTATTTTTGTCACCAATTCGTCTTCCTAAATAGAATCTAGAAACAGCTGGTAAAATATACAATGAGTGATCCACACCTGACCCAGTATTAATTAATGTAATAATTTTATATTTACCTCACTTTTCAACGGCTGGTGCACTTCTTTCAGTATGAGAGAGGTTCCATTGAAAAATTTGATAAAACTACCAGTTATTTTTTTCGTAGCATACTATTTCCCAACATTATCTCCATCCATGGCTGTACACTTGGTCCTGCAGTTTCCAATTTTTTCATTCCATCGGAAAAAAAATAGAATCTGTTAAAATCTGGAGAAGAAAAAAAAACTTCATTGGCAGAGACGATCTCTGCCTCAATTCCGGAAAATTTCTTCCCTTCAAGCCTGATGTTCAAGTTTGGGAATATGAAATTGCCACTTAAATATGGAGGATAGGGGGATGAAGAATCAATTCATGCACTTTGGCCATTATGAGTCCTGCTATGTGGGTTGGAGCATGGCACTAATGAAACTACTTTTTTGTCTACCGCTCTTGGTCGCCTTTCA
Source organism: Metallyticus violacea (assembly GCA_030762175.1). Classification (NCBI taxonomy): domain Eukaryota; kingdom Metazoa; phylum Arthropoda; class Insecta; order Mantodea; family Metallyticidae; genus Metallyticus; species Metallyticus violacea. The sequence goes on along the minus strand of CM060837.1, from coordinate 37,937,365 downwards.
TTCAAGGCATCTTTCAAACGATCTAACAAAGAAATTTAAATATTTTTTCTGCAATATTTACATTCCGATATTTTTTCTACATCAGGACATAATACTCCAGATTTATTTTATTTATTCATTATACTTTTTTCAATACAATTTAAATTCTACTGATTTTAAAATCTACAATACTAATGCTATAACTGAACAAAACTAAAACTTCAATAAACTAAACCAGTACTGCAATCCAGCACTACGGCTATTTTTAACTATGATTTATAATTACACCTGCAATTGGTACTGGTACCCAGTAACAATAATTACATTTGAAATTAATTAATTTACAATTTTATCCAATTTAATATCTACAATCTTCATTTCTGCTGATGCTCGGTATCCGGGCTGCTCCCCACTGGAATTCCGGGCATCAGGAACTGGACATCAATGAGGTTGCTGCCGGTCTCAAGCAGCAGGTATACTGGAACATGGTGTGTTGACAGTGCAGTTTCCTTCTCTTCTCTCTTTCTTTTGATGTCTGTCTACTTCTTCTTCTCTCAACTGCTTCCTTTCCGCCCGAAAACTGCCATTGTTCTCTTCTTTTGTCAATTCTGTTCCCTTCTTCTGATTCAATTTGGGTGTTATCTTCTTTATCACCTTTTTATTCAACTAATTCTACTTCTAAACATCTTTCTCGACCTTCCCCAATTCTGTGGGATCTTCTAGGGGAATATACGGTTTCTGACCTTTTAATTTTCCCCCTTATTTTATTTGTGTTGTTTATATATTCTTCTGTTATTTTACATGCTGTTTCATTTGTTAGTTCATGCAATACCCTACAATCATCTTGATCTCTCATGATGTTCCAGATGTGTTTCCCTGCAAGTGGTCGTCTTTCCTCAGCTACAATTGACTGGTATTTAGGGCATTCAAATGAGACATCGATCACGTTACAAACCGTACATGTATTGTTTGCTTATAATTTAAATCTTTGCATATATGAGCAATATGGACCATGTCGTGTTACATAATGTACTAAACCCTTACTGGGTTGAATATGTTTGAATTGTAATCTTTGCTTTATAGATGAGAAGATTTCATACATCCTTTTACCTTCTTTTATTTCATCCCATTCTCGTTGACATATTTATAATTTCTATACCTCTTACCAATAATGTCCATTATTTTTGAGTCATTTTGTTTTTAAGCCAATAAGAGGCTGCTCTTAATCTAACTAAAGAATTAATTGGGCATATACCCAATTTTACTAATAGTCTTATTGTAGGGGACATGGAAAATGGCCCTGTACATCTCAATAAAACTTTCCTTTGGGAGCTCCTTAAAGGTTGTATAAAATGTTATGTTGCGTGCCTTTTCCTCCCAAACTCCTCCTCCATAGTGTAATAAGGCAAAGATGCTATTATGATAGATTTTTATTACCTTAGCATGTACTAAAATATCTCTGTCCAATATTGGCCAACTTAAATATAACTTTCTCTGTTCTGATTCTTGTATTTTCTACAGGTTTCTTAAACTTTAATTTTTCATCCAAACAGACACCTAGATATTGTTTACTGCTTGTCTATCCAAGATAATAGGCCCCAGTAGTTATTATTATGCGTAATCTAACATGATCCATCATTTTTCCAACCAACAAAACATTCCTTACCTCTTTTGGCACGCTCTCAGCAGCCTTTGAATGAGTGCATTTTTTGCCTATTGCTCTCCAGAGTGTAATGTATACCCAAGTTTCATCCACAGTCACGAATCGGCGCAATATGCCCTGCGCATTGCGATTTAAGTTCCCGTCACTGTGCTGAAATTTTCTTCCCATGCATTTTTTGCTAACAGTCACCAATCGTGGCACCCTACGTGCATACAGTTTTCTCAGTTCTTATTTTTCATGCAGAATTGTGCACTCATTCAGTTGAGATGGCCACAGTCTCAGGTATCTCGTGCATGTTTACTCGGCTACCTTGCTTTACGATGTCATGCATATTTTCGATGATTTACTTTGTGATGACCTCAACTTGGCGGTTGGAGCGATCACCTTCGGTGCTCCTTTGACGAGTTTAAACTCATTTAAACTCTTCAATGACGGTGCAAAGATCGCACGAACTTCAATTAACTCTGCAGTCCACCCCCCCCCTTTTTAATAGTGTTTAACGCCCGTTTTTACTTCTGAGGCACCACAGGCGGTGGACACTGATGATACATGAAATGAAATGATAAATTGGGAAAGGATTTTTTTTAAGGAAGGAAACGTTCCAGGGTACATACCTAAGTTGAGGGTCCATCCCCGGCATTTGTCAGTCATCAGGACTGAGGAAAAACCTGAAAAAACAGTCAGGGAGGACGGTCCTGGTGGGATTCAAACCCCAGACCTCCCGCTCAAGAGTCCGCGCCTTAAGGACCTCAGCCACCCGTGGCGGTCCACCACAGGCGGTGACATTGGTGATACGTGAGATGAAATGATAAATTGGGAAAGGGTTTTTTTTAAAAGGAAACGTTCCTGGCCTAAATTGAGAGTATATCCCCGGCATTTGCCATTTATGAGAACTGAGGAAAACCTAGAAAAATCCCAGTTAGGGAGGACGGTCCTAGTGGGATTCGAACCCCGGACCTCCCGCTCACAAGTCCGCGCCTTAACGACCTCGGACACCCGTGGCGGTCCAACCCTTTGAAAGGAAATATTTAATAATAGTACGAAATTCGTGTTTGTTTGTTTGTTTTTTTATTTTATAGGACACGTGTGACACTGATCCCTTCAATTAGGTGTCTACAATTAACTGAACATCACATCAGACTGAAAATTTGCCTAAAACCGTTACATGAATCATTCTTACTAACAATGGTGCCGTTTAACAAAATTTCCAGTCACTTCATGGAAATATACCAAACTTATCAAACAACTCTCGCACCTACCCGTGATCAAGAGGAACGCTTGTAGGCCTAAAGAGATGGAAGTAAGAAATGCCTGAAATCGGAACAAGTTATTACCTAATCTTATTAGTACAAAAAGGAAGATCTTGTCTGCTGAAGCTATACCTGTATTTTAAGGAGTAGATATCCTTTATGTTTTCATTGCCAAACTAAGCATTTTGTTTCTGTTAAGAAAATTCTGATAGTCCACACAAAGTTTGCTTAGTGTTGACCCTCTACGTGATATGAACAAGTGTCAACATTCAAAATACTCATGTAACATGTTAATTTTTTCATCTCTAATTCTTTAGTTAAAACATAAAATACTCTCGGTTTCAAAAGCCTGTTTCCTCTGTTATATTCCTGGTAGTCATTTGTCAATATTCAACATTAAATCTTGTACTTTTTTTATTCTATGGTGACTTTTGTCGGTCTGATGGTGTAGTGGTAACCATACTTCCCTTCTACACCCAAGATCGCGGGTTCAAACCCGGCCAGGATCGATGGATTTTTTTCGGACGTCAAATTCCTAAGTATGGCTTCCTTCGGAAGGGAAGTAAAGCCTTGGGTCCCGTATCGTACGAGAACCTCAAGCCTTAAAAAAGAGGCCTCTGAGCAGAATTTGTCGGCCGTTTCACGCCCTGAATTGAATGGGACGCTGATGACCTGAGATGTTCAAGAGAGTCCGTAAATATTCTGCAACGAGGATGTTCTACCAAATTTAAACTCACTACACTGCAGGCTGTTCAATTAAAAAAATATCACATATTTTTTACATGCGTAATTTCACGCGCTAAAATTTAACTTTAAATATTTCGTTAGCTTAATGTACAAGTAGCACTGTTTTTATTGTTGTCACTTTCGTCCCTGCCTGTGGGAGGTGTGCAAAACGGAGGTGACACACAATGAACAATATGCTGCTCTCAAATTCTGTTTTCGTCTCATCAATCTTTAGTTGGAGATTTTGTTTTTCCTACAGAGCGAAGGCAATCAATTTCAGTTGAAATGGAAGAAAACATTAACACAGCTACAGTTATTTTGAGAAAGGATGATCGAATAACATTCATATTTTCTCTGGGCACTACCCCTTACGTTGATAACTAAAAAGTTGCACATGCACGGTGGATTCCAAGACTGCTGATTCGTTTGCGTGCAGTTTGCATGCAGTTGATGATGATGGGAAATTTTGGAGTTTCTTTCAGACATAATCACTGCTAATGAAACTTGGCTACATCATTTCGAACTTGAGAAAAAACAGCAAAGCTCTGAGTGGAAATCTCCAACAATCCCTTCCACCAAATGGTTCCTTTTGGAAAGTTATTGTCATATTATTTTTTCCATATTCAAGAGATGGTGTATCAGCACACACAACTGTAACTGGACATAACTACAGAGATGTCCTGAAAAATCTGTAAATGATAAAGCGCTCAAAAGGCCAAATTTCCCAGCAACAAGCTAGATGCACGATAATGCACGATCACGTAACGCAACCTCTCTATAGTCCCGATGTAGCCCCTGTGACCTTTTTCTTTTCTCCACATTGAAGAGAAACCTTCGTGGGAGGCAAGGGCCAGATTTTCAACATGTCTTTGAAGACTAGCAGAAACGCTGGGATAGATGAATTGCATCTTTGAGAAAGGTCATCAAAATTATGAAAATGATTAGATATATGATGGCAAAACAAATTATGATTATTTTTATTGAACATACCTCGTAAACAAGAATACATTGTGCGGCCGTTTCTTTTTTGTGCAGACAGACACAAGTTGGGAAAACCTTTTTGAGCGAATCAATAATGGTGAGTAGGGGGATGCGGAAGTAGGGATGTTAACCAAGGTTAAGCTTAATGGATAACGTGCAGACTTTCTTCTCCTCCCACCCACGGCTCCTTTGATGGTGTCTTAACACTTGGGTTTCCTCGCAGCTCCGGCTAATGTTTATGCTGGTATTTTGGAAACGAATTCCTTGTCTGGAGGGAAAAGGAGATGGAAAGATGGCTGTGGATAGAATACACCTGTTGTGACGATAGCAGCTTTGATTTATTCAGTTGTTCTGGGTGTCTCAGAGTTCACAATCTGGAAATGTTTTATTGAGGAAGTCTTAAGAAGTTCTTAGAGGATTCGGAACTAAGCTCTCACCACTCCAACAGTTTTCGTAAGGAAAGTTCTACGCACCAGATTTTCGCCCTTTCTACTAATAAATGATTACTGATGGACTTTTACCTAATAACGGACCACAGATGTACAATACTTAATTACTCAAAAAAATTCTTCCCGTTGGCTACTTTTTCTGCTATCTCGTTCTCCATTACGCGCTCAACTGTTTTTCTGTATTGTCGTCCTCGGCTACTCTTTTTTTTTTTTTTTTGATTCGTTTTATTTATGGACGCTCTTTAACAGCTCAGGTCATCAGCGTCCCATTCAATTCAGGGCGTGAAACGCCCGACTAATTTTGCTCTGAGGCGACTTCTTTCAGGCTTGAGGTTCTTTTTCGTGCCGTAAATGTACGACACGGGACCCACGGCTTTACTTCCCTTCCGAAGGATTTTTTACGCCCGAAAAAATCCATCGATCCCGGCCGGGTTTGAACCCACGATCTTGGGTTTAGAAGGGAAGTATGATTACCACTATACCACCAGGACCGACTCTCGGCTTCTCTGTTCCCATCTTCTCTCTTAGCTCGACTCTCGTATACCGTCCCTCTAACAAGCAATGCTACTTTCCAGTGCAACCTTCAAAACTTAGGATATGATCTGGCCCGCTCCTCTAAAAGAATAATTAACACTTCTCACCCAAACAAAAGTGAGGGTCTTAGAGAAAATTTACACAAGTGACACAAAGGGAGCATTGCCCCTGCCTAACATAAAAGGAACCTTGGATGTTTATTGCTTCCGTGGCAATAAATAAAATATGAAATAAATACTAAACTTAATCTAGGCACTACGATAATTGCCTAGAGGGTTCGAGTATGGGAAATTTCCGTCTCAATTGAGAAAAAGTTGCTTCATATGTTTTGTGGAATTTCAGGGGGAAAAAAAAAGTTATCTTTTTCACAACATTTTATTCGACAAATCCTATTTTCCTAGTCGTTAGCGTATTAGGCATTCTTATGCCATAGGTCAACTAGAAATAAGTAAAGGATGGGGCAAAGGAACCAGTCCTATAAATCTATTCATTAAAACAAGTCATGTGAGTTTTAAGACATACGCCCGTTGTTGCAGATAGTGGTGTGGAGCTCAGTTCCAACAACCACCGATGGATATCGCTAGTGTTGGTAGCACTTGCCTACAGTTTCATCTGTTGCTGAGTACGAGCTGAATTCCTTGGTAGGTATAACATTGTTCTATTTCTGAATGAGTGTTTAATTTTCCGCATTCTGTTGAGTAAAAGGTACAAAAATATACTAATAATGCCATTAACGTTCACAATTGCAATACAGATCCATCGCCGTGTACTTTAGCAGTGACTATGTCTATGTCAGAATATGGCCACATGCAGAGAAAAAATTGACAACTGTATTCCAGTTTACACGTTGGCATCGCGTATCTTCACATACTGTATAGATGCATACTGTGGACTGTATAGATACCTACTTAATTTTCGGGACCATACCAAGTAGAAGGCGATATTTGCCACGTCATGTTTCTTTACAAATGACACGAATGCCCTCTTTGTTGGATGCAGTAACTTCTACCAGATTACCAAATTGACAGTTGGAAACAGGAAAAAGTTCAAAGGGAGTCGTATCTGGTTAAGTTTTCGGTAAAACGGAGAATATTGTTGTTATGGTTACGTCTTGTTTCAAAGTTATCGTAGGAAGATAAGGGGTCCTTTTCGGTTGTTTCATTTCTTTCTTTCTTTAATGCAAAAAAGTCTGTAATATAAGTAATATCGGTATATATTGTAAGTGTGTACTTAAATATACGAGGGGCATCTGGAAATTGTTTACAATATCTATGCACACGTTCAATCGTAGTGCAATGGATTGATACCAGTGCGTCATGCAAACTAATTGGCAGTTGTAAGCAGTTTGTATAGCGAAAGGACAATGTTAATTTACAATCAAGTAGAGAAAGAAGTGGACAAGATAGAAGGTGACTAAAATAAAATAAAATAAAATAAAATAAAATCTGTATAGGCCCTCCTGGTATCTGGTTTCCTAAATCAGGACGTGTTATAAAAATGTCCATTTATTATTATAATCTATACAATACAATAATCACTTACTGCATTATTTTACAGATTTTCCTAATAACTAGATTAAAAAATATAATAAAATAATAAAAAAAAACTCAAAATAATTCAATTAAACCATAATATAAATTTACTAAACTACTTCCCGATTAATCTTCCAAAATGTATCAAATTAACAATATTACTGGGAGCCAGTAAGAATTACAGCTGGTAGCCAGATAATCTGTCCTATGAATTTATTCCATTACTATACTTCTAACCACTGGCTACCAGCAGTATGTTTTGGTATCCAGTATTTTAGCAGAATTTCTCTTAAATTAATTGGTTCAAGTCCCCTTAACTCATCTCAGTCATAATAATCACCTTCTCTTTAATAACGTACTTCACTTAAAGTTCATTTATCACTATTAATCTTTCCTACTTATTTATCCTAACACTTTGACTCATTAAAGACTATCACCTCACTTCCACCATATCACTCTCCATCTTTTCTTCCCAACCGTCCCTTCTTCCATCTCTCTTGATCCTCCTGGACTCCTGGTTGCACCATTTCTCGCGCTCTGCTCCTCCTCTCCGGACACCACTTCTCCATCCTCCATCTCCTCCCGTCGCTCTTTCCCGTGGATCTGCAACGCCCTTTAATCCTCTTGTATAATCTTCCTGCTCCTACCTTCTTTCCAGTGTCTAACTCTTATAGGTAAAAGCCTTCACCTTTCTCCTCATTCTCTACTTCAGGTTCTGAATCAAAATTATTCCCGTCTATTATAAATTTAGGTCTTCATCTCCTTTATCATTCTCTTCTTCCATGCCTTTATCCCCTCTCACATTCTCATGAAATTGATTTAATTAAAGTTATCTTGTATATTTTCTATTCCTGTTAAGTTATTTGTGTTTTGGGGTTGTCTGTGCATACGTATGCGTTCTGATCATCTTACTTCTTCCTCAGATTCTTCATTACTTATTATTTGTTCTTGTGGTATTACCTCTTCCTGTGCTAGATTACTTATTTTCAATGCAGTTTGCTCAAGGTGACTGTCATGAATAAAGATGGACTGCATAGTTTTTGTCGAAGGAAGACGTCAAAACTGCAGAAAGTCATAGACATTTAACTGCGTATGCGCACAAGAAACTCCTGCACAGAAAACCGTTTACAACTGGGTCAATAGGTTTCAGCAGCAGTGAATTCTGCACACAACATCGCGGTCTCTCAGGAGCACTGAGGTTGTGTCTGAATTGATTATGGTACATAACCTTTAATGAACTGCAATATCAGACAGGCCTCGACCGCGCAACCCTGCACATTACACCAATTCAGACTAATTTTCTGAAAAGAATTCTAAGTGTTGATAGAAGCGCAGCAAATTTTGGAGTGAGAAAAGAGTTCGGTAATATCTGTCACACAATATTTTTGAAAACCATGGTGATTATTTATATATTTATCACCAATTAAAGAATATTATAATAATAGTGAATAATAGAAATTAGTTCAATAGATTTAAGCTCCATAAATAAACTATTATTTTTTTTTAGAACCATGACAACATATGCAAACCTTAACTTCCAAGACAGAGCCTCGCCATAATATTTTTCATGACCATTCTATATTTGTTATTACTAAATTTTAGTAACTGTTGGATATGTAATCTTATCTTTAATAACAAATAAAATATTGACCGCTTAATTGTAGATGGACAATATTAAGAAATTTTTTGAACAATTCTACCTGCAATCATTTTAATTTTTATTGCTTTCCCTTGTTTACGAGTTTTATATTTAATTGATGAACATAACGTTTTTCCAAATTTATCAATGAAAACCACTGGACATCAATGATATTGAAGCTATGAATATTCTGAATTTCTAAACATTCAATTTGATTCTTATATATTCCTCAGAACGAAATGAATCAATTTAATATTCGATTATTAAAAGTTGATAACCGAACTAGAATCCTTATTAACACCGCTATACGAATTTTAATTACATCAGAAGACGTTATTCACTCTTGAACAATTCCAAGAATTGGGATTAAGGTAGACGCAACCCCTGGTAGATTAAATCAAGCAACCTTTTGGTTTAATTGACCAGGAGTTTTCTATGGACAATGTTCTTAAATTTGCTGCGCAAATCGCAGTTTCATACCATTTTTGATAGAAAGAACGTGTTTTGGCTCCTTTCTATCTTGAGTTCAAAAAATATATAAATTATCACGAAATATATAAATTATCCAGTAATTACTGGTAGACACAAAGCTAAAATTCATTTGCTACCAGGAACAATTGAAAAACCTAGAAACTGGAAACTTGAGAGTCTATTATGAAAAAGGCTTTGGAAGGAATAGGAATGGCTTCAGTATGGGAGATGGGAGTTAGAAATAGAAAAAAATGTTTGGAGGAAAGTTAAAAGGCGATTAATTGATATAGATAGGCAGGTAATGGAAGCTGAGTGTTCTAACAAAGTTTCATAGAATTACAATCAGAACTAAAAGGGGCATAGAGGAGGGAAGCATATATAAATGCAATGACAGAAGACAGAAGGACAAGGTCTGACTGTGCCTCGCTGGATGGAAAGCGCAGAAAATGACGGATGATACAGGCGAAAAAACGTACCGTATATGTGGTAAAAAGGAAAATTGTGTATGTATTCTTACAGAATGTGAAGCTACAGATGGCTGGAGGTCACAGATTCTCTTCGAAAACTTTGTGAAGTCAAGAAGTAGGGTGGCATGTCTAAATTTGGTATTGGATAAAGATAATTGGCAAGTAACTATGTCATTTTATTAGGAAGATTAGATGGGGAAGAGAAAATCTCTGGCTAGAGAAGACATAGCATATAATGTACTTTTTATTGCTTTTATTTTATGTGTTTATACATATGTATATGTTGAATAATATATTTCTCTTGTTTAGCGCTCTGTAATAATTAATTTAAAATACTGATTAATGGCATCATTTTCTTTCTGTCATGACTGGTGAAGGGTTATTTTCTAAATATTTCTGGCTAGACCCGTGCGCTAGACAAATATTTAATTTATGTATCGGGAAGTCATTATAAAATTAATACACTTACACAATTATTTACTAAGATTTGAGTTTGAAAATCGCATGCGCACGGTTTCAAAGGACTTGATGCAGACACAGAAATCTGTCCTCGGCTACTGGAAATGCATAATGCAAATGGAGTCCCCGGCCTAATAAAATTATGCTGCTCTATCTGCGAACAAGCAGATGGTCACTCTTTTTTGGACACTTCAGGCATAGGTACTGTTAAGGCACTGGTTTCTTCAAAAAACTGACTGTCAACAGCGAGACCCTAGACGCAGGATTAAGCAACGGCGAAAGGGAACGTGGTTGACAGGAGTGTTCTTTTAACATGACAGTGCGCGACCCCACATCAGCAAAGTAGTACCGCTGGGGTTCATTGTTGTGTCTTACCGGATTGCTCTCCATCTGATTATGTCTTACTCGACAACTTGAAGGATTCGCTCAGAGTAAAATATTCGTCAACAGCGGTTGTCCAAGAGTAGAGGGGTTGTACTGACAATCAATGGTTTCGCGACAATGTAATGAGATTATCAGGAAGGTGCCAATGTTGTTAGGGAGTATATTGAGAGCCCTTAAGTGTATTTAACCTATTGCATAATAAACAAGGAACAAAAATACAGCTTTTATACGCCCCTTTTACATTTCTAAATACAGTTGTGCAAATGTTCTCTTCTTCTATTAATTCATATTTTTCTTTTCGTTTACCAGTTTGAAGTGTTATATTATGTTTGCACTTGTATTTAGCCACTTGTTTTCCTAGTGCGGTGTAACATCTTTATTTATGATGTACTGCCTACCTCGTCACGCAACACTCCACCGTCACGAATGGGTTGTTGCGTGAAGCTCACGTTAATTTGGACAAATTAATATACACTTTGAGGTGTTGCTATAGTAACTTCACAGTACACATTTAATTACGGTAGAAATGCGAAACAGAGGCGATATTTCTCTAGCCTTACAGGTGACCATTAAGTAGCAAAAAACATAAACTCGAGTACTGTCACGTTTCATTAACGTATTATATGCCGAGGGTGCCAAAAATTTATACATACTTTCACAGTAGATATCTATTTAATATATTTCAAAGTTGGACAAAAAAACAACAGTAATGTGTAGTATTATGTTCTGTAAACAGATGTGACTCACATTACGTTATGCTAGCGCCGCTACAACAAAATGGAGGCAAGATTATCGTTTGAACAGCGGAAAGCAATTTTGAAGTGGTATTGGAAAACAGAATGTTGTGGAAGTTCAAAGGCAATGGAGACGTGTGTACAGAACCGAACCACCAACGCGAGAAACAATTGCACGCATTCCAGACAAATTTGAGACTTATGGTACAGTGTGCCACAGGATGGTGCATCACCACATTACCACCGAGATGTGCGTGCGTACCTTGATGACAATCTTCCAAGGCAGTGGATAGAACAAAGAGGTCCGATTGAGTTTCCACCGCGTTCTCCGGATCTAACTCCGTTGGTCCCTATGGGGAACTCTTAAGGGTGTTGTATACCCTAGAAAACCAGCTACACTGACAGCACTTCGGGAAGAAATTGAAATGGCATGTGCTACAATCGCTGAGGACACTTTCGCAAACGTTGCTCAATCAGTAGTTCAACGTACTCAGAAGTGTATCGCGCCGATGATGGGCATTATGAACACTGTTGTAACTGTAAAAGTCTAAGATGATTAGTGCTCATCATTTTCTGTTTGTGTGAATTCAGTTTTGTTATGTTAACACGGTTTTTTCTTTGCTTGAAGTGTGTATACATTTTGGCACCCTATGTCTGTGTTTGTGTGTGTGATTAAAATGTAATGCATAATTTCAATTTAAATTAAATTGAACACTAAAAATATTCAAAATTCTAAAAGAAGTATTAAGCAATTTTGGCAATCCATTGCTTACTTATACCTTTGTTCTAGAAAAAAAAATAGATAAAATAAATACCGTTGTCATGTTTCAATCTTATTAAAATTATGAAATGCTTTGATACACCCGAGTTTGAAATGTGAACAATACAAATGTACATATTTTGTGAATGAACGTATTAAAAATAGCGTTAACTTTTATTATCGATGGACTTTTTATGTGAAGGAAATTTTACTTTAACAGTAGCTTCAAAAAACTGCATTTAGTTGGTTACAGTTGTGCTTGCTTGCTCATATATTTTGAATTGAGTTATAATATACAGATGCATTTATAAAGAAGTCTACCATACTAAGTTTTCTTCCCAGACTCTCCATATTCCAACAATCAATCGTAAAGGGGGGTTTTCGCCTGTTAATTCTTTATCCTACTTCTTTTTCTCTGCTCCTGCTGCTGCAGGTCGCTTAGATCCTTCGTTGCACTCTCTCGGATGCAGTCACAGCTCCCCAACTGAGATGTTTGTTGGCCGCTGCGACAGCGTTAGAGAAAGGCTGTGGGCTGCCATCCCCATTTCCTCCGCCTGCTCCTTCCCCTCCGTCATTCCCGAACCCCCTCCTGGCCTGTTCCGGTGACTGTCCCTTGTCTTATTGCTGGGATTCTTCGGTCCTGGGTTCGTCTCATCCTCCCCCCGACTTTCTCCATCCTTACATTCAATGGTTGGCTCTCCACTCTTCTGCTGGTTCGACTTCCGCCAACTGCTGCATTCTCTCCAGCTCGTGCCGGCTCCAAACTCTCCCATCGATAATGAATTTATCGAAAGAAGCACTGCATGACCCCTCAAACAGTGTCGTTTCAAGAAGTTGCGCTCCTCCCTCACCAGTCAGCAGCTGAAATCTTCTAGAACTAAGGCCAGTTTTGAGAAGAAAAAAATACAGGAAATAAATACTAAACGAATTACGAACTATTTGAAAGTATACATAAAAACGAATAAGAAATAATTGTCAATGGTAAATTATTTGTATATCTCGGTTAATATTTATCATTAAGAAACATTACACAAAAGGAAGATTCAGATTGAAAAATATTGCATGAAAATTTTTACTTTAAAATTTATTCTTTTAGACAAAAACTTGAACTTGAAGCTAAAAAGTGCAAAAGCTGATTCGCGTGCCTCGGAGAAACCTGACAATTCGTAATATGTCCACCTTCAGCTTGTAGTGGGCCAATTTGCACACTATTGTCCTCTTTCTTCCTATTCGGCGTGCTCTTTCAATCAAAGTTCCTTAGTCCGATGCCTATTTGCGCAAACATTCGATGCATACTATTCTCCCTCACACCCCAGCCCACCGCCACGGGTGGCCGAGGTCGTTAAGGCACGGACTCGTGAGCGGGAGGTCTGCGGTTCGAATCCCGCCAGGACCGTCCTCCCTGACTGGGGTTTTTTCCAGGTTTTCCTCAGTCTTCATAACTGGCAGATGCCGGGGAGGTGCCTAAACTTAGGCCTGGAACGCTTCCTTCCTTAAAAAAAAAAAAAAAAATTTTTTTCCTTTCCCAATTTATCATTTCATCTCATGTATCATCAGTGTCCACCGCCTGTGGTGCCTCAGTAGTGAAAACGGGCGTTAAACACTACTCAAAAAAAAAAAAAACACCCCAGACCTCACTCCCTTGCTCTTGAATACCGTATAACACAACATTACTGCTCTACATCTCTTCTCAACTTCTCAGTAAGCTTCTTATTGTCTCCACTCTCGCCCTTGCAGTCACAAAGAAAGAAGTTTGAACTTAAAACAGTTAAAATCTTCCGAGTTGTTTTAATTATTACACCGGCCGTGAAATCCTAAGACGTATTAGACGTTTGAACATCGCCGGGAAAAATTGCTGAATGAGAAATACACATACAAATCGAAAATATTTCTAGCGAAGACTGGAGAAAGAAGGATAATAGCTATAGGGAAGAGGGGAGTTGGGGAGGGGTTACGTACATAGAAGGGGAATAAGTAATGTTTTATACATGTATGTATACTTGTGTTACCAGCATGTACGTCGTAAGGCCCATGCAACTGGGTAATACTTATTTGTATATACAGAGGAAGCCAAAAATGTATACACACTTCAAGCAAAGAAAAACTGTGTTAACATAACAAAACTGAATTCACACAAACAGAAAATAATGAGCACTAATCATCTCAGACTTTTACAGTTACAACAATTGTTCAAAATGCCCACCATCGGCGTTGTTTGAGCAATGTTTGCGATCGTGTCCTGAGCGATTGTACCACATGCCGTTTCAATTTGTTGCTGTTGAAGACCTCACAGGTCTGTCCTTGTGAACATCGCATACAGTACCATGAGTCTCAAATTTGTCTCGAATGTGGGCAATTGTTACTCGCGTTGGCGGTTCTCTTCTGTACATATGTCTCCATTGCCTTTGAACTTCAACAACATTCTCGGTTTTCCTATATCACTCATAATTGCTTTCAGCTTTTCAAACGATAATGTTGGCTTTATTTTGTTGTAGCAATGCTAGCATAACGTAATGTGAGTCATATCTGTTTACAGAACATCATACTACACATTACTGTTGTTATTAATGCAATTATTCATAGAAAATGTGCGATGTAATATATATGTATGTATGCATACAGGTTTGTATGTGTGTATGTGCACATTAATTGCTATAGTTAACACAGCAATTAATGTGAGAACGTAGGCTTTCACAGCCGGAGTTATACATGTCAGTGCAATTTTCTTCCGGGCTGTTATGCCGTGGCCTGCTGGAGATGAACTTTCCAGACCTTTTGTCCTCAACTGCGGCGGACATCTTCAGTGGCGTGGACGTAGCTGCCTCCGTTGATTCACTGCGTCTGAAGCGTTGACCGTTGGTGTCGCTAAATGTATAGTACCAGAGCTCTCCGCAAATTGGTCCGGGACGAGCGGCGGTCGATCGGCTGGTGAGCTGAGCCTAGTCTCTCCTGTGCTGCTGCTCTCTTGTGATAGACTCGCTATGTTATTATGTGTTGGATATTGTACTTTGTTTCTAATTGCTGGAAACCAGTTGCTGTTAAGTTTCAGCGTCTCTTCTTTCCTGTTGACTTGATTAGGATGTTTGTGGATTTTGATGGATTCACGTTGCAGTCGAAATCCAAACATCCTAATAACGGTCAATGCTTTAGACGCAGGGAATCAAAGGTGGAAGCTACGTCCATGCCACTGAAGATGACCGCGGTAGGTGCGGACGAAACGTCTGGAAAGTTCATCTCCAGCAGACCACGGCATTACAGCACGGAAGAAAATTGCACTGACATCTATAACAATTAATGTTACTATTTTTGAAGGATCTTGTATATTTTGATTGTTTAAAGGATGGTATTGGCGTGTACGACCGTATGGACCATGTGATACCTATACTTACATTTGTGTACATTAAAGTGCTACAATAAAAGTTCATTACTTCTACTTTGAGTTGAAGTGCAATCAGGACATAAAAAATGACTTGCCAAGTGAGAAAAGCTTGGTATGGTGTCGTTATTGTTTTGATCTTCTATTCTTTGAGCACGATTTTCATCAGTGAAAAAAATGTTCGTTCCTCATTTCTAAATAGTTTAATTTCTCACAAATGTATATTATTTTTTCTGATCATTTAAATATATTTGTGAATTTTTTTGCTTTCAGGTTCAACGAAAACTTCAGAGAGAAGAAGAACTTTCTGATTGATACGCTAGCTAGTTATTCCAAAGAAATCAGCAGTGTCTGCTGTACAAACTTTTTATGGCATCTGCCATTAGTTTTATAATAATAACATTTAGTTGTGTTAAGATACAAGGCAGCTTTATTCGCTGGCTCTATATGAATCTGTTGGAAAAAAATAATGGGGGCAGCAAGCTGATAACAGGGTAAATGTACATTAATTTATGATGTAAACATCCAAATATGCTTCGATGGTTAAATAGATCGTACTTCACTGCTGCACAGATCAGTGCATGGGTTTTTAGTAATTAATGCTATTTTTAAACAAGTGGTTATAGTTACCTAATATCTTTGTCTAAGGATTTCAAGAATATGTCCTTATCTCTCGCACGGGATTTTGCGTCTCAGCACCTGGACAGTCTGTGAATCGATTAACTCTTTAGTCACTGGTGAAAGAAACCACTCACAATAATGCACACTGCTACTCGATCACCTTGTGGTAGACAGTGAAAACGTGTGCACTTATAAGGTTTGAGTTTTAACAATTTTGCAGAAGGCACTGAAACCCCAACTTATTCTGCTAATTTCGGTAGTGAACGCTCAAGATTTCTTCCAGTTTCATTAATTTGTCTGCTCTTAAAACGTACGCCATTGGCGTATTTCTTGTTTTGCACTGAATCAACAGAAATAACTTTATTCACAAAATCGAGAATTAGAGTTCCGGAAGGAGACAATTACCCAGGGAACTTCGGAATAAATTTCTCGCGGACTTGAAGTAGCTGATTCGTACTCGTTTGCAATATAATAACATTTATACACAAAAATGCATTGGTATAAAGTCTTCGCAAAGGAGTGCAGACTGACTGCTGGGAAATTCAAGTACAGGCAGGCGGCCGTGAGTAGGGAAAGGAGCCGGCCTTGGCCGAGATGCAAAAGCCCTTGCGAACGGTGAGGATTTATTCTGGAAGCCCGGTATTTACAAATTTCTTGAGAGTGTGCATGCCTAATGTAGAAAACTGAGAGCAAGTATAAAAAAACAAATGAATATCAGCGACCGCCGCCCTTCTAATGTATATTATCGGCTTTCATTTGTTTTAAAATACTTCATTTTCTTGTCGCTATGCATCATTAAGCAAAGTACAGTGTCGGCGATTTCACGTATACCCATAATTCATTTAGAATACAGCAATACAGCTATCAACAATATGAGAGCAATGCTGAAACCTTTTAGCTCTTCAAAAATAAACATTTAATAATGATAAATTAACAAAATTCGCTTTATTCTCCATAGACACCTATTTCAAAAGTGGTTCGTATCTAACTTTCTTCCATAATATCAAGACACCAAGAATGCTGAAATTGCAAAGAACATCGCTTGATGTGTTGGTATACTGTGCTACTGCTAACTGGTGTTTACAATGTTTGTACCTCAAGAAAACGGATAAAGATCTCTAATAGCAGCATGAGTGATCGTTATTCTGTCAGATCTCAACTATAACACGTGAAATGGCACACTTTCCCAAAATTATCTCTCAAAAATTATGCTATTGCTAGTTTAAACAGTTCAAACATATAGCTGAATATGATCTTTATGGAAGGCGTGGAATTTAATGGCAACACTGTACTCCAGAGAGACAGACAGAATATAACATGAATATAAGCAGGGTTTTAAGGCAAATGCTTATTTAGTTCGTTTGGGGAGACGCGGGAAATAATTGCAGTCATTTAAGAGTAATGAAAAATAAGATTTCCTTGAAAGTATTTAATAGTCCCTAAAACGTACTTAAAGAGCAGTTAACGCCTATTTTAACGCTTTCGTTTTTAATGCCTAAATAAGTAATTTTAAAAAGAAGTATAAAGTATTCATTTATAAATCGTTTCACTCACAGAAAGGCTATGATTTGTGGAAACGAACGAATTCGAGTCAACAATGAAAGACGAATCATTTGCAGCCGGTCAGCAACAATTGATCAGTTTTGAATGTTTCAACGATAATGTGCAATACTTGTTTCAAACTTCATTTTAATTTTCTTCTCTATGTTGTGTTTGGTGTTCATGTCCTGTACGGCGGCAGTTCCAAAGCATTACAGTGTGAATATGGACAGAGAAGTTTTTGAAATTTTCTTTAATTAGTCTGGTTGATGGATATAAAGATCTTATTTAAAATGTGAAAAATATTAAACATTTTCTTCGTCATGTATATAACAATGTGCGATTTGCAGGGGGATGGAAGGATTTCCCCCCTCTGAATCGAATCATCCTACACTCTAATTTTCCGTCGGTCCTGGTGGTGTAGTGGTCACCATACTTGCCTTCTAAACCCAAGATCGCGGGTTCAATCCCAGCCAGGATCGATGGATTTTTCGGGCGTAAAATTCCTAAGTATGGCTTCCTTCGGAAGGGAAGTAAAGCCGTGGGTCCCGTGTCGTACATTTACGGGATGAAAAAGAACCTCAAGCCTGAAAGAAGAGACCTCTGAGCAAAATTTGTCGACCGTTTCACGCCATGAATTGAATGGAACGCTGATGACCTGAGCTGTTAGAGCGTCCGTAAATAAATCAATAATATTAACTCACTGGGTATATAAACTATATAACTCAACACTTTATTTAAATTTTGGAGCCATACACAGAACGTATACATGTCCTATTAACATTTTAACATTAAAATGCATTTGAAAAACGTATAAAATATTATATGTCCATAATCTTGCGCATTAATTTTGTAAACAACGTTTGCATTTACACATTTGAAACTAAATATTATTCTCCTTGTGTCATTTTACTTTAATCTGTTACGACCGTTACTGTGTGCAGTCATTGTTAATTCATGTGCACCTGCAAGGCAAGCAGCAATTATTAGTTTGAGTTCGTCTAGGCCTGTGTAAATCTCACGTCATAAACAAAGTAAAATTTCGTCATTCATCGAAAACAGTGATTTGCCGGAAACGTCTATAAATAGTGCCAACCGAAATGTTAGCAGTATCGCTAAAAGAGTTAAAGATGCCGAATCTAAGAAACAAAACAGTAATTAACGAGAAAGATAGTGAATTTTTGGGAATAAAAAACAGCAAGAAGCCCCTGGGTGGGGTAACAGTAAGGATGAAATTATAGTGGAAAATTGTGTGGCTTTATCGCGTTTTCAAAAGGTGTAGGACTTTGTAAGTTATTCTCTGATCAATCAGGGTTAGAGATTCTGTGCATATGGATAATGCCTTTTTACTTGGTGTTTCGGAAAAAATAAATGATAACAACGATTATCATTCTAAGTCTAATAACACATGTAATGCATAAAAATCATATTTAATAAAGAAAAACAAAGGGTAGAGTAATTTGTGAGTGAAAGTGAAAAGTTATGGTACACAAGAAGTGATAAGAAAGTAACCATAAATTATTTACATGTAATTATGGGGCATTTATACAAGAAAATAGTGCAAAATGTAGTTGTTTTATATACAGAGGGTGTCAAAAAAGTATACACACTTCAGGAAAAGTGATTAGTACCAATAATCTTAGACTTTTAAGTTACAACAGTTGCTCAAAATGCCCACCATCGGCGTCAATGCACTTCTGAGTACTTTGAACTACTGATTGAGCAACGTTTGGGAAAGTGTCCTCAGCGATTGCAGCACGTGCCGTTTCAATTTCTTCCCGAAGTGCTGTCAGTGTAGCTGGTTTTCTACGGTATATAACACTCTTTAAGAGTTCCCCATAGGTAGAAGGCCAAGTTAGATCTGGGGAACGCGGTGGAAACTCTTGTCCTATCCAAAGTCTTTGAAGATTGTCATCAAGGTACGAACGTACATCTCGGTGGTATTGTGGTACTGCATTATCCTGTTGGAAGTAAAATTCCTCATTTCCATAGAGTGTAGGAATGGCTGGTAAGACGGAATTGTTGCTCGCGTTGGCGGTTCTGCTCTTTACACACGTCTCCATTGCCATTGATTTTCAAAAACATTCTCGGTTTTTCAGTACCACTTCAAAATTGCTTTCCGTTGTCCAAACGATAATCTTGACTCCGTTTTGTTGTAGCCACGCTAGCATAACATAATGTTAGTCACGTCTGTTTACAGAACCTCATACTACACATTACACATTTTCGGTGCAACTTTGAAATATATCAAATAGATATCTACTGTAAAATATTTTTGGCACCCTCGGTATATTTGCTAACTAAGACCATCCCCCTCCCATTGGTGAAATTAAAAATCGCACACTGGTGTATAATAATGTTTTATATAGAAAAAGTGCGCCAAATATAGTAAAATTATAGAACGGTTGGAAAACTGAGATAAAACAAAAATCGCGGTCGCTAGAGCGTTATGTATACTAAATACTAATTCTGCGATAATAAATCTGTGACTTTCTAAGTGTTTATCCTTTTTCTGTTATATATAAAATATTTTCATGGGTAATTTCCTTAGAAATTAGCTAACATTGGACGTAAAAGGATATACCTATGACGCACTTTTGAAATACGCCTCGTTTTTGTTTTTTTTTCAATTTTTTTATGGTGTTTAACACCCGTTTTTACTAATGAGGCACCAAAGGCGGTAATGCACCTTGTGCCAGCTAATATTACTAAATATAAAAAAAAATGTGCGGGATTCATATCTAGAATAAACATAATATCTTAAGTTAAAAAAAAAAAAAGCTAAAATGGTGTTAGAATAAAGCGATCATTTCAAAATAATAAAAATATTAACAAATCTAATAAGATACACAATTAGCATTTGCAGACATTAAAATACTTTCGATAGCTGGTCGCAAATTTTCTGAAGAAATAAAAGTATTTCCCAGATATTTAATAAGGGCTAGAAAAAGTATCTACTCTGGAAGAAAAATTATAAGGAGATTATCAAATGAATTACAAAGTTAACAAACCAATATGCAGCCTATTTCCATTAGTTTTACTTTAATGGAGATAACGTTCTAGAAAATGAAAGCATACGTAGGCGGAGCAATTAATGGAGGTAAGGTTTTTAAATATTCTTGTTTTTCCAGATAATATATTTTAAATCTTTGTTAGGAACAGGGTTAACCTAATATGTGTAAAAAAATAGTTTTCAAGATTTCTCAAGGTTTCATGGCGCTGTTTTGGGTGTAATCGTAAGAAGAAAAAAACCCTAGAAAGTCCTGTTTCTTCATCTTGAACAATGAACAAATGCTCCTTCGTCTGAATAACAACACCATATATTAATATAATTCTACTTTATGCTAAAAGCTATCAGCATAATGCTAGTAATGGTTCGCACGGTTAAAAATATTAAAGTTGCCGATAAAACCCTACAAGTGACAATGCCAGCGAAAAAAGCGAAACCAAAGAAAGAAAGAAAGGGGCAATAAAAAATACCTATTTCTACAATTTGCTAATTGTGGGGCATTTTCAATATTAATGATAAAATATAGACAAGTTTTCGTATACTTTGATCAGAACATGTCAATTAAAGACTAACAACATTTTGATAAACTAAATATTCAATATAGCGTTCGCAAGTTGTTTGTTTTTAAATGTTGGATTCATTATTTAATACAAATGTTTGCCTTTAAAGTAATTTTTTAACGTAATGAACATTTATTTATTATTTTGACTCTGGTTAGGAATGCACTCAACTCTTAAAAGAAAGGTCTGTTTATGTAATCAAGGCTTGTTTGAAAAGTTTGGTAAAAAAGTCATTTACTGATAACATTTTGTTAATACACGTTTTGTTTAATCGTGCAAAGAAGTCCTTGATTGCCTTGAGGTTATCCCCAATAGTTACAAATTTCTTCCTATTGAGCCAAATTTTTAAGTTTGGGGTCAGTAAGAAGCCGCTAGGTGCTACATCCGGGAATGTGTGAATGAGAAATGAATTTGTGAGCCTTTTTCCTTAAGCAGTCCAACCAAAACTTTTGTGAAAGCGCTTCTACAGCCGCTTCGACACGAATCGAGCAATAAGTCTTAAGGACTCTGAACTCTACATTGAAATGACCTTTCGTGTGCATTTTTTGTCAACAATTCCATGCTCATGGAGCATCAGTTGAGATTCTACAATTTCAACTTTCGCGTAAACTTTCATCAGGCGCTTTTCTGTCATTACGTCAAATCATATAATTTACCTGGAAATAATTATTTCTCCAGCGCTGGTGTAAAGTCCTCGTGATCTTTGGTGTACGAGGCCGTTTACTTATTCAAATAAAACATTTTAAAACTGCAAAAAACTTCTTCCCCAAATTTATGGTAGATGCAACAATGCAAAACGTTAACTACTTGTTACATCAGGCTGAAATTTGATCATAGACCGTTATAAAAACTCTTCGTGCAAATTTATCGGACTCCAAACGACTCTCATATATTCTAATTTACAAACTGTGCTAATAGAGTCCCATTTCCGGAATGTTGTACAGTTTCTCAGTTTTCTACAATAGTATCTATTCAAACTAAAAGCATAACACGCCAAAAAAGTAGTGATTAACACAATTTTAAGTTTGTGTTCCAGAAGTTTGACAAAAGAAGAGTGTGTAAGCAGTAAGGTTTATATTCGAAGGTATCCTCTCCGAAAAGGGATGATGGATTGTCATCATGGCTTTAATATCGAGTTTAAATACATAAACAGTAAACTATGTGTAAATCTCATAACATTAATCCCATTTACGATGAAAGTTAAATAATTTATTTATCTGAGAATGAAAGATATTTTAAAATATTTCTTGAAAAAAAAAACTTTCGTTTAGTAGATCTGCAAAACTGGACATCAGAGTCTCGTCGGTTTCTGTAGCGCTTTAAAACTTCTGTCCTCAAATGTGTCACATTCGATATATAAAATAACACATAAGAGCCAAGACTGGTCTGTAAGGTGAATGTTTCAGCTATTGACTTCTTATTGCCAAATGGCAGTCTGTGTCTACCGTGAAGAAATACGAGGGGGTATCCAGAATATTCGGTACTGGTGCTGCCATCTGGTCAAAAACTTACTTTGAGACTAACGACTGCCGTCACCCTCGAAATAGTTCCCTTCCCTACGTATACACCGATCCCAGAGATTCTGCCATTTTCCAAGTGCACCTTGGAAGTCATGTTCTTGGAGGGTGTTTAGCACAGACAGCGTTTCTTCTTGAATTATCTTAATTGTGCCAACGGATTCGCAGGGTGCCAAATCAGGCGAGTACGGTGGGTGGCGGACAACCGCCATGTTGTTTTTCGTCAAAAAGCTCCTGGTGAACAAGGAATTGTGACAGGACCCATTATCGTGATGCAACAGCCAGTTCCCTTGTCGCCAAAGTTTGGGGTCGTCGTCTCCGCACATTTTCACGGAGCCGTCGCAAAACGTCACAGTAGTACGTGGAATTCACTGTTTGATTTGGTGGGACAACTTCTTTGCGCACAATCCCCTTGGTATCAAAGAAAACGGGGAGCATGCTCTTGACTTTGCTCTTCACTTGTCTCGCTTTTTATTTTTTTTTATTTATTTATTATTATTTTTTTTTTTTTTTTTTTTTGGTGAGGGTCTGGGAGGACTGTTGTTTTGTCTCAGGGTCATAAGTGCACATCCAGCTCCCGTCGCCGATGATGACCCTGGACAAGATGGTTGGGTCATCAGATACGGCCTAACGAAACTACGTGCAAAATTCTACACGCTGCGCCTCCTGATCAGCAGTCAGTACCCTTGACACAAATTTTGCGGCGACACGATGCATGCCCAATTCATTCGCTGGCATGTCTCATAACCAATTCCCACTTCATGAGCAAGTTCTTCAATGGTTCGACGTCGATCCTCACGAACGAGGTGTTGAATTTTGACAACACTGTCAGGCGTTGTGCAGCTGACGAACCTACCGGAGTGAGCATGGTCTTCAATATCTGTACGGCTGGCCCTGAACCGAGCATGCCATTCAAACACACGTGTACGGCTCATGCTTTGTCCCCCAAATACTTTTTGAATCATTGCGAGGTTCACCATAGCATTTTCCCTGAGATTTGCACAGAATGTGATGCACTCTTTCTGTTCTAATCTTGGATCCATCGTAAAATTGCCACACACTACACACAGAGTATCATGAAAAGTATTATAAAATCTTAACACATCTACCCAGCTGCATGAAACTTTAAAAACTCTCTCATCAGATGTGCTAGTGTTGCCACCCAGCGGTACGAAACTCTACTGCAACTACTGTCGAGATGGCAGCACCAGTCCCGAATATTGTAGATACCACCTCGTAGAATGCTCCCATCATGCCTTGTGTAACTGTCTACTTCCTCAGCTAAAGAAACAGTTGCCCAAACTTTGCCTAACTGTAACTTTCTATTTTGGATGTAGAATTCAGCACAAAGCAGATCTAAAGTTCCTCTGGCGGTTTTAGACCTTCATATGTTTACTAAGTGTCGTCATTGTTCCCGGAATCCAGTCTCAACGTGCCCAACTGTTCGTGGATGATGTCCGCAGAGTATCTGTTGAGATACTCGCCTCTTCAGGCGATCCACAGCAGTATCTTTAATGCACTCTCTACCACAATAGTTAATACAAAATTTCACTTTCTATACCCAATGGTATTGGGTTCATGGATACCCTTGGGCTTTTTAGCTTCCTCTATGTGTAATGTTATCACCAAACGATGCTTCAAATCAAGCAATTCCTTGCTTGATTTGCACTCAGAATCTCTTGACATGCCGTTTTCCTAAAGTTTTCACACGTATAAGCTGAGACGCGTATTAACCTGCAATCACTTGATTCAACACTTGATAAATTATCTTATTATTACATTTATTTTTCCTTAAGCATGTTTATAGCTCATATTTTAAATTTTAACTTCTGATTTCGCATCTCAAAAGTCTTGCTGCCATTTTGGAAACGCTCTCAGTGTTTATGTTGCAGCGAATATATTTTATTGACAATGTTTACATACTTTCTTCTTTAAAATAAAATTGAAGAGAAAAAATGTCAAGAGTAACGATCTTTAATATAACCGGGTTATGTTATTTAGTGGTCAGAGTTCCTGGCTGTTAATTTCGTTTTGGGGATTTTTTCTTGACTAAGATGGTTCCACATGGCGACTGTGGTCTGATCCTAAAACATATCACCATCATCATGATCACAGGACAAGGTCGTCGACCTACCAGGCGTTTCAATCTCAAAAGAGAGCCGAAAAATAGTCCGCGATGTACAAATGTAGCACCGTTAGAATTCAGTTTTTTTTTCTTGTTTATTTCCTTTCTCTGCGTGTTGTGTTGTAGAAACGATATTGATAACACAGTTTAAAATAAAAACTGTTCAAAACGAAGTAGTTTATAAAAAATAACAAAGAAAAACCATTTTACCAATGTTTACACACATAACTCTAAAATCTTAAACCTAATACCGCTTGAAATTGTTTTTTCTATGATAATGGGTGTAGCAACATTGCGCTTTAAAATTTTGTTTAAAATTTTTTTCTTTTGAATTTAAGCCAATCTCTCTCTCCACCCTCCTTGGAGGTAACGAAAACAAACTTGCAAATTTAGTTTCATAATTTTGAAGCGATAGCTCGTTCAAATCATACAACCTTGCTTCATTGAATGCATTTAGATGTTTAATCACACTGCACTTAGGTATCGGCCACCTGGTTCGTTATCTCTATGACTTTGATGACGCGTGCTACATATGCTGCATCTGTGTGCCTCTCGTCTACTGCCCCTGGTAAAGCGATGTTGATCATCAGAGAACGAACTAATGAACGAAACGTATAAACGAATGAGTGTACAAAAAGGTATGTATGACTGAAAATGTGCTTTTTCTAGGTCGTTTCTCCTTATATAGGAAATCCAAAACGTAGCCACGTGGTTACAAAAGCTCACTGGGATTACAGCATCGCGCGCACGGCTTCCTGAGCCTTTGGAATATTTAAATAATATTGGTGAACTCTTGAACTCCCAAACGCGCTAACTTTAAATTCATCGCCTCTTTCACTCCTTATAGGAGAGCTCCTGATCACACGACGTAACGACGTCCTTGCCGACACCTGTTTTCCCTTCTTCCTTTAACGTATTTTGAAGTATCTTCAGCAACTAAAATAAAAATTATCTATTGTTCGGCCACCGTCATGCACTTAGCTTTGTTATAATAGAGAGACCTATCGCTCTAGCCATTACCAAAATAAAAAGCTAAAAAGATGACAAAAGGCAACCTTTTCCTTATTATCATAGTGGTACGTCCAGGTAGCCATGAATACATTTTAGTAATACACGAACTTTCCCCGTTTGTTACTACAAGCTATAGATTTAACAATTATTACTATTTATATTATCTAAAGGTATTTACTCTTGGGCATGCGTGAGTCTGAGGAATTGTCACAGTTTGCTATTTACATACATTGCTTTTTAATGGTTGTAAGTTTTAAAAACGGAAACAAAAAATTTTCATATTTTTTATTTTAATTTCTCGACAGTCATCGCAAAAATGTTTATTAATACGATACCACCTTACAGCTTTCTGTATCAAAACTGAGCTAAATATTTTTACTCTATAAATGACACATTAATGGCCGCTTCTTATGTAAAAATAACTAGTATTTATTTACTTCAACATTTCCTTGTCTAGCATAGTCATTATGATAATCCACCACTACATGAGGTAATGCATCAACTTCCAGCTACAAACAGGTCTGAAGCGATCAGGTGTGTTCCTTCTATCGAAAATCAGTTTTGAAGTAACCATGTAAACCTCGTTTGAATAATACAGACGCAGAGGATAGCATTTTTGAAAGATTGTTTGTGATGTGTATAAAATTCATCCAATACAAAAGTCACTATTACTGTCTATAAACGCATGAATCAAATTTACTGGTGTCATAAACAAATTGCTCTATAAATATAAACATTTTACCTTCAATTAAACGTAAAATTGTCTGAGTCCGTTCAGCGTAAACTTGCAGTGAAGTATTACTCCGCGTGCTTTGTCCCAAATGCCTTGATTGGCTGAAGAACCGAAACTTCATCCTTCATTATTGCGATATTGCCAGCTTCTCGTAGTAAGTAATGTGCAAATTAATTTATTTTCGTACAGGCCTACACTTACTGCAACGTTACGCCGCAATGAACACAGAGATCCTATAGATTGTTAAGTTCATTCAGCCAAACGGAACAAAAATCAGCGCTTTTGTGCAAGATGCATGAAACTTCGCGTCTTTGTGTATTTAGAATGTGTGCGCGTATGTGTGCTTGAGAGTGTGTGTCTTTCTAGATGTATTAATGCAGCACCAGACTACATATATCTGGTTATCTGTTTGTCATTTGCTATTATTACATCTGCAACAATGTCTGTATAGTGTTTCCGAGTTGTGATGTTATTACGTGAACAAAAATTATAATCTTAACTTCGGAAATGTTGTATGAGTTTTTGTAAATATTCATAAAATTGTTGTATTTTTTATATAAATAAAATATAATGAATTTCCACGGCTGTTAATATTTATTTCTTTAGAAATCAAGAGTGTAAACTAAATGCGTGAAGGCAACAATAATGGTACAAGTTGTTACATAGTTAACTATTCTAAGCGTAGTTCATAAGATCTATGAGCATCGAATGTGATATTAAAGTTTTCTATATAGTAATACCACATTTTAGTTACAAAACTTGTCCGTTCACGCGAAGTTTTACATCTCGGCTACTGAGCGAGCAGCAGCGGCAGCGCTCGAATTGCAGCCCCGCTACCTTAAACTCGTATGCAGTCTCACTTTGGAGATTTTTTGTTTTATTTATGAATGCTCTTTAACATCTCAGGTCATCAGCGTTATTTTAGAGAACTGCCTTAATCTGATACATAGGCTTTGTACCGAAAAAAAAATCTGATTTAAGCGATTAAGTTTAGCCATCATAATGTTTCAGATTTCATTATTAATATTTTGTTTACATTTCGCATCTCTCACTTGTGCTAATTTCAGAATTGATTTAGTTTATGAACGTTCAAAATTTCGGCATAATTAATTATTCCTCTTTGGTTTTTAAAAAGAGCCACTCTAGAGTCAAGTATTTATTTCCTGTGAGATAGACAGGAGATAGATTTATAAATCGACGTTTAAGAACCGGACAAAGGAAGGGAGCATGATGAAATAAGGGATCAATCGACTGAATGAGCAAATGTAAAACATCACGTTAACAGACAAAGCTTATAACTAAATCCCAGCGGTATTAATACAATGTATTAATCAACCAATGCCCGTTAAGGAAAAAGGTTATTTGCACTTTTACTTTTATAAATATTATTTAAGGCACTACATACTGTTCTAATAGTTATTTTTAGCCTGCGTATACAGCTGAGCGCAGCGCGCACTGGGCCAAGGTCACGACAGTCGCTTGTCACATTAAATCGATTTTTGTGCAGACATGGTGTTTGCTGTTACGAAAGCAAGCATTATTGTTATCTTTGTGTCATTACTGGTTTTGTGGTTTACAAGTAATGTATACTATCAGCATAGTGTGTAAGTAATAAAAGCCTTATGCAGCAGAATGGATTCTGAATTGATTTATGGGTAAGTATGTTTTCTAAAATGATGCTTCACATTTGAACAATAATGAAAACTCAAAGATTGCTAAGAAGAAGCAATTTTAAGATTCGCTGATGAAACAGTTTGCATTGTTTCACAAACATCCACAGTGCTAGTGTATCAATAGTATCCTATCAAGGCCTCAAATTGTGAAACGGAATTTATGTCCACCTGTTGGTCAACAATTTTTAGAACGGGATTATAGTTGTGTGTGGGTTATTTTAGGATGTTGGTGATTTATTATTTATTTAATTGAATGATCTGATGCTCTTCTTGTCTTGCTTCGGCTCTTGGAGTCATGAGTTCGATGCTTTCTAACTCTTTGGTTCCAATTCAGAGGATAGGAATCGCAGGGAAACTTTAGACAGTTTTTAATGTCTTAAAGTCATTAGGGGGGAGGAGGTTCACTGAAATAATGATGTTCGGCACTGGTTGAGCATTTAATTTATTTTACAACTTGGAAGGTTCTGGAACATACTGTGCTTCGGCGGATTATATTTCGCGGTATTCACTCGCATATTTATTCCCTTGAACACGATGGTGATTATTATTGCTATTACGTTGCACTGCCTGACTGACTCTCACTGAACGAACGATTTACTTTAACTCTTCGCGACGATCTTAACTGCTTTGCTATGACACTGCTAGGACTGCTTCAGAAATTCCTGTCGCGAATGCCTCCAAACTTAAACTGATGACTGATTAATTGTTACTCTTACTGCTACAGTTACTACTGTCGCGAATGCCTCCAAACTTCCTGTCGCGACTGCCTCAGAACTTAAATTCTTATAGTTGATATTAAGTCTCTTAGCGATCTCACTCCTCCCTCGCGGAATTTAATTCCTTTAAATAAATTGAATTTAGTTCCTTCTAGAATATTATTGGATCAAACTAACGCATGATCTATTACAAGTTTGCTTCTATATGTCGGATTTTTAAACATGTGGATTGGATGAAGACTCTGGAATTTTATCAGGAAATACACATTTTCTATTCCCACGCTAAGGAAAAAGTGCCTCTACCCTTTCACTAGATCCTCGAGATATATCACGTTCCTAGTCCGGCACGCGGCTTCCTTTGAAAATAACTAAATCTTGGTTTTCTGTGAAAACGCGTGTTTCTGTTTCCTTTTTGACGGCCAGTACAGTTATATATATTTCTAGCCTTTTACAGAGTTATTACCCCTGGCGCAGAACAGGTATTAGCTGGACTATCCGTGAGGGTTTTACAAAGGGTAAAGCTTGACCGAAAGACCTTTTTATCAGGAACGCTAATGGCTTCCGACAAAGACAGCATTTCCTTTCCCTTTTTACAAGCACATAACAAAGGCATGGTGTTACTGAAAGATAACTTGAATGTCGCTTACTAATCAAAAATACATATCTCCATACATACACT
Organism: Metallyticus violacea; assembly: GCA_030762175.1. Taxonomy (NCBI): domain Eukaryota; kingdom Metazoa; phylum Arthropoda; class Insecta; order Mantodea; family Metallyticidae; genus Metallyticus; species Metallyticus violacea. The sequence continues at coordinate 37,907,777 of CM060837.1, read as the reverse complement.
AATACATATAATATTGGGGTCCTCCTTTTAATTATAATATTAGTACCTTTGATTACCTGAAATAAGATACAATTATTATTATAGTAGTTGTCAGAAGTTATTATACTTATATAGAAAATTTTGAGGCAACATTTCCTGCTTCAACTGCCAAGATGTTTATAAAGTATAAATATTTTTGCTTTGGCTTCAAGAACTGGATGTTATGTGCCGAAAATGGCTATGCATATACTTGTAATATTGTAAAAAATATAATTATAACTCATATTTGGGAAATAATGTTGTGATACAAATTAATTAACAACTTTTATATGCTGATAACATATAGACATCTCTGAAATAGAAATGATTTTACAAAAATAATATAATGGACTAAATAACGCAACAAAACAATATGATTTTAAATTTTCATTGGTAGTTTTCATGAGAAAAAAGTGTAAGAAGTAAAACAGTACACATGGTATGTCAATAAAGAAGTTAACATTTTCAATTAATTAGAATTCCAAATAATTACCATGGGCTTTCGCAAATGATTTACAAAAGTTTTTTTTTTTTTTTTTTTTTAATACTAAGGACATCCATTCGTACGACGATAGACTTGCATCATGCAGATGCTAGAAGGCGGTTATAAGCAGAGTGTTCAGCGAAAGGACAGTGTTCGTTTTCTGTTAAGTAGAGTAAGACGCGGACAAGATAGAAGGTGACTATCATGAACAAAAATGAATCGCATAGTTTTTTTGGAAGCAAAGCGTCAAAACTGCATAAATTCATATACGTTTAATCTCTGCATGTAGTCAAGAAGCTCCTGCACAGAAGACCGTTTACAACTAGGTCAGTGGGTCGACAGCGGCAAGGAATCTACACACAAGAACGTGAGTACTGGTCGTCTGTCAACAGCGGTCTCCCTGGAACATTGAAGTTGTATCTGAGTTTATTATGACTAATAGGCGCACTTTTGATGAACAGGTATGTCAGACAGACCACGGCGAAAGGGAAAGTGGTCGACAGACGTGTTGTGCTAACATGATAATGCGTAGCTCCCCACACCAGTAAAGTAGCTATAGTTGGGATTTATTGTTGTGACACACTCGCCACTTATCGGGCTCGCCCCTTTGATTATGCCCTACTCGATAACACAAAGTACTGACTGCGAATTCAAAAATTCGAATAGGACATTCAGAGAGCTGTCCACGAAAACTACTACCACATTGGTTTCGTCATAATGAAGTTACCGAGAGCAACGGTGCATTGACGTTGGTAAGGAGTATATTGAGAGACACGTGTGCATTGAAAAATATTGCATAAAAATAAAATACAAAAACCAATATCGTAAATATTTCCGAGGTCTCTAGTGTTAATTTAATTATGACCTAGAAGAAAACATTCATTGCGTTAAACATGTAGCAAATCATAAGAATCCGCAAAAGAAAAATTCGTGAAGATACACATTTTAAATATCAGATCTAAGTCAACAATTACACCTCACATTTTTTAAACAGAACGTTATGTCGAGAAAAGACTAAGTGCGTATTTTAAAAGATGGAGCATCCTTAATAGTGCGTGTTAATCTGTTTAGACTTGAGGATTAGTTAACATTTCTTTCGGCTGTCACCGAAGCCAATGAAGGTATCCTTGGAAACCACTGGTTCCTGCGTATATTAAAAAAAAAAGACATTGAGTTCTTCGATTTTTTCCTATAAGCTACATAGTATACATTTTCAGCCGTATTTTACATTGATACTTGAGAAAACTTTTGAAAGTGTTAACTCATATTATATATTAATAATAAAAGTTTTTGGGATGTCTTTATACACTTTAATTTACACTGCAAGTTTTTTGTAAATAAAATTTCCAAACGTTGGTAATTAAAGCCAAAATGTATTTGTTTTATCGAAAAAAAAAAGAAAAAAATCCAAAATGCTAATTCTTGAACGCCAAAGATGAGAAGGTGCTGAATATTTTGAGAAATTAATGTCATGCAAAGTGGATCCACATTTTTAAGTTTTCACGGTTTCGGAGGATATATGTTCTATATAATTTTACAGCAAAATATATGTTTATTCATAGATATTAAAAATTAATGGATAGGTTTAATTTATTATTACAGTGGTTGGAATCCATTTACATCTTAGTTTAAATATTTTTTTTAAATTTTATTCCGCAATGCTTATATCCTCATTACTCGATTCTATATCAGGACATAATGTTCCAGATTAATTTTTATTTATTCCTCTTACATTTATCAATACAGTTACTAAATCAATAGATTTTAAAATGCACCATATTAACACTATAATTAAATAAAACTAAAATTTCAAAGAAATGGAAACCAGTACAACTGCTATTTTAACTTATAATTAAAACTACAAATGCAACTAGTACTCAATAATTACATTTAAAATTAATTATTTTAAAATTTTTATGCAATTTAATATGTACAATCTTCATTTCTGCTAACGCTCGGTATCCGGGCTGCTCCCCCTGGACATCAATGAGGTCGCTGCCGGTCTCAAGCAGTAGCTATATGATCTGTTGACAGTGTAGTTTCCTTCTCTTCTCTTTTTCCTTCGTCTTCTTCTACTTTTCAACTTTTCTCTGTACCTTATGTTTTCTTCCTTTTGCTCTCGATCTACTTCTCTCAGCTGCTCCCTTTCCGCCCGAAAACTACTATTATTCTCTTCTTCTGTTAATATCTGATTCAATTTGGATGTTATCTTCTATATCTTCTTGTTTTTGAACTGACTATTCTTGTGCATATCTTTCTTGCCTTTATCTGATTCTCTGGCATCTTCTAGGGGAATATAGATTTCTGACCGTTGGGTTTTCTCTCTTATCGGATCTTTGTTGTTTATATTCTCTTCTGCCATTACACATACTATTTTATTTGTTAGTTCATTCATTATCCTAAAATCATCTTGAACTCTCATGATGTTCCAAATCTATGTCCCTGCAAGTAGCCGTTTTTCGTCAGCTACAATTGACTGGTATTTAGGGCATTCAAATGAAACATGTTCCGGTGTATCGATCACGTTACAAACCGTACATGTATTGTTTGCTTTTAATTTAAATCTTTATAAATTAAACAATATGGCCGTGACGTGTTACATAATGTACTAAACCCTTATTGGAATGAATTATAATCTTTGCTTTATGGATGAGAATATTTCATACAGTCATCTACCTTCTTTTATTTCATTCCATTCTTGTTACCATATTTGTAATAGAGAATCTTTGATTTCTTTTTTATTTCTACAAGTTTTCCAAAAATGTCCATTATTTTTAATTGTTTTGTTTTTAAGGCAATAAGAGGCTGCTCTCAAGCTGATGAAATAATCAACTGGCCATATACCCAAAATTATTACTAATAGTCCCATTGCAGGAGATGTGCAAAATGCCCCTGTACATCTCAATAAATATATTCTTTGGGAGCTCCTTAAATGCGTATAAAATATATCTGCGTGCCTTTTCCCCCCAAACTCCTTCTCCATAGTTTAATATGGCTGCAAAGATGCTATTATGTTAGATTTTTATTCCTGCAGCTTGTATATTGAAATGTCTCTGCCCAATATTGGCCAGCCGCCTGTGGTGCCTCAGTAGTAAAAATGGGCGTTAAATACTACTCAAAAAAAAAAAAATATTGGCCAGCTTAAACATAACTTTTCTCTGCTATAGTTCTTATATGTTCTATGTTTTTCATCCAAATATATATATATATATATATATATATTTGTTTACTGCTTGTATTATTATATTATTGTTATTACTTTTAATTACCGGTTTACTCTTTAAGTTTCCTTTTAAAAACATATGATGATTTGTGAGGAGATTATTCCAAATTTACTTTTGTGCACCAATTGTTTACATGATCAGCTATATTCGATCTCTCTTCTATTTCCTTCTATAGTAAATCAATTGCATGTGCGATAATTTCTTTTATACTATCTAATCCTTCTATTTCATCTATTAGAGATTCCAAAAATATGTCCCATAATATCGATCCTAAACTTGATCCTTACGGACATCCTTTGTAATTTCCTTTGTAATAGGCTTATTTGCACCTTTAACATACATTCTTCTGTTTTTGCAATAATCTATTAACGAATTATAATTGCATTTTGAAAATTTATTTTTCTTTAAAATTTTAAAGAGTGCGGGCCACATAAGTTAGCAAACGCTCCAGCAATATAGAAAAATATATTTATTAGTATATATAGTTTATTAAAACGTTACATTTTAATTGTAAAGATAAATACTATTTTATAAATTTTCCTGATTCATTAAAATAATGAAGGGAACAAGCCTCAATTGAAAATCAATATTCAGCAGTGTTTTTTTTAATATTCTTTTTATTGTAGCTTTGACAGCATTAATTTTCTCGCGACGTAGACCTGAATACTGTAGGTGTATGGACGTAGGGATGAATGAAATGAAATAAATTAATAATGGCGCAAATGAGCCCGGGGTTCTTGGTGCCTTAAAACTATATTGTGTTCACCTTCTCAGGCTAAAGAAAAAATCCGGAAAAAAAAAATCTTACACAGATAACAATTGACTTCACTAATATTCGTATTATAGCAAAGCCTACATCTTTAGTTTGTGGTGGGAATGCCCAAAATATTTTAAATACATAAATCTATTTCACAGTTTTAAAACTCAAAATATTCTCACACATTCTGTGTTTGAAACGAAGAGCATTTTCTCTCATTATGATGTGGTGACCCCGATTAAGTTATTGTATATGCGGCTTATCGGATCAGATTTGGTTAACTATTCATCATATCAAGGACAATATCTCATGTAGATGCTTACTATAGCGTATGATAATTTCTCTTTCATTTTTTATTGAGAGGTAGTTAAAAACTTATAAAATTTACAAAAGGTTTCATAAAACATTAACTCACAATTAATTGTTTATTAATAAAGTCGGAATACTAAAGAATTGATCACATAGATTTATTTATCGACTAGCAAATTTTCCAGATCCGTTTCTGAAACCCCATTGTGAGACATCGAAACGCAGAAGCGAACACAAAAACACCAATCGAGAATAGCAACAATACAGTTCCTTACTACACACTAGCCGCAAAATGCATATACATCTCACTTGAATACTGTATAATTTTATAAATAATACTGTATGTATATTATTGCTAATTGTAGGATGTTTTCTCCAAAATATCATTCTAGCCCAAATCAAAATAAATGCATTTATATGTAGCAATTTAATATTCCTTACACATGAACATTACCAAAAGAACAGAATTTACTAGGGGAACCTGTTCATAAGTTATTCTATGCGTTACATATAACATGACTGTGGCTAAAATAAAATTTGAAATTCTCTAACTTGGAGTATTTGTACAAGGGCTATTCAAAATATCGAGGGTGCCAAAAATGCATACATACTTTCACAGTAGATATCTATTTAATATATTTCAAAGTTGAACATGTGACTGACATACATCTTGATAGCGTTGCTACGTGACAGGTAAATCAACAATGAACAAATGAAGCCAAGAAAGTCGTAGGATGTTCTGTAAACAGAAGTGACTCACATTACGTTATGCTAGCGTTGCTACAACAAAATGGAACCAAGATTATCGTTTGAACAGCGAAAAGCAATTTTGAAGTGGTATTGGAAAACCGCAAATGTTGTTGAAGTTCAAAGGTAATGGAGACGTGTGTACAGAACAGAACCGCCAACGCGAGTAACAGTTGCACGCATTCGAGACAAATTTGAGACTCGTGGTACCGTATGCGATGTTCACAAGGGCAGATCTGGGAGACCTCGAACAGCAACATCTTTCTCACAGAAAGCATCCTCATCCTCCCTATAGTCCAGATTTACACTCTTGTGAATATTTTCTGATCTCCAAATTAAACATCAAAAGCAGAAGTGATTTTTAAAAACCTGTTAAAATGATTTCCAGCATATCTTCGAAGACTGGCAGAAACTCTGGGACAGGTGCATTGCATCCAACAAGGACTACTTTGAGAAACGTCATCAAATAATGAGGATCAGTAATGGCATTTTGTCAAAAAAGTAAAATTATTTATTGAACAGTGCACACAAAAGATTGGAAACAGATATGATAATATATAGACATGTAATGATTAAATCAAATACCTGTTGCATTAAATAAATAGACGAGTTAAGAGTGATTAATTGATTTATATGATATAACCATGTGTTCTAATAGAAAAGCAAGAAATAAAGAAACAGTACAAATATAAAAATTTCTAGTACGTGTAAGAAACAAAGTAGAACCAAAGTATATGTATATACATAGGGTGTCAAAAATGTACACACACTTCAAGCAAAGAAAAAACTGTGTTAACTTAACAAAACTGAATTCAAACAAACAGAAAAAGATGAGCACTAATCATAAAAACTTTTACAGTTACAACATTTCCTCAAAAAGCCCACAATCAGCGTCGATACACTTCTGAATACGTTGAACTACAGATAGAGCAAATTTTGCGAAAGTGTCCTCAGCGATTACATCACATGTCGTTTCAATTTCTTCCCGAAGTGTTGTCAGAATAGCTGGTTTTCTACGGTACACAACATCCTTAAGAGTTCCTCATAGGCAGAAGTCCAACGGAGTTAGATCCGGAGAACACAATGGAAACTCACGTGCACATTGCTTTGTTGATTTCTGCGATGAGTGCTCAAGAAGTTCCAAAACCATAGCCGAGGACGCGGGGCTTGTTGCTGTGCGAGGTCTCCCAGATCTGCTCTTGTGAGCATCGCATAGGACACCATGAGTCTCAAATTTGTCTCAAATGGGTGCAATTGTTACTCGCGTTGGCTGTTCTGTTCTGTACACACGTCTCCATTGCTTTTGAACTTCAAAACATTATCGGTTTTCCAATACCACTTTAAAATTGCTTTCCGCTGTTCAAACGATAATCTTGGCTCCTTTGTTGCAGCAACGCTATCATAATGTATGAGAGTTACGTCAGTTTACAGAACATCATACTGCATATTAATGTTGTTTTCGGTTCAACTTTGAAATATATTAAATAGATATTTACTGTGAAAGTGTGTATATATTTTGGCACCCTGGGTATTTATTAAAATATATGAAATTAAAGTTTGCTCCTCTTTCCATATAATGAGTTTTGAATTCCGATCAACTGAAGTATTAAAACTCTACTATACAGGTGCGGCAGTTAATCGGGACTTTTAAAAACATTCTCTTGAGTACATGAATATATTTATTCACCTTTATCACATAGGAACATAAATTATAAATACAAGCATTTATTTTAGAAGCAATTTAACATATAAAAACAAAAAATAACGTTCTTCAAGAAGTAAATACTGATCATTTTAAAATTATATACGGCGCACCATATTGTCACTTTCAGGTTGTCAATTACATTTCTAGAATTTATTTTGGATTTTTGGCAAACCAGAAACTGAAGTTTTGTGCATTATAAACCCTGATAAAGGGAAATGGCCTTCATCGCGCGTAAGTAAGGTGTTGACGAGAGGTTTCCATTAATCAACTGCAGCACATTCTAGCAGAATTGAAGTGTCTTATCATAGATCTGTTCTCGTAGCGCATGTGTAATTTGAATCTTATACCGGCGGAAATGAAGATCTTTGCATAAAACTGTCGCACGCTACGGTCATAAAGCCCGAGTGACGACGCACAGACCGGTGTGGACTCCGTTCAATGTTCTCGGGTGTATGTACTACTTCAACCCTACCACCTTTCTTCTTTTGTGTAGTACCAGTAGTTAAGCAGTCAAAGTTAAAGCATGAGCTGATTGAACACCATGACTCCAAGAATTTCGAACTCTCTCCGAAATTCACGCTTACCGATTGCGGTATTGTCGCCGTTCTTGTAAAATGTTTTTACAGCATAAGCACGTTGGGCTCCAGTCCACACTTGCATTGCCACTACAACGCTTTGAAATGCTTTACAAGATGGCGGCAGGCGCATTTCCCCAACTCACGCAAAATTCAAATAAACGCCGTTGCAAAATCTTTCCTATGACGGTCACACTCTGTATATACGAGCAACATGTGTGATGTCATTACCTGTATATGGCTAGATAAAATATTCTTTGTAGTTTATCATCTCCACTCGATATTAAACTTAAACCCCCTTAAAGGCTTTTAATAGCAACAATAACTTTTTTACCCTTTAGAAGCGAAATATAATAATTGATCGTGTTAACAATTTGTGCATAAAATTAAAGTAGAAACACCTCCTCACAAATCATCGTATATGTTATTAAAAGGAAACTTAAAAGAGAAAACCAATAATTAAAATGAATATAATAATAATAATAATAATAAGAAGAAGAAGAAGAAGAAAGAAGAAGAAGAAGACAAGCAGTAAATAAATATCTAGATATTTATTTGGATGAAAAGTTAAATTTAAAGAACTAGAGTAAAAAACGTTATGTTTAAGTTTGTCAATAATTCACAGAGATATTTCAATTTACAGACTGACGGAATAAAAAATCTATCACAATAACATCTTTACAGCCATACTGAAGGAGAAGTTTGGGAGGAAAAAGCAAGCGAGATATATTTTATATTCGCTTTATGGAACTCCCAATTACTGAGTTGAACAGAGGCATTTTCCACGTCTCCTACAATGGGGCTATTAGTATAAGATTGGGTATATGACCAATTGATCATTTAATCCGCTTAAGAGCTGCCTCTTATTGGCTTCAAAACAAAATATTTAAAAAAATAATGTACACTATCGGTAAACTTTTGTAGAAAAGATTCTCAATTACAAATATATGGGATAAAATAAAAGAAGATATAAGAGTGTATGTATCTTCCCATCCATAAAGCAAAGATTACAATTCAAACATATTCAACCTAGTAAGGGCTTAACACATTATGTAAAAGGATATGGTCCATATCATTCACATATGCAAAAGTTTAAATTAAAAGCAAACAATACATATACGGTTTATAACGTAATCAATACACCGGAACATGTTTCATTCGAATGCCCTAAATACCAGTTAATTGTAGCTTACGAAAAACCGCTACTTGCAGAGACATAGATTTGGAACATCATGAGAGTTCAAGATGATTTTAGAGTATTGAATGAACTAACAAATAAAATATCATGTAAAATAACAGAAGGGTATATAAACAATTTAAATCAAAAAGAGAGAAAATCCAACGGTCAGAAATCGTACATTCCCTTAGAAGATCCCAGAGAATCATAGAAAGGCAAGAAATGTATATACAAGAAGAGTCGATTCAAAAACAAGAACATGAGGAAGGTAACACCCATATTAAATCAGAAGAAGGGAGCAGAATTAACAGAAGGAGAGAATAATAGTAGACTCCAGGCGGAAAGAAAACTGAGAGAAGAAGATGCAGACAGAGAGCAAAAGGAAGAAAGCATAAGGTACAGATAAAAGTTGAAAAGTAGAAGAAAATAAAGTAAAAAGCGAAGAGAAGGAAACTGCACTGTCAACATACCATAGTCCAGCATAGCTGCTGCTTGAGACCGGCAGTAACCTTGTTGATGTCCAGTCCTGTTGCCTGGTGGGGAGCAGCTCGGATACCGAGCGTTAGCGAAATGAAAATTGTAAATTTATTTATTCAAGATGTAATTCTTGGGTACTAGTATCATTTGTAGGTTTAATTATAAGTTATAGTTGAAATAACCGCCGTGCTGGCTTCCAGTACCGATTTAGTTTATTAAGTTTTTGTTTTAGTTATAGTATTAGTACTGTAGATTTTAAAATCTGTAGAATTTAAATTGTATTGGTAAATGTATTGATAAATGCAAGAGGAATAAATAAAAATTAATCTGGAATATTATATCCTGAAAAAGAGTTAAGTTAGCTGGATATAAGCATTGCAGAATAAAACTAAATTAAAATTAAGAATAATATTATTGATTTATTAATAGTAGTAGAAAGTACTACGGTATAGTTTCAAGGATTTTCTACAACTTAAAAACTAATATTCAGATGTTTATACTTTTTTTAAATAATACAGAAAAGTGTTTCAGAATAGTCTTCTCAAAACACATTTAATATATTTTGGTCCTGCGTGTCACATTTAAAAAAAATGGAAGGTCAGAAGCACGGTCTCCGAAACTCGTCGGCAGATCGGAACAGCATCAAAAGAGAAAGCGCGGGTTACTCCCTGCAGCTGAGTGCTAACAATTCAGTAAGTAAACAGGAAGAGTGCAATGCATCAGTTTGAATTGAAAAAAAACGTATACCATTTTAATTTTCACAAATTTTTATTCTTCCCTGAAGTATGTAAAATAAAATATCGAAGAAAAAAATTAAATCCATAAAAGCTGAGATAAAACCAATTAAAAATATTAAAATTTGTTTTAAAAATGAAACAATTTACAGAATATTAATAAAGAAAATGCGTTTATTGGATTGTAAATATTTGCTGCAAAAAAAGTAACATAGAACTCGACTGAAAAATTAGAAGGCGTCTCATCACTGATGCGGCACTGCTTTGGCGCAGAATTTTGAAAGTTCTGACATTTTTTTAAGAGAGCTCGTATGTACAGTGCGATCAATTTTGTTTTTCCCTGAAGTGTTTTGCCTATGGGAGAGCGCGCCGCTCGGAAGTCGGTTAGTCGGTCAGTCGGGTCTCGGTGATTACCGGGAGTTTAAAACAATAAAACGAATCAACCATACAACAATTTATATATTAATTTAAGAGCTCATTACTTACCAAATTATCAAACAAGGCTTAAAAATGCCTGCCTTCATTCTGTATACATTTTTGGCATTTCTTTAAGAAATTATTCATCAATCGCTGTAGTTCATTTTTAGAAATCCGCACAATTGCCTGAAGATTGTCATCTTTAAGTTCTTGTGTAGTGTGTAGGTTCGTGTTGTCTTTGGCATTTTAATTTATCACAGAGATGATAATAAGAAACAATTAAATTGGGGGACCGAGGGGGGTCACAAATGCTATATTGTAAATTGCTCTCATGGAATTATTCGCAGCGTGAGCAGTGAAAAAAAAAAAATGCATGAACACGCTCCCTGTCGGTTAATTCTCTGTAAAAAAGAGTTAGTACGGAGTTCGCAAAAGTAATAATGCTAAAAGTAATATGCTAAATAAAAATTGTCTTATGATTTTTTCACAGTTGACAGACGAATCGCCCATAAAGAGAGGCTATGTCGTTGTAAATACACGAGTAGCTTTATGTAAACTGTCGTATTAAGAAACGAACAACACAACACACACCTGGGAGCAGCTGTGTTATGAATGCAATAGTCAGCAAGGTCAACAAGTAAGCAAGCAGGCATGCTACTCCCTACCGCGCGGCAAATGCCTTGGGGGAATGCATCACTGATCACGCTGTAGTTTAACGTTACCTGTATAGACATTCGCGATTATTGACCTAAATTCTCCAACTAATATTACTTAACACTATGCATACCGAAGAAAAGTATCACATTTATAAATACTAAAATTGTTCACGCAGTAATTGTTATAATTTAAATGTTATATAGACTATATAGGTTAAGGTAAAAGGTATTAATAAATTATTGAAGTGAGTATAGTAAATTGTTTTTATTTAATACGTTTTGATCTGAAATAGACGTTTAATTACATTTTTCTAATTTTATACCAAAAGATAATATAGGTATTTTAGGTAATGCCTTCAGCTTGGATAACATCAGTACACATATGTCATTTGTGATCGACATTTGAAACATTTTTCATCTCATAAACATCTCTTTCCAGTTCGGTCTTAAATTCATTATTGCCAGTGCACATTCTTTTGCATATAGTTTCATATCTCTCACTTATTATGAAAAACATTGCTGCTACATTGTCAATCCACGATCTATCAGAGGAACGCATAATTCAATTCGCCTCGCAACCTATCAAATCACACTTTAGTGATTGGTGATATATGAGTTTATAAGACGTGAACAGTGTCTCTACGTCGACAATCGGGGCTAGAAGGCAAGATGCACAGAGCCGATTAATGAACAAGTTATTTTAGAATGTTACAAGTCATGTCAAGTTGCAGAGTTGTTAAAATAAGTATAAATTTGAGCAAGACGGCTCCCAGTCTCACGTTCATAATCCAGACAGTGATCTGTTGAGACGCACTTTTAGAAACGTCTGGTCTATGCTTGAACCCTTTTGGTTTGTATATTAATAATAATTATTATGTACTCGAAAAAGATTAATATTTTGTAAACTCATGTTTTGAAAGAAAAAAGCGACTAAAGAAAATAACAATGAACATAAAATTACATATGTTTTAATAGCTTTAGCAAGTTTAAAGTTATGTATAAAATTTCCTCTTTCCCTTTTTAAAGAAATGAACCGTGTACAAGTTGCAGCAGAAGCGACTCTGTCCTCAGGGTGAGAGTTTAATGTCGACGAGGGGGAATATTGGGAACGAAACGACACATGGCGTAGGTTGCCAAGAAGGGCGATGTAAATGTGGCAGGAAGGTAGAGAGATAAGAACGAAATGAAACAGAGATAAATGGGGAAGCAGCAAACTGAAAATCGGCGTATGATATGAAAAAAGATGAGTACAGAACGCAGATCGCATATGTGGAGAAGAAATACAAACTTTCAGAAAGCAACGAACAAAACCTTGATCAAGTAGGTGTTTAACCTCTATTTCGCTATTTCTATATAAATCTAACTTTTATTTTCTGTATACAAGTATAAAAATTGCATTTTGTATGCAAAAATAATTAGCTTTTAATTCTTAGTACACAATAGTAATCACCATTTACTATATTGGAATAAAATATGCTTGAGATATGTTCCTGACTCCTTTCTAGTTCACCTAAATAGCACAAGAACAAAAGAGCGGGACAAGCCTTAATAACCTCGGCCCATCCCACCGAATTCCAAGTGCATATATTATGTTATCTCTTTCTGTAACGTTTTCACTGTTCAGAAGGTACTTTCATAAATAGCTTGGTTCGCATAATAATTGAGGGCAACAATTAATTGTTACGTTAATTTGTTGTTTGGCTGTTGATTAAACACAAACGCTCTAAATGACAGTGAAAAATAGATTGGACTGGAATTCGTGGTGTGACTAAACTCTTTTTTCTGGAAGAGGAAAGAAGCATATAAATTCATGAGAGGAGTTTGACTCTAGATAATCCTTGCCCCTACTATGAAACCGTTTGAGTTGTTGCTGAATTTGATAGTGCGGAGCGGAAAGAGTAGCTTATAACTATAGCATTGAGACGAAAGGGAAGCTGTAAGAATCTGGAGGCACTTAGTGCTGATAGAAATTGTTTCTGACAGGAAAGTAGCCTCCACTATTTCCTCTTTCTTCCAGACAACAGAAATTCCTAAGAGACGCTCTTTAACCTCTCAGGTCGTCAGCATCCCATTCAATTCCGGGCGTGAAACGGCCGATAAATTTTGCTCAGAGGCCTCTTCTTTCAGGCTTGAGGTTCTTTTTCGTGCCGTAAATGTACGACACGGGATCCACGGCTTTACTTCCCTTCCGAAGGAAGCCATACTTAGAATTTTTACGCCGAAAAAAATCCATCGATCCTGGCAGGGTTCGAACCCGTGACCTTGGGTTTAGAAGGCAAGTATGGTTACTACTACACCACCAGGACCGGCAATCGGTGGAATGTGACATGCAAAAAGGCGTGCCACCGGAATTCCTGACTCTGTTGCCCACTTAGCCATATGCTCTTACACACGAGGAATTGGAACGGACAATGTAGTTAATTATGTGCCTGTATTTCAGACTAAACTATCATTAAAAATTGTCAATGTGTAAGCTTTAATGGTAAAGTAAATGAGTCCAAGCAGAATAAACATTGAAGATTCACCACCTACTAGAGCTCCAAAATCAACCGCCAGAAATCATCGATAAAGTTCAAGATATTTTAACTGACAGTGAATGAAAGTGCACGAGTTGGCAAGAGATCAAGAGCCTTTCAACTTCAAGCGTTCATTTTATTTTATAAAATGAATTACGCAGGGTATCGTATCTGCTTACTCCGGAGCAAAAATGAACATCGACCGATCGTTTGAAAATGTTTAAGAAGATATCAACCGATATTTACGGCATTTTGTGACTATGGGCGAAACGCAGATGCATTACTGTAAACACCGGAAACGAAACAGGAGTCTCAACAGCGAACCGTACCACGCGAACTGGCTCTGAAATGGGCGAAATGCGTTCCATCGGCTGGAAAGCTGATAGCTTCAGTTTTTTTGGGACGCATATGAAATTCTCTTGCCTCAAGAGAGAGAGAATTCCAAAAGTTATTTTAAATGTTGTACCCAGAGGAGAAAGAACGCCGGGTAGATCCAGAAATCAGTAAAAAGAACAATTCAAAGGAGCCCCAACGGAATTTATGTTCTAAAGCATGAAATAGATGATTTTTTTTTGAGTAGTGTGTAACGCCCGTTTTTACTACTGAGGCACCACGGGGGGCGGACACTGTTGATACTTGAGATGAAATGATATATTGGGAAAGGATAGTTTTTAAGGAAGGAAGGGTTCCAGGCCTAGGTTTAGGGTACCTCCCCGGCATTTGCCAGTAATGAGAACTGAGGAAAACCTGGAAAAAAAAAAAAAAACATTCAGGGAGGACGGTCCTGGTGAGATTCCAACCCCAGACCTCCCGCTCACGAGTTCGCGCCTTAACGACCTCGGCCACCCGTGGCGGTGAAATAGATGATGATGATGATGATGATGATGATGATGATGACGATTTAATATGTCATTTTTGTGGTAAAAGTTAACTTATTTTCCATGCACATATTTTTTTACCACATATCGAATTAACCTCGCAAACTTCAGAAATTTCCACCTATTCGGAGCAACATATTTCCTTCATGCTCTGGAACATTGTTAAGATAAAGGCTGTCTGTATAAAGTATTATAAACATTCAAATTTAATTTGTTCCCATATTTATGAGGTAAATCACTATGCGTGGCATATGGAACAGAAGTTTACTTTAAAAAAAAAAAACGTGTAAGCTATGCTGGGTGAGGGACCTGGTCCGTATTGAATATTTAGAATAGATCGACCAAGGGGATGGATGTTTCACGCCAGGAGGGAAGGGTATTGTATGTGCAGGTCGAGAGATGGCGTTCAACCTTATTGAATCTCCCTCATATTTACCCAACATGGTATTGACACTAGCCTTATGATGGACCTACCCCCCCCCCCACTCTCTTTATTGCTACGTGGGACCACCGTACTTCTTTTTGCTCCATCCTGAATGAAGTTCAACAGAGAAAATACACTGCGGTGAGAAACTCTGTTATGCGATACGTGGAAATGATATACAATTTGTTATTTTTAAGTTTCGTTTGCTTGTGAACTCTGTTTACTATTATTAAAATGTTAATAAAGTGCAAAACATTATTTCTAATTCATCTAAAATATCTGAATATTAACTTTTAGTAGTAACAAATATTACCATTAGTGTTTTTATTTTACGAAAACACGCACTTGCTGTTCCAAAAATTAAAACCTTATTTTCTGATCTATTTTTTTTTAAAAACTGGTCTTTTTAAACAAAGCAAATGAGAAACAAAAACAAAGAGCGAGAGAAACAGAAAGTAAGAAAGTAAAATTGTTTAATTTTCCTTAAATGTTCATTTGCAGTTCATCAAAATATCCTAAGGTTTGGTTTGAATTTTTAGGGGTGGAGGAGATACCTCGCTGCTTTAGCCTTATTCAAGGCCTTTGTGTCCAGGTCGGAATTAGGGCACCTCTGGGAGGAAGGGATGGGTGAAGGAAACGTCTTGTTGCCAAAATCCACAGCTGTTGACGGGGTTCTTAACATGTTTCCAGATAGAACACTCTATCCCCAGACGCCGAGACAGAAACCTTTCCAAAGAGCAAACCACCGCCACGTCGCATCAGCCCTTTCGCATTAACGTTTTGAATGAAACGATATTAAATGGGAGACGGCAAATTCATGGAAAGAAAAGATAAATCCCAACATTCGCATTAGCGACGAGAGGAAATCACGAAATATATCCAGTGACCCCGAGGGATTTGAATCTAGTACCTTCATAAATTCGAGTTCCAAACGTTATCGTCTGAGCCTCACTGCTTGTGGATTATTGCTGCTGTCGCGAGACGGAAGAATATCGCGATAGGTGAGGATTAAGCGGCGTCGTGCGCAGTAAAGGTAGCACCAAAAATAATAATTTAAAGAATACATTAGAAACAACATTTTTTAATTATTTAAACGTTAAGTCTTGTATCGGATGTGTTTCAGTCACTATAGGGTCGTATTTTCAAATGTATTTTTAAAATTAATAGACTCAATAATATGAATGCTTACGAAAGTTCATAAGTGGTGACGAAACTCTTTAGCCCATGTCTCTCATGTCTGTGTAACGCATCTGGCTGTGCTGTTGTAGCAAATGACCATCGATTATTATGCCTTTATAATGGGAACAACACAGTACGTACAATACAGTAAGAACCGGAACGCATTTACGTAGAATAGCGCGTGTTTATTGTCCACACGTATTGGAAAAATGCATGGATAAAGACGATTTATTGCAGTTTGGAGTTTAGAACAAGTAATAAATCCTACATAAAGAAACTGAAATCCACGAGAACGTTGTTGGACGTCCACGAAGAATAATTTTTGAAACTGACAGAAGTAACAATGACAGGTGACAAAGCAGATTACACGCCTCCCTATAGAAGTACTTAAATAAACCGTAGTGTAAGGTAGGGAGGGATACACAAGAATTAACTGCTCGGAACAAAACAAGAGACTCAGTAAGTCATTGGCTCCAGTACTTGGTCGATGCATATCCAGGAGTAGTTCTCTGACAAAGCGTGATTCTTTCTAAGCGGTAACGTCAATTACCAGGTTAGCGAATGTCTTTGTGTAAAATGTGTATGGTGTGCTATGGCACTGCGCCATTTATTGACTCTATATTCTACATAATTGGTGGAGTCTACAGAAAAATAGTTAATGAGTTTTTTAATCAGTTGGACGACGAGAGCGAATGGAGCCTCCGACTCCATCTACAATGTAAGAAAGACTGACTTCTTTCTTTGAAGATCATATTATTTCTAAAGAACTTTAACCACTATTTCGACCTGACCTTACGGCCAGTGAAAGCGTATCGCAATAAACCACTGACTTCCGTGGAACTATACAACATTCGGTTGTAACTACCGATGCATTCGTGACTATCTTTGGTAACATGAAGATATGGGTGCAGGCTTGTATGGCTGTAAATACGGCTCTCTGAACAATTACCTACTATAAAATTATCATGCATTTCATAGTTAGGTATATTCCTGCCAAATGTTGCTGAATTATATCAATTGGTTTCAAAGTTATAGCAGGAAATTAAGGGCAAAGAGGAAGTGAAACACTTTACATAAAACATTTTACGTAATGTAAAAGCATTGTTCCATTACTTGTATAATAAATTCTAAATTTAATTGTACCTTTCATAGATTATTAAAGGTCAAACAAAGCAACAATTATAAATGGCTTACCGCATTACTCTTTTCACATTTTTGCTTTATTTGGCGATTTCATGAATGCAGATATGTTATTTATTATTTATTTATTATTATTCTCGTTATATAATGAAAAAGCATGTTGCTAAATCATTCTTTGAATATCGACCAAATATTGTTCGGGAATCAGCAGTCTTTGAACCTAGCGTGCACAAACACGTCTCATATGGAAGGTTTTAGGTACCAACATGTGGGGGCGCCTAGTGAATTTTGCAGAATTTCTGAAAGTTTTCTAAATGTTATTTGATGATCCTCTCTCACAATGATATTACGGTGTTATTTTGTGGCACAAATTAGAACCCGGATCCATCTTCCTTTAAAATTTTGACTCCATCTTCGAGGTGTAATATAGCAAAGGACACAGTCCAAAGTCCTCAACTGAAGATCCGTTGAGACGAAAGCAGAGTTTCCGATCAGCATATTGTTCATCCCGTGACACCTCCATACTGCTGTAGGCGAAATTGAACAACTTGTACTAAATCCCTCTATTATACAAGGATGGACACATCCCATTTTGGGCCTAACCGTTTCTAACTGCCATAAGACTGCGTGTTAAGTATCTGTGGTTTTACTCGATTGTCATACAGTTAATTCCTAAAACATTTGTGTTATACTGTTGAATGATACCTTCTGTGTCTGCTCATGTTCTTCTTTTTGCATTAGAAGCCTAGGTCAGACAGAAAATGCAACTTTTGAGACTATGTCAGATATAGTTACGGACTTTCGCGTACTTTCGCGTACGGACTTTCGCATGCGAACTCAGCGGCCAATGACGGATCATTTGCCGGCAGAGGAAAAGACTGTCATCGGTTGAAACAGAAATCGCAATATTAAACGTAGACCTTATTAATTACATCCTTTTAACACGTGAAACTTAAAATAAGAATTTCTCATTTATTTCGCTATTCGCTATTTAAATTAATTGTTGTAATGCATTTATTATATCAGTGTTGACATAAATTGTATAAGACCTACAGTTAACCTGTCAGTTAAGAATGAATTATAAGAATTATGGAGCTTAGAGGGCTTCCTATCAAAATCAGTTTAGAACAAAAACTTTACGTAGTTTAACATTTCTCTGCTCTAAATTGGTCCAATGAGAATGACTATGACAACCAGAAACCTATATTTTTAATTGGTATGTGAAAACAAGAGATAAATAAAATAAATGACATGTCCGAAAATTTAAACTATTCACAATCCATAGGTCTGCATTTTCTATTTCTTTTCTTCCAATTATGAACGTGCATTTAGTTAACTTAATGCAGTATGGTGCATTTTTAAATGCTTTTTTTCTGCAATAGTGGCATTGCAAATAAACTACATGACTGTGACAAGCTATTTTATGTAAAAAAATTCAAAACATCTTCACAAATTACATACATTCATCTAATGTTTGAAAGCTATGACAAATGTATTCGAGAATAAGCGCAGAGTATACTGTAATACATAATAATATTGTAAGTATAATACACTTAGTAATATAAATAGTCACTGCTATTACACGTGAAATTAAACCTTGAATGGGATATAAAGTAACGCGTTTCTTTCCTTGAGTTATACAACCCAATGCATAACACCCAGGCATATTAAGTAAATTAAAATAAAAATTTAAAAATGTTCCCCACATAAGCATGCTGGCACAACACACAGACATCAGATCAGGCCCAAAATGGCGGCTGATGCTGGCGAACCAATCACGGAGCTCGGTTGTTGGCAAATTCCGCCGCAAAGCGTGTCCATATTTGTATAATAAAGGGCTTTAACTTGTATACCTCTCACAGGCGGGAACCGGAAGTGACAGGCCCGTAAATAAATTATGATCATGGTATATTGAACAGTGCTGGTACAAAGGAAAATTAAGCTATTTTAATTAGTATTTTTTGCAAAACTACTGCGAATCACATTCCGCATTGTCTCTATCACAGAATCTCATCAACTTCCGAGCTCTATATTGCAACTGCTTGAGCATTTCAGTTACTACAAAAAGGAATCTTAGTGCACTTTGCTTACAAGCTTCCGTATAATTAGTGAAGATTTGTACACCGTTCCTCTCTTACCGTGCATAACTTGCGCGACGCTACTTAATGCAGATTGAGTATATCCCACACAATGTTGTGAACACAGCCTGTTTGAATTTCAAATAAGTGCCAAGAGAGGCGATAATGGTTGTAGTCATTAAAGAGTTCCTTTAAACGCTACAGCGTCGCGTCCTCTCTTTCTACTTCTCCCGACGTGTAGTCTTATGGAAAATTAGACCCGTCGAGAAGTGTAATAAAATTTAACAATGTACTACAATTAACGCTTCTTTCTCGTCTTAAATATGGCTTTGCACGCGTGCGTTCGTCTTTGTTGGATGTAAATGTAACTAACGTCTACTTTGCTTTATTCAGTTCTTCAGTCCCTTTACAAAAAAATTAGTTCTGAAATTGCTTGCTTAAAGCTGTATTAGATTAATTTTAATTAAGTTTTTGTCATTTTTGAAAAGTTAAGATTTACTCACTTAATGATTAGTTTTAAGCACTAATTCAGTTTTCACATTTAAATGGGGTAATTTTAAAGTCCTTTGATGTCTGTAAAGGTTTAAGGCTTTCATATTTCTTTGTAAAGGGAATTATGTGTTAATGTTCTATTTTCCCTTTTTTGTTCTTTCTTGTTCTTTCATCTTCTCTTCGCGCAAGTCTTAACGTTCAAGTCGGTCCTGGAGGTGTAGTGGTAACTATACTTGCCTTCTAAACCCAAGATCGCGGGTTCGAACCGGCCAGGATCGATGGATTTTTTCGGGGCGTAAAAATCCCAAGTATGGCTTCATTCGGAAGGGAAATAAAGCCGTGGGTCCCGTGTCGTACATTTACGGCACGATAAACAACCTCAAGCCTGAAAAATGAGACCTCTGAGCAAAATTTTTCGACCGTTTCACGCCCTGAGTTGAATGGGACGCTGATGACCTGAGATGTTAAAGAGCGTCCTTAAATAAATCAAATCAACAAAATTACCGTTCAAGATTTAAACTGTGTAGTAGGCAGAAATCATCTGTTGCATCTCTGAGGTAAAACTCGATTACTGTTAGTCAGAATTAGTGGGCATGAAACACATTCATAATTTTATACCTCTGACCAAAAAAGGACGTGTTAATTTTTTCGCCAAGTTCAAATTTCAAGCTCTGATAACAATTAAATGCGCGCAACAAATTAAACGAACTGTTGCTAAGAGTTAGATTTTAAGCTGATAGGTTCAATTTTTCCAAGAAGCCCGGTAAACCAGAGTATCTTGAATATATGGCTTGAATGTTCTACGAATTTAAACTGAGAAATAATAATTATGCAAAAATTCTTCGCAAACCCTTCGCAGATGAGCCACGGACTTGAAGAGCAACAAAAATGGATAACGAGGCTCTCTTAGCAAGAATTAAGCCGAATCAGACTTGTGAGGACGTGCCATAGAAATTCAACGTCAGTGTAGAAACTCTTTATTAGCTAGGAAAAAGGTAAAAATCTGTCGCTAGGTTCCACATGAGTTAATTATTGATCTGCGTACATGCATTGAAAAAGAAAAAATATTACCAGGTTTTAAAACTGAGAATTGTGTCGTGTGTCGGTAAAAATCGAGTAGAAATAATTGAAGTGCATTCTTGACGTTCTATAGGTAACCGACAAGTGTGTTGACGCGAAGGCCAGAACTACTAGTATTATCTCATAAATTAAATAAAAAGCGAACGAGTGCAGCAGTTGTCACCGCCAAGCCCCTTGCTATGAAGAAGATGCTCCTTTCCCTAACAGGAGACCTGGACGAGAAAACACGAAATTAATTAATATTATTAAATCACGACCTAAGAATACCAGACTATTCAAAGTGTTGTGTGATGACATTCATCTTTACGTCTTCACACACCAATAAGGTGGCTCTCTCGAGGCAAAAGTTTACTCGCATCTTTGAAATGAGGGCTGAAGTCAGAACCTTCCTGACTGACAATGACTTCCCTTTGGGAGAGAGGTTATGTGATGAACGCTGGCTAGTAAAACTGGAACTTTTAGATGATATTTTTCAAAAAGTTAATACTTTAAGCCTCCTATTTCAAGGAAAAGCAATAATAGTGTTAGGCGCCAGCGATAAAGTGCAAGGATTCAAAAAGAAGAGCAAGTTTTGGGCAGAAGCGGTGAACAATGCAATATTGACAGCTTCAGAATGGTAAAAGAATTTATAGAAGAACTAGATTCAGACATACCTGGGGATATCTTAATGGGTTGGCCTACTAAGTTTGATTGATAGTTTCAACAATTATTTTTCGAAATAGCTCCATGAAAAAATGAAAGAAAACTCTTGAGTTTTGTCTGCTGTGTCAGAAAAGTGGGTCTATCTGACAAAGCAGCAATATGAATACTTGATTCTCTGATAAATGATAATTTTTCAAATTACTATCTAAATTCTGTAGCGAATTAAAAGACGAACTTAAAGTTTTGTCTGATAAAGTTAAAACCATGCTTTTATCCTTTGTAACCTCCTATTTAGAGAATTAGAATTTTGTGTTTAAGGAGGTGCTAAAACCAAACACATGTCTCGTATCGATGATATTCGACTGCAGATGTCCCAAATTCAACAATCTAAGTTATGTAAATAAATTCAACAAGCTAAGTTATGTAAATAAATTCAATCTCATCCTTCTCGATAGAATTGGTTCTTTTTTGGTCCCAAACCACATTTTTGATTCTACAACATTAAAAATTGTTTTATGTACTATATCTACGAGGATATATTATGGATTTACAATACTTGGTTTTAGGTCATTTTAAAATGTGTTGCCTTAATGTTTTTGTTTGTTTTGTAATGTATGTAGTGATATTAGAGTAAATTGTTTTTGTAATGAAATAAACTAATAAAACATATTTCACACGTCTAAAGTTCCATTTTATGAATGTTTATCTTCTATCCTCAAATCATATAGTCTATGTTAGGTTGATTTTTGAGTTGTTTATTTATGGACACTCTTTAACATCTCTGGTCATCAGCGTCCCATTCAACTCAGGGCGTGAAACGACCGACAAATTTTGCTCAGAGGCCTCTTCTTTCAGGCTTGAGGTTCTTTTTCGTGCCGTAAATGTACGACACGGGACCCACGGCTTTACTTCTTTTCCGAAGGAAGCCATACTTAGAATTTTTACGCCCGAAAAAAATCCATTGACACTTGCCGGGCTCGAACCCAACCCGCGACCTTGGGTTTAGAAGGCAAGTATGGTTACGACTACACCACCAGGACCGACTCTATGTTAGATAAAAATTAGTGCTCCATAATAAACTTTTACTCTGAAAAGGGCTGCATGACCTAAGCTTTTTGAACACTGCGCTAGGACACTCCTAGATACCATCATATCATGTTAGTAGCAGTAGTTTTCTTTGTAGTTCTAGGGAGGTCTAGGGAGGTAAATGTAATTGATCGTTCTAAGAATAATGGTAGAATTAACGATTTTGGTTCTAGGATTGCTGAATTCTACAGAAGACAGAAATTCTAAGCGTATAATGGTAGTAGAGGTTCAAGGTACGAGGGGCTTTCAAAAAGTTTTACAAGTGTCTTGTTAAAGTTCAAGCTGAGGGCTGAATTCAAAAACTTATCCCCACAATTCTTAAAAATACTCTCCATCTCTCTTCGCACTTAGTTGTAGATGATGCAATCACGTGTCAAAGGCACTAAGGTACTCGGAATGAGATATTGTCAACACAGCTGAATTTTTAGCTTGAGCAAGGTACTGCACTCGTTTAAAAGGCTTGCAGCAATGCAAAATTCCAATCGAGGAAGCAACCAGAAGTCGACAGCGCAAGGTCAGGGTTGTAGGGTAGATGGTTAAGCAACTGCACTTAGCGACTTCCAGTTTCCTCAAATTTGCAGCTCTTCTGTGAGTGTCGCAAAGCATAAAAGTTTCTGTCTTTGAACACCGTCGCCTCAGCTCTTCAAATAAAGTGCCAAAACATTTTCCATTCACTGTAATTTCTTCTGACATGCCGTCAATCACTAATAGTTGAAAAAAACAGAGAACCAAAAATCTATCGATGAACAACTGGTCTTGGGTCATTTTCATTTATCAACACGCAATTCTCGGTTTTTATTTGGAGTGGTATAGAAATAAAACCAACTTTCACCACCAGTGCATATATCTTGTCAAACGTATAGAACTATTTGTTGGAAATATGCTTAGCAGTTTTCTTGCACGTTCCTTTCTCCTCTTTATCTCTTCATTGGTTAGGGAATGTGGAACCCATTTTGCACACATTTTTCACAGTCTTAATTGTTCTTGGAGTATACCATCATTGCATCCAACACTGACACCTACTTTAGTGTTTCAACAGCAATAAGTCACTTTTTCTACACAAAATTCCTCATTCTTTGAATTGTTCTCTCATTCACAGCTTCCCGAGTATGGTTAGAGTGAGGGTTGTCTTCCAAAGTCGCTCGCCCTTCTTCAAATGATCGAATTAATCTTACAATGGTGTCGAATGAACATAGTTCATCACCATGAACAGCTGCCAAGCTACCTCGTGGAATTTTTTTCGCTCTTTCACCCAGCTTATAGCGTGTGAGCATGAATCTAAAGTTTTCTTTCGAAATATTCATTGTTTTTCACCAGCTATTGACACAGGAGTGAACTGAACAGTCTGTACGGCAGTGACTACGCAAATTTAAACTTAAACTTTTAATTTAAACTTCCACTCATGCATGTTTTGATTGCAAATCTTTTTAAGTACCCCTCGTATAGTAGTAATAATGGTTTAGGGCACTCAAAGGTAGCGATAATTACGGTTTGGTGATTCCAGGTTATAGTAATGATTTTGTATATTATTATTATTATTATTATTATTATTATTATTATTATTATTCATTTCAACCAAGTATGGCTACGACTACAAAGCTTCCTTTCCTTTCGCAAGTTTTTCCTCCGACGTCAGTAACCTTTCATTCACTGACTAGTGCTAATTCGTTCTTCTTTCGAAAATATTCTTGTTGTTCTCTATGATTTTTTTTCCAATAGATTCGTCGCCTCTGCTGCTTTCTGGGCACTTTCCTTTCCTTTCTTAGTTCTTGACTACACAGTCTTTAAAATCTTTATGAATTTCTTCATTTTTTGTATTTATTCCACGTTTAACGTTCCTTATAACAACAAAGATCTAGGAGAACACAACTATTGGTTACTTGTTAATGTAAAAAAAGAACTTACTTGAAGGAATTTGAACTCCAGACCTCCGGTTTACAGGCATAAACACTGAACGCAAGATACGGAGTCTGTTCGCGTTAAAAATGTTTCTAGGGAAACTGGATCTAAGGAATGTATGAATTGAAGTACGTAAGTAGATAAACCTAAAATACAATAACATTTTTGTTACTCTATTGTGTTGTGTAATACCAGTACATATTATTATTATTATTATTATTATTATTATTATTATTATTATTATTATTACAAATGTGGAAAGTGTCTCCGGGAAGGGGTATATGCTATATGTTAATTTATGTATGTGTTCCATCATGTTTGGACACATAATTCTATGCGCCACTAAGTTCTTGACATTTTTTTTTTCCCAAAACTGCAGGTGCGATCGTACCGAAGGCATCCAGAACTACTTGTTAAAGTTCAGCGTTGGTTTCGTAGCTATAATACGCACGAGTTATCAGGTGTCGTTAGGTCAGGGCCAGGTGGAGGCCATGGGAATGGTGCTGTAGATGTTAAGGACCCACATAAGGGAATTTATCGTTTAATAAATCAAGAGCGGTGACAGCAAAGTGTGCTGGAGCTC
>CM060837.1:37555000-37877500 GCA_030762175.1 Metallyticus violacea | reverse complement strand
ATCTGACAATGTTACAAAACCTATGTGCATTTGTAATTTGTGAAACTATAAATATACATATAAATTATTATTATTATTATTATTATTATTATTATTATTATTATTATTATTATTATTATTATGTTATGTTCACAGTGGAAAATGCAGTAAATGTTCACACAAACTACTGTTTATTACAAACATTTGCCTTGTTGCTTGGTAAAAATTAACATAAAATAATTCATTGTATTCTTCCCCACTTTTGCCATAAATTTTTAACATTTTTAACATTTACCTTTTTATTGTTGCCTTGCTCTGCGTTTATATGAAGGTGCTTTAGAATTACTGAAACATCAATATACAATTATGTACATTTTTGTGGGCGGTGGCAGTAAATTTTATTGGTATTTGTTTTGGCTTCCACATTTTAGGTTATGGTAATGTGATATACGTTAGGAAAAACCTCCAAGTTAATTTTGTTTGAATCAAGGTGACTGTCGGTTAAATGTTTATCAAAACACTCAGAAACAACTACTAAATAAAATAGCGAACGAAATGTCATACGTTGAAAATTGTTTATATAACTTTTAATAAACAAAAAACGTCAATTTTTTCTTTTTTACATTAATAATCAGAATGTGTATGCTCAGCGAGCGTGCAGTACATATTCAATATGTCCACCTTGTTGACGTATTCCCTCTTCGAGAGAACTATGACGTTTCCGACCCCTTTACGACACAAGTCTTCTGTTACTCCCTGGAAAAATTTGTGATATCCGCTAGCAGTTGCATTAAATTGCGTGGTTTGTTGCGGTAGACTGTCTCCTTCAAATTTCCCGATAAGAATTAATCACAGGGATAAACCGGGCTTGTGGCGGCCACATTGAACATCTCTGGAAACGTTCTATTGATGGGACATCACACGGAGCCCGAAATGTTGGTGCAGGAAATTCAGAATAACATTTGCTGTATGAGGACGAGCTCCATCTTGCATGAACCATTGTGTTTTCATTGGTAACCCTGTTGCATAAATTTGCGGAAGAAAATTATTCTGCAACATGTAGGGCGCACTGTTAACTGTGCCGTTGAAAAAGATTGGCCCAATGATTCCATGGCTGTAAATGGCACCCCATACACTAACATTTCCTCTGTAATTTTCAATCTCGCGTACAACTCCAGGAGGTTCTCATGTTCAAAATCTGATAGTCTGCCTATTGACGCTACCGTTCAAATGAACGTAGACCTCATCAGAAAACCAAGTGTTATGAATCACGGCATCATCATTTGCAAGAGCCGAAGTCGCAAACTGTAATCGCCGTACCTTGTCGTTTTCCGTCAGTTTGTGCAACACTGTCATTCTGTATGAGAATAAGCTCACGTCAGCATGAAGAGAACGACGTGAGATGCTGAAGCTCGTCTTGTGCATTTCCTGGGACTTCGTGTCAAAGTCACTCTCACAGCCTCGATATTCTCTACAGTACGGACTGTCGACACGAGGTCTCTTTTGCTCTGATATACTGCCATCAGTTTCAAATTGTGTGGTTAGTCTACACACTGTCTGTCTGCAGGGGCCCACCTCGTACGAAAATGAACACGAAAACGTCCTTGGGTCTCTGCTACACTCTTCGTTTCCGCTTAAAAAAACACAGTCTTCATTTTCTGTTCTAGCGTTAACCGGCCTTTGTCCGCCATTTTACTAAACCGAAGCGGTGGAGTCACGCATGCGTGTTAATGACAACTGTTGTCTTCTGTTGAACCATGCACGAACAATGGATAATCGTCACAACATTCCCTCGTTGCCAACCTGCAAATAATATATTTATTACACAATTTCAATGTATGACATTTCGTGCGCCACCCTGTAAGATGTATAAGGGGATAGGATATTGGAAATAAACTTAACATGTTCTCAATTAAAATTTAAGGAAGTCAAAAGGACACAGACAGTAAATGTTATGTTCTTAAACGGAACTATCGACAATTGGAATAACTTAGGTGCAGTTCTTTGTGCCGATTGTCCTTTAGTAGTAAAACATTTAAAAGAAACGTATTTAAGTATTATAGTTTATATATTAGATATTATACATATGTTTAATTGGATTTACATATATTACATTAAGTATATATGTACTTAAAAAGGTTCACATACATTTATAAATGTTTAAATGTATTTAAATAGGTAGAAGTTTTTTTAATTATTTTAAAACGTATTGAATTACGTTGAATGAATGAATGGTGTTTAACGCCCGTTTTTGCTACAGAGGCACGTTTTCATGTGTTTATTGTATTAATTATATTTACATGTATTTAATTAACTTGACATGCATTTAATTAAGTTGCCATGTATTTAATTAGGTTGAATTATATAGACCTTTACTAAATTAGGTCGACATGATTTAATTAAATTTAAATGTATTTAATTAGGTTGATATACATGAAACTATATTGACATGTATAATTAGAGTGAAATGTATTTCATTAGTTTTAAATTTATTTAATTAGTTTGAACTGTATTAAATTATGTTGGTATGTATTTAATTAGATTTACATTATTAAATTATTTTGACATATATTTAATTAGGTTAATATTTATTTAAAAAGTGTTTAATGTATTTAATGATGTTTACATACATTTAATTATGTGGGCTTGTATTTTATTGGGTTAATATGTATATCTAATTAGGTTGAAATATATTTAAATAGATTGGTATGTGTTTAAAGGTTGAAATGATGATAATACTGCCATGGCCCACTGTATAGCCCGCATAAATATCATTCTATGCTCATTTCATCATCATTAGGCAGCACAAGGAGCTTAGCTTCATGACACATCTAGGTGAAACCTACCCAGCCCTACTCAAAATGAAATTAAAACAACAAAATAGTGGACCGAAAAAACTATGAAAATATAAACACTTTAAAAGTGTACTAAATCATTTTATTAACATAATAAAGAATGTGTTAACCTCGACTTGTCCGTCATAAAGAAAGTACAAATTGTGCAGCGCTCGGCTCTCAATAAACCATTAAAAAGCATTTACGAATTGCCCTACTGCGCATGCGCAGTTATTTTCTCCACATTAAAATCTCCAATGGTCATTATGCCACAATACACGCACTAGTTACCCCACAATGTCTACCTCTAAATGCCACATCGTGTATTTATTAATATTGGCATATATTTAATCAGGCTGCAATGCATTAAAGTATATATATATATATATATATATATATTGAAATAGGTTAATTGACATTTATTGAATGAACTATAATATAACCCACATGTATTAAATTAATTTGATCTGTACGTAATTAAATGCTTGAGATTCTTTTTCTTAAGTACCCATATTTTTATTTAGTTATAAACTTATAGTCAAAATTAGGTTAAATATGAAACAATTAAAAGTATATGTTGTAAATATTCATAATCCTCCACAGCCACCAATATAAGTCCTTTAATAGAATTAATAAACTTGTACAAAGGATTCATAGCTTTAACCGAGAACATTTTTGTGTCATTCAAATAAATTTTGAAAGGAAACAAACACAATCGTGGTTGGTAAGTATGGCAACAAATTCTCGATTATCATCGTTAATACCGAGCAAATATTGATGAAGAAAACTTTCAAATGCAAATATCCATATCTAACTAAAAGCACATAAATGCATTTTAATCAGACATTTCCTTGTGCAAACACCAATACAATAGCGCTCGGAGGGAAAACATGTAAACTAATAAACGCAATGATACACTTTCTGTTTTCACCAAAGGCGAGTGGAAATTGTTAAAAATTCTCACAGGAAGTGTAAAATAAAAATATTTCCAACATATGCTTGCTTGTTTGGGTATTGTGCACATTTACTAGCCACTGTTTGCAACAGCTTATTTTCTATTTTGACCATAAAATGTGTATAGAGTGCCAAAAATGTATACACACTTTAAGCAAAAAAAAAAACTGTGTTAACTTAACTAAACTGAATTCACACAAACAGAGAATGATAAGCACTAACCATCTTATAGTTACAACTGTTGCTCAAAATGCCCATCATCAGAATCGATACCCTTCTGAGTACGTTGAGCAACGTTTGCGAAAGTGTCCTCAGCGATTGCAATACATGCCGTTTCAATTTCTTCCCGAAGTGCTGTCGGTGTAGCTGGTTTTCTACGGTATACAACATCCTTAAGCGTTCCCCATAGGTAGAAGTCCAAAGGCGGTCCTGCTCTGTACACCTCTCCATTACCTTTGAACTTCAACATTTTCAGTTTTCCAATGCCCGTTCAAAATTGCTTTTTGCTGTTCAAACGATAATCTTGGCTCCATTTTGTTGTAGTAACGCTAGCATAACGTAATGTGAGTGACATCTGTTTACAGAACATCATACGATAATCTTGCCTTCATTTGTCCATTGTTGGTTTACTTGTCATGTAGCAACGCTATCATAATGTTGGTGAGTCACATCTGTTTACAGAACATCATACTACGCATTAATGTTGTTTTTCGGTCCAACTTTGAAATATATTAAATACATATCTATTGTGAACGTGTGTATATATTTTGGCACCCTCTTATATATTTAACAAATTAACAGTAATTATAGAAGCTTTAAAAGGATAAATCACTTAGATAAAATCACGCTTGTAATCGCTATAATTCGAACTCGTTGAGTTCTTCTATGGCAAGAAGACAAGTCATGTATTATTTTATTTATTTATTTCATTAATTTATTCATTTATATATACATGTGTGTGTATGTGTGTGTGTAAATTATGCATATGTATTTTATTATGTTATTAGACTGCACAGCTTGTTACTTTAAGTGATGCATGAACATTAAGGTATTTTGGAAATCTGCACAATTTTTCTTTACTTTGCCACTCTCGCTATGCACGAAGATAGCCGAGCTACATTCACTGTTTTAACAGAATCAACTTGCACTTCTGCCAAGCTGCTAAAGGAAAAGGCGTTGGCACACAGACGTGGGGAAATGGAAACTGCGGATATATTGACATGTTTGCCTTGCTTTAACGACTAACATGTCACCCACATTCCGCGTTCACAAGTCTGTAACTTCAAACTGTACTGTCTACTAAAAGAATTGCTGAATTAAACTCGACGTTTTAAAATGCATGTAAGCAGGTAATGATCGTGAAGGTTGAAAAGTTTTTGAAGGATTCATCCTTCTTGCTATACCTAGTTAATAATTAAAGTAATCATAAATAATCGTACCTATTTTCATAGAGTACATTAATTTTATAAATTTTCTTATCACATCGTTAGGAATACTTTAAGTTGCAATTTATTGTATTATCATAATTAACATTATCAGATCAATACGGGGGACCTAGGTCGTTAAGCTAAAGGCTCGCAAGCGGAAGGTCTGGGTTTCGATTCCTGCCAGTAACGTCCTTGCTGAGTTTTTATTCACGTTTTTCTCAGTCCTCATAAACAGCAAATACCAGGAAGGTACCTTAAACTTAAATCTTGGAACGCACCCTTCCTTAAAAAAAAAGAATTTCCTAATTATTTCACCACATGTATCGTCAGTGATGGCCTCATATGTATTGTCGCTACCACTATAGAGACACCCACATATGTTTCTTTTATTTAACATAATAATAGATGTGCTAACCTCGATTTGTCCATCGTAAAGCCGACTATCAGTAGAGTCAATGCTGAAGGTTCACCCTCTCTGATCTCTATTGCTCTACTCTCTGAAAATCGTTGAATAAGCCCACCTTCCCCATATGCGCATGCGTAGAAGCTAAAATTTCCTCACATACAAATTTCTAATCATCACTTCTAAATACTAACCGTCTTCATGCTACAATACACACGTTAGTTCCCCCATGTGCCACAGTGTGAGAATCATTCAAACAAACCAACTTTTTAAAAATATATTTATTCTTATCTTTTGATCCTTATTCATCTTTTCCAAACTGTATCCGAACCCTGGACTAAGTCTCGTCACTACTTCTTTGGTTAAAAAACGGAGGGTGAGCAACTAAGCAACGGACGGTGAAACCTCTTGCTCAGGCATGTCGATACTGGCGATGGAACGAACAATATAGGAGTATCTGTTTAATCCCGTTCCTCTCATATCCCTATCTCGCCACTTTTGCCTAGCCCAGAGAACAAGTCCAGTTTAAATTTGAAAGATTGTCGTAAAAAAGAGCACAGGCATTATCACAATATTTTTCATGTCGATTTTTGACAATGTCAGTTGCAAAGAAAGTCTTAAGATGTGGAAAAATTAGATGGTACTTTCTTTATTCCGGCTATACCTGTCCATTCCTATATCCTTTTAGTTTATTTGCATATTTTTAGCTTAATTATTTGGTTTAGCTATGCTGTACTTGGTCCTTGGATATTCTTGTATTTTTACTTTTGTATTTATTTGCGTTTTGCTTTTATTATTGCCTAATTTTTCCCATCAATATTCCATTTGTCTCTTCTAAACTTCTGTTTTCCTATTAATTGCCTTATTCTCTAACAAAATGAACTCAGAATGCATGCAATTTTTATGGCCATAGACATCTGAGGGAAAAACTGTGCTTATAATTAGGGTTTCAGTTAACTATTCGCAAGAATTTATGCGAAATTAGAAAAAACATAAAATAGAATCTTCTATCTTGATCAATGCTATCAAAGAATTATATAATAAAACAAAAATTTCCGTAGAATGTCCATTATCAGAACGTCATTTATTCGAAAAGCTAAACATCAGAATTGCAAAACTTTTATAGATCCTTTTCGGAAAATGTCAGTGCTTATTCATTGTAAATGTTAATAACCTCACTTCAGCAATACTATACCTTTACATTTTTAGGGCGTAAAAGTCCTAACTATATTTTTCCTCGGAAGAAAAGTAAAGCCGTTGGTCCCGTGTCGCAGATTTGCGGAACGTAAAAGAGTACCTCAAGCCTGAAAGAAGATGCTTCAGAGCAAAATTTATCGGCCGCTTCACGCCATGTGTCGCATCACGCTAATGACTCGATAATGTGATGAGTGTCCTTAAATAAACTAAATAAATAAATGCTTAATAACTCTTTCTCAATCTCTCATTTCCACGAAATGATTATCGAGTTGAAGTATAGCAGCAGTAGTCGTAGTAGTAGTAACAGTAGTAATAGTAAATTTATTTCAATAATGGTTTACCAAATATATAAATTAGCACAAGGGTCTAGCCGTTCGTGCTACTACTTACACACACACAAAATATTGGGAAAAACCCCACAGAATTACATATATAAATACACTAAGTCATGCACTAAGATGTTTAGGATATAACTCCTCTCTCCCAGACTTGACGGAAACAATTATGTAGATAACTGACATCTTAAATTTATCATTATAGTTGAATAAGAGAAATATATAATTCAATACATACAAAGGATGCCAATAAAGTATACACACTTCAAGCAAAGAAAAACTATGTTAACATAACAAAACTGAATTCACTCAAACAGCAAATGATGAGCACTAATCATATTACACTTTTACAGTTGAAACAGTTGCTCAAAATGCGCACCATTGGCGTCGATATACTTCTGAGTACGTTGAACTACTGATTGAGCAACGTTTGCGAAAGTGTCCTCAGCGATTGCAGCACATGCCGTTTTAATTTCTTCCCGAAGTGCTGTCAGTGTAGCTGGTTTTCTATGGCACACAATATCCTTAAGAGTTCCCCATAGGCAGAAGTCCAACGGAGTTAGATCCATAGAACGCGGTGGAAACTCAATCGGACCTCTTCGTCCTATCCAGTGCCTTGGATCCAATGCGCGGGGTTTGCTGCTGTGCGAAGTCTCCCAGATCTGCCCTTGTGAACATCGCATACGGTACCACGAGTCTCAAATTTGTCTCGGATGTGTGCAATTGTTACTTGCGTTGGCGGTTCTGTTCTGTACACACGTCTCCATTGCCTTTGAACTTCAACAACATTCTCGGTTTTCCAATGCCACTTCAAAATTGTTTCCGAGGATCAAAGATAATCTTGGCTCCATTTTATTGTAGCAATGCTAGCATAACTGAATGTGAGTCACATCTGTTTACAGAACATCATACTATACTTTTGGCTTTATTTGTTCATTGTTGATTTACCTGTCACGTAGCAACGCTATCATAACGTATCTGAGTCACACCTGTTTACAGAACATCATACAATAATCTTGACTTCATTTGTTCATTGTTTATTTACCTGTCACGTAGCAACGCTATCATAATGTATATGAGTCACATCTGTTACAGAACATCATACTACACATTACTTTGTTTTCGGTCCAACTTTGAAATATGTTAAATAAATATCTATTGTGAAAATGTGTATACATTTTTGGCACCCTCGGTATTTATGTTTGTTTATTACATCTATTTCCGGTTTTATTTATTATTTTTATCATCCTGGTATTTTATTTATTTCCCTTTATTTCTTATAATATTACTACGTATATTTTTTGTATATATGTTTCTGT
Source organism: Metallyticus violacea (assembly GCA_030762175.1). Taxonomy (NCBI): domain Eukaryota; kingdom Metazoa; phylum Arthropoda; class Insecta; order Mantodea; family Metallyticidae; genus Metallyticus; species Metallyticus violacea. The sequence continues at coordinate 37,869,052 of CM060837.1, read as the reverse complement.
ATCACTTTTTTTTTATCTTACCCGTGCTATATTTGTCTCTTCTTAGCCTCCCTCTACTGTTTATTTAGCTTATTCATTTTGTTTCTTATGCGTGGATTCCACTTCTCCGCGCCCCTGTTGCCGGTTCTTATTTTCTCTCTTCGTTTATTTGTTCAATTTTTGTTTATGTTTGCCAATCTTCACCTATCCGGGCTGTTCTTTCCTGCCCTTGGCGTTTCTTGCTGCTGTCTTTTAGTGCATACATTTAATATTTTGGAGTTATGTTTCTGCACAAGATGAAATGAACTAAAACTCACTTCCATTGTAACTTTACTTCTCTGTTTCATGTCTTTAGCCACTTCTAGTATTCTTGTGTAGAGTTACTTACTTATTGTGTTTATAATTACTTAATTCAGCAATTTTAGGATGCACTTGTGTGTACTTTTTGGCATAAATTACCGGCCCTGTTTTTTAATTTTTATTGTCACTTAAGATTATTTTCCTTGCGTTTATATTGGTTTATTTCTCATTTTGTGACTACTGTTGACGTGTACTCACCACATTTTATTTTTATTTGAACTATTTTTAAATATTTTCTATTTATTGTTTGTATATCTAGCGTTTCTAAGTTATGTTTATTCTGTGCCCTTAACATCTATTGAATCTTTATTTTTGTTAAATACTTGTGTTTTAAACTTGGTTTCTGAAGACTGCAGCTCTTACTTTTATTATTTCTACAAATTGCAAAACAAAAATATAATATATATTTTACAATAACCACAATGTACTTTATTTAGCCTCTGTCTTTTTTATTTTATTCCATTTACACAAAGTATATGTTTCTCAATATCAGTTCAGAGCGATATCTGCCAGTTAATGTTCTCATTTTTGTCTGACATCATCTGAGGGTGTCGAACTCAGATCATTAAATCATTTTTCATGGAATGTAATGAAAAAAGTCATTTGTAAGGTCCTATACTCTCTAGAAATTTAATTTTTAATCGAATATACTCAAATTGAGCATACAATTCAACCATAAAGAAATTAAAAAAAAAAAAAAAGCTTTTAACATGTATTTATAAACTGCTATTTGACTTACGCATTGTAGCGTGAAGAATAATGAGAATACAATAATTATTTACAGCATAATACTGAAAAGAAATAGCAACTTATTTAAACACAAGCCAATAAGTAAATAAATATAATTTAAATATATGTCGAATTATTTATACATATGTATAAGCCAGTTAACTTCTTTAAAACATTTCAACTAACTAAATGCGTGCCAATCTAGTTAAATACTTCAAACTAATTTAATGCATGTCAACTAAATTTTACACATATTAACTAAATTAAATGCATTTAATCTAACTAAAAAAAGTCAATCTGTTGTGCATTATTAACACTTTTGCTGTTTTCTTAAAATTGTTTTTGATATGGTAATTCCGTTTTAAAACTGAAAGTTTCAATTGCTATTAAACATGTCGGTTTCACTAAAATATTCAAAGAAATAATAACACTGTGAACGTGTCTTATTCAGAATTTCCCTAAAAAAAATAATAAATTATCATTCTCAGGAACCTAAACTTCAAGGATATGCATAAAATATACAGAAGATGTCAAAAAATGTATACCCACTTCAAGCAAAGAAAAACCTGTGATAACACAACAAAACTGAATTTACTCAAATAGCAAATGATGAGCACTAATCATTAGACTTTTACAGCTAGAACAGTTGCTCAAAATGCCCACCATCGGCGTCGATACACTTCTGAGTACGTTGAACTACTGATTGAGCAACGTTTGCGAAAGCGTCCTCAGCGATTGCAGCAAATGCCGTTTCAATTTCTTCCCGGAGTGCTGCCAGTGAGGTTGGTCTTCCCAGATGTGTCCTTGTGAACATCGCATATGGTGCCATGAGTCTCAAATTTGTTACTCGCGTTGGCGGTTCTCTTCTGTACACACGTCTCCATTGCCTTTGAACTTCAACAACATTCTCAGTTTTCCAATACCCCTTTACAATTGTTTTGCGCTGTTCAAACGATAATCTTGGCTCCATTCTATTGTAGCAACGCTAGCATAACCTAATGTGAGTCACATCAGTTTACAGACACTGATATGGGATTATCTTGGTTTCATTTGTTCATTGTTGAACAAATGTAGCAACGCTATCATAAAGTATGTGAGTCACATCTGTTTACAGAACATCATACTACACATTACTGTTGTTTTTCGGTTCAACTTTTAAGTATATAAATAGATATGTACTGTTGTGAAAGTGTGTATACGTTTTTTGGCTCTCTCAGTATATTACATCCCTTTCATCTGTAGATCATATAATCCGTTTAGTCAACTCTAAAAGAGTTAATCTAAGTACAAGATGTTGATTTCGACAAGAGATTGCATACATCACGTATATTAAATGAAATTGCCACTCATATCATACTTACAAATTTTAACTTGTAAAATTTATCAGAGTAGAGTTTATCAGAGAATGGTTATTTTGTACATAATCCCATAAAACACGTTAATTCTACTTTAAATTATTTACACCTTGAACATTTACAATACTATAACTTAAAATATTTATATTTAAAGAATCTCGCTTTCTCATTGACGTTACACCCCGGGATGAGCTTTGGCCTGCCGCGGCGATCTCTGCCTTTTCTTAGGACTTCGTAGAATGAGGGCAGTATTGAACAACATGCCGGAACCCTGCCAATTGCCTATCACGCTGCTCCCTAGATCGAAAAACCCCCACCTCTCTATCAGGCAGCTTCCCAATTGTCCTCACAAGACTGAGTGAATCCGTTCCAGACCTCTCTAATTGAGAAATATCCCTAAGCAGATACCGGAAATCGAACGCGGGCCTCCCGGTCAGCAGTATTTAGTATATTTACAAATCTGAATTAATTCAAATAGTACGCTTATTTTTTGATTGTATGAAATCCTCCTCTGCATAGAAGGTGTAATTTTTTTTTTTTGATTGATTTATTTAAGGACGCTCTTTAACATCTCAGGTCATCAGCGTCCCATTCAACTCAGGGCGTGAAACGGCCGACAAATTTTGTTCAGAGGCCTCTCTTTCAGGCTTGAGGTTCTTTTTCGTGCCGTAAATGTACGACATTACTTCACAAGGCTTTACTTCCCTTCCGAAGGAAGCCCCAGTTAGGATGTTTACGGCCGAAAAAATCTATCGGTCCTGGCCGGGTTCGAACCCGCGATCTTGGATTTAGGAGGCAAGTATGGTAACCATTACATCACCAGGACCGACGAAGTTGTGAGTGATAAGGTATCTTTTTAATTTATTTTTATTAGTATACCGTTTCTTTTTAGAAGATGGAAGTGAATTAAATGATACTATGCCAATAGTAAATACTTTTTGCAGTATCTGTAACTTGTAACTTTTTAGTATTTACTGAGTTTTCTACAAGCCATTAAGGAGTTACAGTAACATAATATGTGTTTAGGATGCTCTTATTTATAAAAGGAATTAATGGTTTGAATAACAAAACATGCCGAGTTTAGTTTGGGTAAGATGTAATCAATTGGTCTTTCCAATTCATATTATATCACAACACCAAGAAAGTTTATGTTTATTCGATGAGATCATTGCCATCATATTGTATATTTATCTCCAATGTTTTAATTTTGTGTGTGAAAATTATGTATTTAGTTATCAAGTCAGTTATTTACTGTGCTGAAAATATCATTGGATAAACCTGATTGTGTGTTCTTTAATGAGAGGCGGTAAAAAAACGGCTACTGGAAAGAAAAAACGGCACCAGAATGTCAACGAAGAAGAACGATATAGGGAATAACTTCTACCTGGGTACCCTAAATGTTAAGACACTACGAAGCATTGAAAGGGAAACTGCACTTTATAATCATCTCACGGAAATAAAATTCAGCGCAAGGGGTTTGAGCGAGCAAAGAAGAACTGGAGAGAACATAATTGAAAAATTAAACGTAAACACCCTGTGCTATGTAGACAAAACGAAAGGGCAGAAAGGAGTAGGCTTCTTGGCACACAAGAATCTCAAGCGTGCACTCCAGTTCTCAGGAATAAGCGAAAGGATCGCAGGACAACTAAACAGGACAACAATCATAATTATCTAAGCACATATACCGACAGAATCTAGCTCCGAAGAAGAAATAAAACAAGAACAAGGATCTAAATGGAAACGGCATAAAGACAATTCACAATGGGCGACTTGGATGGCAAAATCGGGATGAGAAATGAAGAAGAAATGTTAGTGGACCATACGGAATAGATACCAGAAGGAGATAGGACCTATCCAATGTTACCAACTCTACAAAATGGGTGAAGGCAAGAAGGGAACTAAAAACCGGAGGAAATTGGATGCTTGGAGCGAAGTGAAACAACCACGGGGAAAGCGACCAGCACGGGGATCATATGAGAAGAGACAAAATTCTACGAATCAATCAATCTACAAAAGTACCAAAGCATTAAGAGAAGATAACTTACCCGAAGCAACGGAACAGCCTGTGCTGCGAAGCGAAGTGAGACAAGCCATAAACAGAGTAAACCCACGCAGGTGGGATCTTAAACGAGTGCTTGAAATGGAGGGATGAAAACTGGAATACTGGAAACAGAAGAAATATCGCAGCAATCGGTACGAGTTAGAATAGCTTTAGACGAGTCTTCTTGGTAATTTACAAAAGTATTGACAGTACGCTTAGCTCTTAGATGAAAACCAAGCTGCAGACCATTAACAAGTTGTAACGCATATACTGGAGAAGACAGAAGAATTTAACCTAACGCTTGTGGACTACAGCAAAGCCTTCGACTCAGTGGAACATGAGGATGTTTTGAAAGCACTGAAGATGGTAGGAGTGTAAGTATATTAGGAATATATACCTAAATACCTACGCCAAGGTTAGAATACAGAGATAGGGGAAAAACCTTTAAGATAGAAAGAATAGTGAAATAGGGTGACCCGATATCCCCGAAACTGTTCTCATGTCTTTTGTAAAACGTTTTTCAGAAATGGATTGAAACAAAAAGAAGTCCTGCTTAAATACAAGGTGCGGCAGAAACAGTAACCCATTTTAAGTCGGGCACTATTGTTGGTCACGACTTCTTGGAGAGATGATGTTTGGATCTTTGTGTAGTGCAACTCAAAGTAATTTCTGTACGCCATATTACATGACCTTGGCCGCTCGTTCCGCTACACAGTGCTACTTGATATTCAGTATGGGGTGCAGGTCGAATGAATATCCTGCGTTTGCCATTGAAACGTTTTTCAAATGTGGTAAGTCAGTCGTAAGAACGCAGTTTTTGTTTCGACAACAAACAAGAAGCCACCTGGTAGGTCAACTACGGTTCGCACTCCATAAATAACAACAATAATAACAACTGCTTTAGAGCAAAGTCCAACGCAATCAGTTCGTCGAGAACACTATTATCCGATATGTTCAAGCAGCTCTTACTGTTACCCTCTTTATGTAGTGCGAACCGTAGTGGCCTTTGTTTCAAGCAGATGTTGTCATGAACTGCCCGACTCCTCTCGTAATCGCCATCCGTGTCCATTCCGATCCATGACGAAATGTTACCGAAACAAAAGCTGCATTCTTACGACACAATCACCACATTCGGAAAACGTTTCAATTGCAAATGTACCTTGTCATTCAACCTGCAACCCATGCTGACTGCCAAGTATGACAGCGGAGTGAGTGGCCAAGGTTATGTAATATGGCATATAGAAAATGCTTTGAACTGCACTGCGCAATGGTACAAACACCAGCTCTCTAAAAGCCGTGACAGCGCAAAATTTAAAATGGTTTATTGTTTCTGCCGCATTTTATATAAATGATAGAAGGCTCACGAACTTCCCTTTGCCGATGGTAGTCTTATATGCAGAAACGGCAGACGAATTAAGACTCGTGCTGAAAGAATTAAATCTATGAATGCGTGCAAAACGAAACTGATGTCCACTGGAAAATTGGAAACAGCAACAATAGATGGCAAGACAATAGAACAAGTTGAAGAATAACTGGGCCATTTTGGTAATAGTAAAATTAAACAGAGAAAAAAATATAACTAGATGTATTTCACATGAATGGAGAAAATTCCACAGTCTGAAATTCATCATTCAAGAAAAATCTTTAAGTCAAAGGCCAAAATTCGAAATAGAATAGCTATGTAAGCTCGGCATTGTGGATATTAGACTTGGGTATGCATACAAAGACAGATGGAAAGACTGAGAATATGGCAGCGAAAAGGGAGAGGCGAGTTTCGAAACTCAAATAGCTGACAGAATTTCAAACTCAGAAATAAGAGCACGATCAAGATGAAAGACGTTCGAAATCAGGCGAAAGAGCTTGAGTGGCAGTGGGGAGGTCATGCTGCTTGACTGCAGCTGTATGGGAAGTCCGAACTGGGAAAAGGACGAGAGGCCGCCCTAAACGTAGATGGGCAGATGACTTCCAGACAGCAAGCAGGAGCTAACTGGACAGGGTTCGTCAGGAACAGAATGCAGTAGAAAACCCAAGAAAGCGAGGTAGCAAGATGCAGTGCAATGTAGTGAAGTGCTTCAAACTCAAAGTGGTAAGATGAACTGTATCAGGCCTCATTGAATCTATCTAGAAGACCACAAGACTAACGTGAAAGGAAACGAAATCTAAAGGGGCAAATCACTCAAACGTATATGGACTAGGTCCCAATGCGAGTAAAAATTAAGCTACCCCTACACAAAAAGAAGGTCCTTGCTCTGCAAGGATTGCATAGGCATTATTATTATTATTATTATTATTATTATTATTATTATTATTATTATTATTATTATTATGAGAATACTATCATCTGCAAAAAAAATTGAACAGTATATTACTGAGGAGAGATCATAGATACTAGGGTAGATTCATAAGTTTCCGGCCTCGCCGATAAGGATTATCGCCTGCACAAAACCCTTATCTGGGGTCATACCTTATCTGTTAAGTAAATAATTGGAGCTATAACTTCCGCTGTGTTTATTGTTCAGATATAGTTGCATATTGTGTTCTGTTATTATTAAATTCTTTCACTCATATTCTACCGTAAAAGAATGGGCCAAACTTTTTCGAGTGGGTCGAGAAAGCATTGAAGACGAAGAGTGTGCAGGTCGGCTCTTGGAGGTGCTCACTCCTGAAAACGTCGCTCTTGTAGAAGGAGAAATTATGAAAGACCGACGGTTAAAAGTTAAAGAAATAACAGCAAGGTTGGGTCTTTCTAAAACAACAATCCTTCGAAATAATTAATGAACATTTAAACATGAATAAGGTTAGTGCAAAAAGGGTGCCTAGACTTCTTTCCTCAGTCCAAAAGCAGCAACGAGTCATCTGTTGTCAGGCATTTTTGGAGTTCTGCCATGGCAACGAGAGAGAAGTTCTGCAAACCATTGTTACAGGAGATGAAACTCCTTTATTAGATCCTTTGTCCAAAAGAGAATCAATGCAGTGGCCAATACCTGGCGAAGTACCGTCGCTAAAGGCCAAGGTCACTCAATCAATCAAGAAGATCATGGCCATAATCTTTTGGGACTATGAACGTATATTCTTCATTGACTTCAAGGAGAAGAACATCACAGTAAATGGGGAGTACTATGCTGGCCTACTGCATAGACTACGTGCTTCCAAAAAGAGAAAAGGCAAGGAAAACTGACTGGTGGTGTGCACCTTCTTCATGACAACGCGACTGTACACACGGTTCTTGTTGTAAAGGAACAAATGTGGCTTAATGTGGAAGAGATGGGCCATCCACCCTACAGTCCATATCTAGCTCCCAGTAACCATTTCCTCTTCTCAAAACTCAAGAAGACCCTTCGAGCTAGGAAATTTAAGTGTGACGAAGAAGTGATGAATATTGTTCATGCCATTTTGCTGACAAGACTTCTGACTATGTGGGGGGTGGAGGGGTGACTGAAATGTTAATTCAAAGTTGTGAGAAGGTATCGCAATGAAGGGTAACTATATTGAAAATGAAATATAGTTTTTGTTTTTATCTTACCTAGAAAATGGTTAGGCCGGCAACTTATGGACCTACCCTCGTATATAGTAAAAATAATTATGGACCCAAGTGGAAACTTGAGGAAAACCGTCCTCTAACCATCCGAAGTAAGCGTTGTAATCATCTGAAGAATTTAACACAACTTTTTGCCATTAATGTCATAAGATAATTTCAATAGTTTAAGTTGAATGCAGTAGCATCACTGGTTGACATGTTTTTCCTAGATGTTTATACAACGAAAAGCTCTCCATATATACTGAAGAGAATCAGATACACTGTAATAGGCCCATGTGAAATTCTCGCCTAGCAGAAATTTCTGTACTTTACACACATTTTAGATCTTTTCTAAGATTCCTAGCACAATGTTTCAAATGCTGCTTGTCACCAGTTACTTCTTCAAGAACTGAGTGAATGCATAATAGATACATATCCCTGTCAAAAATTAAGTAAGCGTTTTACATCAGAATGGTCGTAAAAAATAAATAAACTACAGTCATAAATTCAAGTGCAACAACATGTACGTATAGCTTGTCAAGACATTGGGGTATCAGATGTAATTTCATGGAGATGTCTTATTTTTATAAGTGAGTTTAGAAACAGTTTTTTTTCAAAATGTTCGCTCGCTCTATGACGGACCAGGGCTGGAAATTATAAAGAAAGCTTACATTACTAGCAAAATGTGTCTGTAATTGTTTGACTTTGCCTTCAAGGTATGAAAAAATTCAAGGCAAAGCATGACCTTTCTTAGAAGATATGTAAGTAGAGATAAAATACTAAATAAAATTAAGCTACTCGCATTTTGGTTTACATATTTCCAAATTTTACTTGAATTATTTTTGTATTGTTAACACAATATTATGTGTAATTAATTTCCAAGCTCTAGGCATCGTCAAAAGTGATGAAAAAAACCCTACATTCCCTATACAGCCCAGATTTGGCGTCATATGGACATCACCAGTTTGGTATCTTAAAAGCAGATGTCAGTATTTTAGAAATGAAAATGACGTACGAGATTTAAGTCACTTGGTTGGAGACGTAGCATGGAATGCTAAAAAGCAACGAACGCTTTTGTATCTCTCTTCATTCTGTAGGAAACAAATCGGTCAGGATATATAACGGACTGAAGTGGAGGAAAGATTGTATTACATGAAAATGAGACTGTATATCATTATTTACGAGAGCATCAAAAGCGAAGTAAATTCGATAAGTTTCAGTTTCAAGAACTAACCAAACAGAGACAATAAGGATATTGAATTACTTTACTACAGCCATCGCTTCAGATATATGATCCACTCTGTTTCCAGAGTCTCTCACAAATGCCACTTGAGGTGAAACAAACAATAGAAGGTTTAGATTTCTCAAGAATGAGGGCACTTCTGCGTTATTATAGGTAATAGCCAACAAATGGTATCAAGTTGGATAAAGCGTTTCCATAATTCCCTAGCAGCATAAAATTCTTCGGACTGCTGTCGAAACCAGGCAGTGACTTCCCTCTCTACAGCTTCATCGTCGGGAAGGTGTTCACCCGAAGAAGACGATTAAGAGGGCCGAACAAATGGAAGCATCTTCAAGCAAGGCCGGTTGAGGATTTCACACTTGAATTTGGCACCGTCTCATTCGTCTGTATGAGGACGCGCAAGATGGAGAGGGGTCTCGCCTTAAGAAGTTTCTTGAGGTTGTTTCAGTAAGAATCGACATTTACGGTTTGGTTTTGAGGCTAGAATGCGGAACTGTGTGCCCTCGTGATCCCAAAAGATTGTGAGCATCGCTTTCCCGGCTGATTTTCGCAGGCGACTCAAGATGTTTCCAATACCATGACGCACTCTTTGTTTTCGTCAGGCAAAGGTGAACCCAAGACATGTCACTTGTGACAATTCGGATAAGCAGCACATGAAGATAGCTTCATAAGGATTATCGCCTTCACAAAACCCTTATCCGGTGTCACACCTTACTGTTAAGTAAATAATTTCAGCTGTAACTTCCGCTCTGCTGTGATCAGTTGTTGCGATATAGTTGCATAAAGAAGGCTATGTGTAGAACATATATTCGAAATGGAGTTTCGAGCTTTATTAAGCTCTTCACAAAAGAAAGACTTACTCCAAATGAAATTAAACAGCGATTGGACGATGTACATGAGAAGGCATCTCAAAGGGGCCAAATTTTTTCGATGTTTTTTGGTTTTCCCTGAAAACATCGCTCTTGTGGAAGGAGAAATAATGGAAGGCCTGCGGCTCAAAGTTACAGAAATAGTAGCAAGGTTGGGCCTTTCTAAAACAACACTCTTTCGAATTATTCATGAACATTTAAACATGAATAAGGTTAGTGCAAGATGGTGCCTAGACTTCTTTCCTCAGTCCAAAAGCAGCAGCGAGTCATCTGTTGTCAGGCATTTTTGAGTTCTGCCGTGACAACGAGAGAGAGAGTTCTACAAACCATTTTTACAGGAGATGAAACTCCTTTGCTATGATCCCTTGTCCAAAAGAGAATCAATGCAGTGGCCAATGCCTGGCGAAGCACCGCCTCTAAAGGCCAACCAAGAAGATAATAGCCATAATCTTTTGGAACAATGGACGAATATTCTTCATTGACTTCAAGGAGAACAACATCACAGTAAATGGGAAGTACTATGCCGGCCTACTGCATAGACTACGTGCTATCAAAGAGAAAAGGCGAGGAAAGCTGAGTTTTTTTTTTTTGATTGATTTATTTACGGACGCTCTTTAACATCTCAGGTCATCAGCGTTCCATTCAACTCAGGGCGTGAAACGGCCGACAAATTTTGCTCAGAGGCCTCTCTTTCAGGCTTGAGGTTCTTTTTCGTGCCGTAAATGTATGACACGGGACCCACGGCTTTACTTCCCTTCCGAAGGAAGTCATACTTAAGATTTTTACGCCCGAAAAAATCCATCGGTTCTGGCCGGGTTCGAACCCGCGATCTTGGGTTTAGGAGGCAAGTATGGTAACCACTACACCACAGGAACGACAAAAGCTGAGTGGTGGTATGCACCTGCTTCACGACAACGCGACTGTGCACACAGCTCTTGTTGCAAAGGAAGAAATATGGCTTCAAGGAAATGGACCATCCACCCTATAGTCCAGATCTAGCTCCCAGTGACCATTTCCTCTTCTCAAAACTCAAGAAGGACCTTCGAGGAAGGAAATTTAAGCGTGATGAAGAAGTGATGGATGTTGTTTATGCCCATTTTGCGAACAAGACTTCTGACTGTTTTGCGGGATGTATTGAAACGTTAATTTAAAGATGTGAGAAGTGCATTACAATAAAGGGTAATTATAATGAAAAGTAAAATATAGTTTTTGTCCTTATCATTCCATTTTCTAGTGTCATATTACGTGAGGATCATTCAAATTTTAACCGGACTTTTGTTCTCTGGGAAAGAGTGGCAAGAGATGCGAGGCCATAGTGGTAGGAGCGATTGTGCGGAGCTGAGCGATTCAACGGATACTTCTTCCTTGGTCATTCCATTGCAAGTAGTGATATGTCTGCGGAAGATATTGCGCAGCATATCATCATCCGATTTCTAACAAAGAAGAATGAATAAATAAATGGTGTTTAACGCCCGTTTTTGCTACAGAGGCACCACAGGCGATGGACACTGGTGATACATGAGATGAAATTATATATTTTGAAAGGATTTATTTTTAAGGAAGGAATCGTTCCAGGTCTAAGTTTAGGGTACCTCCCCGGCATTTGCCATTTATGAGGACTGAGGAAAACCTGGAAAAAACCTCAGTCAGGGAGGACAGTCCTGGCGGAATTCGAACCCATAAAAGAAGAAGATAAATCGACCGAGATATTGTACAGACTTTGTACACAGTTTGGATAAGCTACGCTTTCAAGAACCCAAGTGCTTGAATACCACAAGAAGTTCTTCAACAATCGTTGAGCAGTGGAAAATGAAAGTGGAAAATCACGCAGGCCATTTACGGATGAGCGTCACCCAGGAGAACATTTAGGCCGTTTATGAACTTGTGGAAGGCAATTGATGCCTAAGTGGGTTCAAATTCGCTTAAGAGGCAGGTAAGCGTTTTGGAAGTGTACACTTTTGAAGAATTGGGATTTCACAAATGAAGAAGTTGTAGTGGAAATTGAATTCCCGTTCACGAGTCTGTTCCTTAATGACCTGTGCAGTTTTTTTATGCTAAGGATATTACTTCCAATCCTAGCTTTATTCCGAGATAACACTTGAATCAACGCTCATGTTTTACTCTTGTCGGTGGGGTAAGTACCAATCTCCTCACTAATGAACAAAAAATATTCGAAAGTACATCACTTAGAGATTTCTTGATCGATTTAATGAAGAAGGTGACCAGTTACTGACCTGGATTGTGACCTGTTATGAGATGCATACCCTCCCCCAAAACAAGACAGCGCGTTTGGAGTGGTAAAGGGCGGAGGCTGCTCCGGTTAATGCAAAAATTCACCTAAGTTCCTTTGTGTCCCTGAAGGCGTCTTGTTCATGATAAGGACTTTGAATCCCCGTATTACGGAAAATTTTTGGACGATTGGAGAGCCCCCTATCGCAACAAAAGTCCCTGCAACCCATCCACAGTTAAAGAAAATTCGCCGGACAACCCTTAAATATCCTCTTTATAATCCCAATTTATCCTCTTAGGGGCGGGGCGACTTCGTTCGTTGCTCTACAGATGCTCCAGGTGCGAGCTCTGCGGGCCCTGAGTAACCGTAGTACTTCTGAAGTTACTAGAAGCAGCCGGGCCGGACGAATGGGTTGAGCTGGGCGTGGCAGTGGTCCTGTAACTTATGGGTAAATGAGTACGTGTGTCCCAAGGGAGTGCCTATGACGTGTACCTTGGCGGCACGTTTTCCCTGAATCACTGTAGTCGTGGGATGGGTGATGGCTACCTTAATGCTGGGGTGACTCATCTCTTAAATTGAGTAGGTCTATGCTAGATGTGACCTATCCATCAGTGAGAATTGGTACCTAAGTTCCCTTGCGCGTTTGGACGACAAGATTGTCTACAACCGAAAGGCGGTCGGTTTAGACTCTAGGTGCCGTCCTAATATAAAACACCACCGAGGACCACGGAACTCCATGAATCCCTTTGGACATAGGGAGAAATCCCCGACGAAACTTGTGGTTACATGTTCGGGCACTGAAGGAGGCATTGGGAGGGAAAAGAATCAACAACGAAGCAGAGATTGAGCACATTGACGCGCCCATCTGCTTTCTTTGATTAGGGAATAAAGAATGCACACATCCGGTATTATAATTTGTTTTTTAGTTGTATACGATAAGAATAAATTTATTTTAAAGCTGAATGACTTACGTGTATAGGTGGGCGACATCAAACAAAACACAAAGTTCGTAAATGTTCACCCCGATGTATTTAAAACCCAAAGCTGTCTTAATGCTATGCAATAACAAGTAGACAAATTAAATGAAGTATACGTAAACTTAAGTAAAACCGATATATTTGCTCATTAGATCACCATTTTATAAACTTAAAACATGTAAATTAACGAAAAAAGTTTAAGACATAATAACTATTTTGATGAAAGACCGTCTGCCGCTACAAATAATTTCTTTTGAAGATCTAGTCGACTGTACCTTGGAGGTCCAAAGAATTAATTATGTTTCGGTGACAATTTAAAATATCAAACTTGCGCCTACTTTTAGGACACATAAGCTTGGTATGCCGAAATAAGCACGAAAAATTATGCTACTAATAGAACTCCAATTGCCAGAATTACTTTATATCAGAGTTGTTCTTGCTATAGTTTTATATGAACTGGTTCCAAAATAAAAATTAAATTTATAATGATATTATCACCTTTGGAAATACTGGGTGGAGGCATCGAGCCTCTCTGCAAAAACTTTGGGGAAGGGCCAGGCCCTTCCGGCCCTAGGAGTAACCGCCTATGTAAATTAATTTTAAATGGGACTGAATTATTTTAACACAGATATCATCAACAGTAATATTTTCTTTAAACACTAATTATTCCAATTGATTTAGTAAGGTTAGTGTTGCTGTACAGTTTAGCACAACGATCAGTGACTGTTTGAGCATGATACGATTCCTTTATAGTTTCTCACGCGTGGTAAACACCAGACGATGTCTGTCGTGGTTGTTGTTTCAGATAAATCAGCACTTGGGATCCCAAACAAGGATATGTTTGTAATAATACATCCTTTCATCAACAACGTGTGTATGTCCTGGTGGTCAAGTGGTGACCTACTTGCCTCGTAAACCCAAGATCGCGAGTTCTACAGTCGAAAGTGCGGTGTGATGGTGGCTTGAGCTTTGAAAAGGTTTGGCCCCGGGGTCTGGAATGGAGGCATCAGGGGAGCACTCCATCGGCTCAGGAAACATGTATTAGGAATCCCACTGCGTTTCACCATCCGGTGTCTCCCTCACCAGATCCTTCCGGAGGTGCTACCATTATGGACATAGCTACAAAGGGCGAGCTATGAGCAAGGCAAGTGCCGAAAAGTATCCTTCCCCGCGCCGGACCATCCATCCCTCATGCTTGTCTATTACTACAGTGCACGGTGTAAGAAAAGACTTTAATAAATCGCTTATGTTGAAAACTTCAGGGGAGGAAGCGCTGTTACAAGCAGCGTGTGGACAAATACGATGATGTACAAAAATTGTAATCAAAATGATTGCACGCTGGTTTGCTTTCTTTAACCCCCTAAATGATTTTAATTGATTTTTTTACGGACGCTCTTTAACATCTCAAGCCATCAGCGTCCCATTCTATTCAGGGCATGAAAAGGCCGACAAAATTTTGTTCAGGGGCCTCTTCTTTCAGACTTGAGGTTCTTTATCGTGCCGTAAATGTACGACATGGGACCCACGGCTTTACTTCCTTCCGAAGGAAGCCATATTTACGATTTTACGCCCGAAAAAATCTATCGATCCTGGCCGGGTTTGAACCCGCGATCTTGGGTTTAGAAGGAAGTATGGTTACCACTACAACACCAGGACCGACCCCCCCTAAATAAACCGCCATCTTTAAATAAGGGTTGTCATGAACTGGACTGGGGAAGAGAGTTTGGAATGTTAGCCTTGCTCAGTGGTTGGCTGTATGTACCCACGCCCCTAATGGGAACATGGGAGAAAGGAATGAGCAGACACTGGGAGGCTAAGAGCCCGGGGTGTTAAGGCATGGAAATGTTTTTAAATAAAACGCCCTAAAGTCCCTCAGAAGTGCCACTTCCCTGCCAGACACAGAGGCAGAAACATTTCCGAAGTGTTACCCATCGTAACATCGCACACAGCACCAGCCCACCTTGCCTGACACTTTGGACCTTGTAACACAACCTATGGAATGAAATGGAAGAGCGAAAAATTTGTAGAAGGAAAAATCCATCCCAGAATTCGCCTAAGCGGTAGAAAAAAAGGGGGGAATAAATATTGAATCGACAACCCTAAGGAATTTGAACCGCCATTGAATATCTCACGATAGATTCATAGATTACAAAAAGACACCAGTTCGGAATTTGAGCCCAAAAATGTTTTTTTGGATAGGGAAAATATGAAAGAAAACAATGATAGGATTTTACTCATCTTTACCGACAACACTTTCAGTCGAGGTGGTTCCTCCGTCTCTATGAATGCGTACAAGAATCCTAATAAAGATATGTTACTCTCACACATTGCAAATGTCGCCTCCTATAAGTCAATTTTGATCGTTCATAATTGTGAAGCGTTCACAGTTAATACTGCATATACTCATGTTCACATCATTTCGGTGCATGTACATTTCTACCAATCACTTGACGCCGCTATAACTTGAATTCTCCTCCCGCTCCTTCCCTCGTGTTTTTGTCGGCATCAAAGTGACTTGAGACAGAGACTGCTTCTTGTCTTAAAAGAATTCAACAAGTTTGAAATATAGCAAGAGATAATTTGTGTCTATCTACGTGTTTTAAATATTTTTCTGTTTTTTTTTTTTGTTATTGATGTTTTAGGAAATAAGTTACGAACTGTATTTCAAACCACTAAAGGCCTTAGACATGGCTGTAGCATATCTCCAACCCTTTTTAAAATATATATTTAATATACATTAGAGAGATGGAATAGCTCATGTGCAGGTATGGAAATTCCCTTAGGGCATGGAACAATTTACTTTTTTTTATATGCGGATGACCAGGTGTTGATTGCTCAAAGTCGAAAGGATAAAAAGCTTTTGAAACTTGAGGACTTCAAATAAATATGAAGAAAACTGAATGTCTGGTAGTGGGAGAAGGTGGAAAAGATATAAATTTATTATGGTGAACCATCAGAATAGTGATGTAATTTAAGTGCTTGGGATCCATTATTTATTAGTTGGAAAGCTGTGAAACAGTTGTGGACTACAGAATTAAGATGTTAAACGTCGTTCTTGGAGCAGAGTTATATCCAAGGAAAGAATCCTTCATACATTAGTGCACAGTATATTAATTTATGGGGCAGAAGGTTGGGCTTTGACTGAACGCCGAAAAGCTAAACTTCAGGCAGTGGAGATGGATGGCATACGAAGAGGAATCAGGGTGTCTAAATTGGAAAGAAAAAAAAACGAAGAGGTTAGACAAGTTATGGATATGAAGGAATCAGTTGTAGGAAGAATCCAGAAGCGGGTTCTACAATGGTATGGTCAGGTTAGGAGAATGGAGGACGAACGATGGCGCAGAATTCTTTTGGAGTGGCCCCGTCACGAAAGAGAAAACGTGGTCGCCCAAGACTATCATGGAGAGCAGGAATCAAATTAGCAGTCAAAAACTACAGCATGCAAAAAGAAGATAAAAATAAGATATATTTTTAGTTATATTGTTCAGAATATATATACATTTTCATTTATATGTGTTCTGAAGTTACTATGAAACACAAAGAAGTTCTCTATCTCAAGCTACTTTGATATATAAGGTGTCCCAGAAATTGCAAGGATTGTGAAAGGGTCCTAGGTAATCAATTTGAGATAGGGCATTTATAATCCCTTGTGTAAACATTCAAAGTTATGACGCTGTTTCGAAGTCGGATATCCGGGCTGATATGTTAATATAAAAGTGTGTGAGTTATATTTTCATTCAAAATTCTCACGTCTTGCCCATGTAATCGAAAAAGTTACTACGCAGTACACGGGAAGTTGAACGTTACAAACTGACTGTATCCTGCGGCCGAAATCTCGAACGGAGAAAGCAAATTCACCCGAACGTCAGTTCAGTTAGAAAGTGGAGTTTGGAATACGTTTTTTTTTTTTTTTATTTGTTACACCTAAACTTTTGTGTTAAACTTAAACTAAATTAACCTAACCTAATCCATGAAAAAGTAAAATGTATTCTATTAAAAAGATCACAAGTGAGAAAAATATATCTTATACATTAGGGATTAGAACCCACGACTTTCGCATTATTAGCATGACACCCTAACCAACTGAACAGGTCTACATTTTCAACAAGAAAATTATTTACCTATTCCTACCTTAATCGTAACCAGTCGGCTTTCTTCACTACCGTTCGGGATTGCGGCTGCGTAAGATAAGATTATCTGTGTGGTTGATGCGCTTTTTCTGTTATGTGTATCAAATGCAAAGAAGTGTATACAGTTACTCTGAAACATGCCTAACAAATTTTCATTTGCCGAGCTGTTGGTCCTGGTGGTCTCCGGATGGGAAGTAAAGCCGTGGGTGACGTGTCGCACATTTACTGTACGAAAAAAAAAAAAAACCTTTAAGCTTGAAAAAAGAGACCTCTGAGCATAATTGAACGTCCGATTCAAGCCCTCATTTGAATAGGACGCTGATGACCTGAGATGTTTAAGAGCGTTCGCAAATAAACTAAATTATTCAATCAATGAATTTATCGAACTTGCTGACATGCTTTTGATTTATGAGAAAGCAAGAGGATGTGCATGGCTAGGTTTACAAACAAACATCATCCCTATTGACCTTCCAAAATGCCCATCGCATTTGCGGGAAACTGGGTGTTTAATTGTGCACAGACCCGAGTCTGGTGCAAACCGAAGACCTCGTACTCCAGCTTTGCAGAAGAGGAGCTTACCAGGGCTTGGGCCGGACCTTACACCAGCACCCGAGCAATTGCCAGGACCATGAATACGAACAGGTCCAGCGGATTGGGTCCTGCATGAAGAATTACTCTTTCCTTATCCTCCTTAAGGTGCAAGCATTGGGGCAAGCGGTCATCGGTCCTTGACGAGAGTTCTGCAGGTAGGCCTTGAAGCGGCGGAATGAACAGTCTTGACTTCTTCTCCTCGATTCTCTTCACCGACAAGGTCATGTCATCAAGAGGTGGGTTAATCTGAACCATCGGAACGGTTATGTGTGGGAGTATGAGCAGCGCATGCAGTGGTGGAAGCTGGTTATCAGCACAGACTCAGCATCAATGTGTGGGCGGACATCGTATCCAATCAAAGAATTGGACCACCTACTTGCTACAAGCTTAAACTCATGTTTGCCTGTGTTTTTGGAAGACGTCTCTCTAAATATCGGACATCAGATGTGGTTGTAGCACGATGGGGCTCCTCCCCATTTTAGCGTCGAAGTACGAGATTATCTAAATAGCGTGCTTCCTGCGCAGTGGATTGGAAGAGGTTGTCCGGTAAATTGGCCACCGCGTTCTCCGCATCTGAACCCCCTAGATTTTTTCTTCTTCTTTTTATGGGGACTTCTTAAGAGCCTCGTGTACGCATCATGAGTTGACAATGATGGGCAGCTACTAGCAAGGGCCTTGATTGCTTGTGATGAGGTTAGTAACACTCCAGATCTTTTTGAGAGGGTGCGAGGTTTATTTCTTTGCAGGCGCACTTTGCAGGGACGTTGCAGGCTGTCACATCGAACAAGGCGCTGATGATCTGTGGTTTTATTATTTTTTTTTTCATTTAAAATACATTTTTTTCTTAATCCTCCTATTTGCTTTTATTTGGTTTTTACGCAGCAGTGAAAAGCTAAAATGCTGTTTAATTCATTTTTCTTAGGTGTTTGATTTCATTCAGGTACATTTTCCATTACTCTGGAGAAAGCCGTTTATTTTTCCTTTTAAGTGCTGAAACGGAAAATATCCGATTTAAGGTCCTAAGCACTCATAATAGCAGCTGTTTACTTGTAATATTTCAATAAGTTCATTTTCACATATTTGTATATTATATAAAGGCTATAAAACTCAATATAAAGTCACAAACATTTAATAGTATTTAGCTATGTTAATTTAAGAAATCCATTTACTTATGTTATTACGTAAGATAAAGGCTATAATATTTTATTTAAAGATCCAAATATTCATTGATAATATGTTTTTAATTATATAAATTTAATTCATTTGTACATGTTTTTATGTTAGGTAAGGACTTTAATTTTCAACTCAAATAACATATATTGGTAGGTAATGCGTTTTAAATCGTATGCATCTAGTAAGCTCATTTGTATAGATTTCATGTATCAGATAACGGCTATTTACAATGTATGTCGACCGCCACGGGTGGCTAAGGTCGTTAAGACGCGGACTCGTGAGCGGGAGGTCTGGGGTTAGAATCCCGCCAGGACCGTCCTCCCTGATTTAGGTTTTTTACAGGTTTTCCTCAGTCTTCATAACTGGAAAATGCCGAGGAGGTACCCTAAATTTAGGCCTGGAACGTTTCCTTCCTTAAAAAAAAATCTTTTCCCAATATATCAATCATCTTATGTATCACCAGTGTTCACCGCCTGTGGTGCCTCAGTAGTAAAAACGGGCGTTAAACACTATTAAAAAAATGTATGTTCTAGTATTTGTTTGTTGGCCTTTATGACAATACCTTATAATATAAATGTAACGGTGACAGATTACATACATAGCCAAGAATATGAAAAGATAAAGACTACAGATAATATTATGTGAAACAAACAATAGCAAGCGTAACAACATTAATAATGTGTACCAACAATGAAACACGAGACAGACAGCTTTATTGCGACAGTAGAATGAATGAATTTCATTCGCTTAGTATACGTATGTTGAAAATATAATGCATTGTAATGTATAGTATTATTACAATCCTATTGTAATAAGTGACTGTTTATATCCCAAATTTTGGTAGTTATGCGTTGGATTCTGTAGAGCAAAGTTGTATTTTAAATTTCATTAGCAGAAATTGTGGTACTTACTCCGTATAGAGAAGCATTTTAACATTGCGTAAAGATAAGTGGCGATTAACATTTCGTGAAATAAATTACAAATTTACTATTTATGGTGAAAAATATGGGTTACGAGTTTGAATTAATATCCATGTAGGAAAATAGTATAAAAAGGACAAAAAAAAACAGTTTTCGAGAGAGAAATATAAATTATAACACGTCTGCCTCTTATTAATTCTGTGTCTAATAATATTCTCAGGCATATCGTAATCAGAAAAGTGTACTGTTGTGGTAATACAAAACAGTAGATTTCTATCCATTTTGATTTTGTTATACTTAAAATCACACTCCTTTCACAAATCCAGCTATAATCCAAACCCTGAACTAGCTAGCATACTGTGGTGGTAGTTAGGAGTTGCGTCAACGTCTACGTCGGGTCCCCTTATTTCCGCTACTATGTCATTGGTCTTAGTGGAGGAAACATCTTCTAAATTTTGAAATGTATTTGCACTTACATGTCAAGGAAATAAAAACTTGGGAAATAGCGTTACCCCTGCTAGTTTACAATTACTTTGTGTTATTTCATTTTATTTTACTTAATTTGTTAGAGTAACGAGCGGTTCTCAACAACAAAACAAATAACATATAACTACAACACGAAGAAGATGATATTAAATAATAAACATGCAGTTAAGGAGGTTCTAACCTTCTTCTCCATCACAATAACTAACGCCACTGTACGCAGTATGCCTTTAACCACGGCGCTATTCAGGAGCAGTACCTTAAGCAAGTGAAGTGTGTCTTTTAATCAGTGGCGTGCTGACAATTAATAATTTTATGGCATTGCATGAAATTCAAAACCACAGACCATAAGTTCCCTATCTCAAAATGCTTATCTTGGCCCCTCCACAACCCTTGCAATTTGTATGGTGAAAAGTCGCTTTCCCAAATATTCGATCTCAGGTTTTATACTTGTACACATATACAGATTGTATCAAAATAACTATTTCTAATTCTTTGATGTGATAGAGTACATGAAAGTAAACATGTTTTTCTTAATAAAATAATGTTCAAAAATGCTTCGTTTTCATGTTGTAGTCGTACAAAAAAAATTAATGAATCTCAACCTGGAAATTTACTTTCTATGACTACACAGTAACTTTTTTTTTATCTAATACCAGATATTAAAAAAATGATATTGACAAACTATAGGAAGTGTTCATAATTGCATCTCCATTGCTGATACACAAAGAATTGTGTTCTATTATTGAACGACGAATATTTTGAAATATCTATGGTGGTTACGAAACAAGAATAATAATTCTAGCAATTAACTCTTGTTTGTCATTGTCATTTCATTAACAATTGATTTAATATGACCCCAAGCACAAAAATGAACTGGAAACGTGCCAGTCAAATAAATGGACCGGCTCTCCCTATGGTGCACATTTGGAAAATATATATTTAAATAATTTTAAGCCAAAATGTGCGGGTGCACGGTCGTGTTGAAAGATCATGTATCTCCGAATATTAATCGGGACATCTTCTTGTAGTTTCGGAAACATTTCCACATGAAAGATCATAAATGTTCATTCAATCATTCAGGAATTTTGTTTATGTTGATGATTTTATTGCTATTAATAATGTTAATTATAACTGTGTAGTTTGAATATGATTTTGTTTTATTTTCTTTTAAATGGTCGCACTTGAAAGTTATCAACAAATCCATAACAAATATTTACAGAAAACGTCCATTCATTGTGGAGATTGTCTACTGTTTGGGATTAGCGTCACTCCAAAGGCACTGTTGTATGTATTAAAATATCATTCTAGAAAAACAGGTCTCACCTGTCCATAATATGCATCTAGCAAAACCAGGCTCATTGTTAATGACATGTAAATACCATTCAGTAAAATTTTACCTGTTAGGACAATCGCCTGGAGTTCATGCTTTCACCTTTTGCATATGAAATTGATACTTTTCATACTCACTTAAACCTCTCCATACAGACATGTGATAATATTCATCGAATGGGTAACAACTTGAATGCTAGTTCGTGGATTATTTCCAAACCTCTGCAAAACCTCAGCTTCAAAATATAATGTTCTCACAGTTCGATGCACTTCTGAACTTACTTTATTTACTTGCAACAAGCCACTATCTCTAAGACGTTGATTCAGTCTTGAAAATACTGCATAGCAAGGAGAGTGTGTTGCTTCTCAAACATTCACTTTACCAAATCAGAATTGCTGCAAGCTACTCTAAATGCATTATGCATGTCTGCAAATTCAATATTTGCATACTGATGAATTTCAATGCTATGAAATCAAATAAACATATCTCATAGAAGATATTTTGTGACATCCAATATAACTTCAATTGTTTATTATATCCAATGTTACTAGCATAATGGAAATATATATGAGGGTAAGTCCATAAAAAAGACAAAACTATATTCCACTTTTCAATATAGTTACCCTTTATTGAATTATACTTCTCACACATTTGAATTAAAATTTCAACCCCTCACCAAAATAGTCAGAAGTCTTGTCTGCAAAATGTGTATAAACAGCATCCACTTCTTCGTTACACTTAAATTTCCTTCCTTGAAGGTCATTCTTGAGTTTTGAGACGAGAAAATAGCGCTAGGAACTAGATCTGGGCTGCAGGGTGGATGATCGATCTTCTTAAAGCTACATTTCTTCACAGCTTCCTTTGCAACAAGAGCTGTGTGCACAAGCGCGTTGTCGTGAAGAAGGCGCACACCACCACTCAGCTTTCCTCGCCTTTTCTCTTCGATGGAAGCAAGTAGTCTGTGCAATAGGCCAGCATAGTACTCCCCATACTGTGGTGTTCCTCTATTTGAAGTCAATGAAGAGTATTCCTTCACAGTCCCAAAAGATTGTGGTCATGGTTTTCTTGGTTGACTGAGTGACCTTGACCTTTAGAGGCGGTGCTTCGCCAGGTTTACGCCATTCCTTTAATTCTCTTTTGGACAAGGGATCATAGTAGAGGACCATAGTTTCATCTCTTGTAACAATGGCTTGCAGAACTTCTCTCTCGTTTCCAAGGCAGAGCTCCAAAAATGCCTGACAACAAATGACTCGTTGCTGCTTTTGAACTGAGGAAAGAAGTCTAGGCACCCCTCTTGCACTCACCTTATTCATGTTTAAATGTTCATGAATAATTCTAAGAACTGTTATTTCATAAAGGCCTAACCTTGCTGCTATTTCTGTGACTTTGAGCCGCCGGTCTTCCATAATTTCTTTCACAAGAACGATGTTTTCAGGAGTGAGTATCTCCAAGGGCCGACCTGCACGCTCTTCGTCTTCAATGCTTTCTCGACCCATTCGAAAATGTTTGGCCCATTCTTTTACTGGAGAATACGAGCGGGATGCTTCCCGATATGCCGTGTCCAACCGCTGTTTAATTTCATTTGGAGTAAGTGCTTCTTTTGTAAAAAACTTAATAACAGATCGACACTCCATTTTGAACATGTCACAATGTTCTACATATGGCCTTCTTTATGCAAATATATCTGAACAACTGAATACAGCGGAACGGATGTTACAGTGAAATTATTTACTTAACAAATAAGGTATACACTAGATAAGGATTATGGGAAGGCGATAATTCTTATCGACGAGGCCGGAAACTTATGGACCTACCCACGTACTCAGTTGTTTCCGAGTTCACCCGATACGGACAACTCCCCAAGAGGAGGAAACCAGATATCCATTAACCTCAGAAGTATCAAGGATCCATAGAGCTCGCATCAGAGCATTTGATAGTGGTTAAGGAGACACCGGGAGGTCAGGATCTAGGAGCGGTTCCTAAGAAAGCTCCATATAGAGAAATCTAACGTTGGCGGAGTCCCTTAGTAAAACCCTATCATGGCAGGAATCGTTTAAGAGCACAAAGCTACCGCCACACCACAAACAACACCAGCCTACCTAGCTTGGCTCTCTATCAGAACCAACGGAATGAAATGTGAGACAGTTCCGGCTTACTGAATAGGTGGCGGTCGGTTCGTGCATTAGTTAATCTCCCAATTATTTTGGTATGTTCTTAGATTTTATTGAGAATTCTGTAACAGCAGAATGGTCAGAAAAGTCCCTTTGAGCTTATGAGAAACGAATTGTTTTATAGAGAGTTAACCTGTAAACGAAGAATTTCGGTTGTGATCTTTTTCGCTGCAGCCAGAACTCAATCGCAGGGACACTAAAGGACAAGCTTTCTAGTAAAATCTCTCCTGATGGTTTAAATCTAAAATCAACATGGTCCGCATGCAGGTGATCTCACAAAGCGACACATCATCCGGGGATTTCAAGTCCTGCTACCTAATTGGTACATAAATGATGCAGAATAGCCGGAGAAATAGTGGCAGGTAGGTTGTTGCACAAATATCATGCATTACTTAGTACCGTATATCACGGGACATACGAAAAGCAAATTAACAGGAATTAGCGAAGCGGCGCCTCGTGTCGGGTACGCGAGAAACTGTCACCCGAAAGCCAGTACAAGTAGGAAAAACGAGAACAAACAAATACGCGCTTACGTCAACCTTTATGCGGAACTAACGTTTACATTATTAAATACCGCAATGTAATATTAATAACAGCAGTGGAGTGACCGATTTTTACCTCTGGATAAAGTACAGAGCATTAAGAATGGGCTTTTTGCAAACATTACGATATATTTTAATTCATTTAGAAATTAGCTATCAAACATCAGCTATCATACGAGGGTCGTTCGGAAACTAATGCCTCATATTTTTTTGTGTTGACTTTGGATGTCCGAGCTGAATGTCGTTGGTGTAGTGCTAATGCTTAAACCTTGCTTTTTCATTTGCAGGTAGTTCCGTTGTTCTGCGGTAGTTGGCGCCAGCAGAGGAGTGTTCCAAAATGGAGTCTGATATGGACGCGCGTATAAAACAGAGATGTGTGATTGAATTCCTCACTGCTGAAGAAATTGCGCCGTTTGAAATCCATACACTAGACGTGAGCAATGTGAGGCGATGGGTACGGCATTTTAACGGTGGTGAAAAGGATGTGCATGATAAGGCACGACCGGTCGACCCTGCATAGCTGTCACCTCTCACAATGAAGAGCGTCCTGATCAACTCTCCGTGCTGATCGGCGGATAACGACCAAATAATTGTGTGCAAACCTGAATGTCGGCTGTACCCTAAGCAAGCATCGATGGATTTCAATCGGCGCAATTTCTTCAGTAGTGAGGAATTCAATCACACATCTCTGATTTATTCGCGTGCCCATATCAGACTCCATTTTGGAACACTCCTCTGCTGGCGCCAACTACCGCAGAACAACGGAACCATTTGCAAATGAAAGAAGAAGGTTCAAGCATTAGCATTACACCAACGACACCTATCTTGGACATCCAAAGTCAGCACAAAAATAGGAGGCATTAGTTTCGGAACGACTCTCAAATTGAGGTTGTAAATAAAAAAGTTCCCAGACCGCTGCTGCCATTTGATAGCTTTGGCACCAACAGTTTCATCTTCAATAGGTTTTTGATCAAAGGGAGTGTGAGATAGACGTTATCGTACTGCAACAACCAGTCCTATCGTCACCAAAGTCTTCGCATATTTTCACGTACTGGTTGCAAAACGTCACAGTAGAGAGTGGTATTGACTGTTTGACTTGTCATGTTCTTTACTCCTATTTCTTTATCGGTCTTGGAGAGTTTGTCATTTTCAATGTTGGTAGGATTGTGAGGACAAGTAAAAACTATTGCCAGGGGTAACTCTTGACAAGAAGATTGACCTAATATCGCCAACACGGTGCATGTCCAGTTCACCAAGTTTCAGCTCACCGGCAACGTTACCAAATGTTTGACATCAATCCTTACGCTTGAGATGTAAAAATGTCGGGTTGTGCGTCTGATGGGCTTGTCTGCTTGATAAATGGAGCACATCATCCAACTTGCTCGTGCTTTCTTTGCCAAGTGCGGTGTCATCACTATCGCTCTCTCTGCTGCACTTCTTCCGAAGAGATTTGCCCAAAAATTTATGCCCCTTTCTGTACCTTTCTCGGATTCATCACGAAATCGCTAGATACACAGATAACAGGACTTAACAAATCAGCATGTCCACCCAGGTTCATGGATATGCATTTATTTCCAAGCTAACCATCTATTGTGGCATTGCACTAGTTCAACCGCTGTCCAGATGCGAAATTTTGAATACTATAACCTGGGCCTTTAAAACTTTCCGTTCTGACTACTGGCTATATCCATAGTGCCATCGCAACGATTGATGAAGCGACAAGTTATGCTGCTTATACGAGCGTTGGTCCATAAGTTTCCGGCCTCGCCGATAAAAATTAATACCTTCACAAAACCCTTATCTGGAGCCATACCTTATTTGTTAAGTAAACAATTGCTGATGTAACTTCCGCCTCTCTTCACATATAGTTGCTATGTGTAGAAACCTATCCCATGTTCAAAATGGAGTCTCGAGCTGTTATTAAGTTCTTCACAAAAGAAGGACTTACTACAAATGAAATTACACAGCGATTGGACGGTGTATATGGTTAAGCATCCCCCTCATATTCTCCGTAAAAGAATGAGAACGCATTGAAGACGAAGAGCGTGTAGGTCGGTCCTTGGAGGTACTCACTTCTGAAAAGATCGCTCTTGGGAAGGAGAAATTATGGAAGACCGGCGGCTCAAAGTCACAGAAATCCTTTCCCAATTTACCATTTCATCTCACGTATCATCAGTGTCCACGCCTATGGTGCCTCATACGGGCGTGAAACACGATAGTAAAATGCTTCAAAAGTTCATGTGTCTGGCTAGAAGTGCACAATTGCGACATTAGATACATAAATGTAGTTTTTGTTTATACAGACAGAATATTTATATAGCTGTTTTATAAATGTAGATTTATTATGTGCGTAAGATGGTTTTAAATGTAGAAACAACACACACTTATGACAAGATCTATTTTAATTGAAGAATGTTAGAATCAAATACACATTTAAAATTTAGTGTATGTAATAATGTTAATAATAAAAGATAAAAACGTATAATGAGTAACATAATTTAATATCTATGCATTTTGAAAAACAGCACTAGAAGTCTACCGGTGAGTAATGACATACAAAAATAGCAGACCAGATAGTGTTAGTCTTTTTCCCTTCTTCACGAAAACGTATTTTTTCATCTAGAAAACAGTCTTCCAGTAATTCTGTAGTCTATAAGCTTATATTTACCAATACATCATACTGAATTACTTACTTTTCGATCCTGTAATGTATAGCTAGAGACGAAAAGCAAGCAAGTCGTACTTATGTTTCTATGGTTTTATTTCTTATTTTTGAAAATATATTATGTACTAAATGATTAATATTACACGGTCGTTCAATGGCTGTAAGTCATTGTTTTACTTCTTAAATTATTTCTCTCTAAAATGCAATTGTTTTTGTTTTTTCTTGCTTAACCGGATGAAACTAATAATTAGCCTTTTAAACTTTAGAGCAGATTTCTATAACTAATAACTGTTATATAAGAGGATAAATCCGTGCAAGAATAAAAAGGCATGACTTTTTTTTTTTTAAAAAAAAAATAGTTTTACATG
Source organism: Metallyticus violacea (assembly GCA_030762175.1). Lineage (NCBI taxonomy): Eukaryota > Metazoa > Arthropoda > Insecta > Mantodea > Metallyticidae > Metallyticus > Metallyticus violacea. The sequence goes on along the minus strand of CM060837.1, from coordinate 37,841,376 downwards.
TCAATACAGTGGTCTTTCCAATCTCTGCACTTATTCCAACGATTTTCTGATTTGTTTATCCTAGCCATATGATGCGGTATTTTCAGATCTGAAATTATGCATTTGTTTCTGCAATGACCTTCTTATTTGATACGATTTAATTTCCTATTAGCCATTTGCTCATCTTGAGGTACAGGTAGTAGTTCAGGGAGCCAAGTAAGGGAATAAAGGAGGAATTCATACCTTGAGTCCAATAATTTTGAGACTGCCATTGCAGATTTGTGTACTGGCGCGTTATCATTATAAAACATACCCTTTTCTTCGCCAAATGGCGAACCTTCTTGAAAACTTCATTATCATAGCGTAATATTCATCGTTTATAGTTTTCATCTTTTCCAAAAGTAAATTCTATTACTAAGCCGGGCAATTCCAAAACATTTCTGCAGAATGGATTGTTTTTTCCTTCTTGGGAGCGCTTTCTCTGATAGAAATCCGCTGTTTCGATGTTTCCCGCATGTAGTGGTTGGTCCATGCTTCCTCGACTGTCCAAATTCACTTGGAAAATTCTACGCGGAATGGACAACTAGTTCTTTAATGGTGAATTTCGTCAATAGCCTTTGTACTTCCAAATGATGATGGAAAATATTATGCACCCGATCCCCAGGTATGCCCAAAACTTCAACAATTTCCATCGCCTTCTTTCTCCGGTCGCTCAGTGCCATATCGAAAATGTACAGATCATCCGGAAGAGTACGTATAGCTTGTGCTCATTCGGCCATATCTTTTATACACCATTTTAGACGACGGCAGAAATTCTGTGTAATGTTTGCATACATAGCTTAAGTTTCTGCGGACGTTTCATGCAGATTATGATATAATATTTGAGGTGGTTGATTGGGTGACGTAGGAACGGAACCGAGCTGTATTAGGATGGCCCCAATTTGTGCGCCAAAGTTTGAGGCAGAAATTGGGTGATGACTAAAATTTAGACTTGGAATTGTGAAGTGCCTTGGTTTAAGATGGTCGACCACAGTTCTCGAAGCGTCTGTTCCAGATCACTCACACTTCCTCGTTGAGACTTTCTAGGGGTCTTTGCTGAAATTTTGGTAGCTACAGCTTGCCAGGACTAAGCAAGGGAAGGAGGACATATAACACCGTGTTGCTTACTAATGGTGTTTAATGGTTAGACATGCGTACCTCGGACGACCGAGCGATGTGCAATTCAGAGCGAACGTGGTTTATGAACTAATTTAGCAGGATATGATGATTTAAGGAGAGTACTTCTATTCTGAATTAATTGTTGCTTCCCGTCGAAGCTTAACGTATAAGCGTATTCTTGACCGTTACGAAAATTACTGTGAATTGTAGCATCTCCTCTTTGCTTAACGTATAAGCGTTACTTTAACTTAATGCCGCGGACTTAGGGCACTCTTCCGCATGTCATAGTAACTGCACTGTGTCCAGGCACTGGAGATCATAAAACTGCTTGAATCTGTGGGGGAGTCTGTTCCTTATATTTATACTTGATACAAAACTAACGCTATTTTCGAAAACTGTCGCTAGATTTGGCGCCTTTTTCATTGGCTGGCGAAGACGTCATCTATCTACCGTTCTCTCTGGTAGGTTTATCTACTCAAGCTACAACTTTTCTATTCGCTGTCAGTTTATTTCGAATAGACAACTGCCGTTAAGTTCATTGCCTTATAACAGTACCCTGGGTGTGTTCAGAGCTCACTCTGCATAGCTTTCTCGCCTGAGAGGTAACTATTCCCTTCACTCACACTCCGGAGAGTATTAATGTTCATTGTCTGACGTGCCAACTCGCCTTTCCGCGCTCTGAGCAAGAGAACGAGGCTTTCCAGAACATAGTTATACCATTACATACAATTACACAAATGCAAATAAAACAAAGCATTATAATAAATGGGTTATAAAATTTCCTCTATGAAAAGACATAAAACACTGCACATAATCACACAATTACTGATTGTATGATGTGCGTTAGTAATTATCTTATATTTGATGGGGTACCAGGGATGGTTTTATATTGGTAAATTCAAAATAATTTTTTAGTATTTAGGCTAGGTTTTCCTAAAATAATAAATGGCAATATTTTTAAGTGCAGTCTTTTATATAAACACAAAATTTTAATAAAAATGTTAAATCATTTACCAAGTTTAGCATATATTTCAAATGCGAACCTCAGTGACAGCAGCGGCAACTAAGAAACCTTTTGAGTGTAAAGTTGTGAGACACTCTAATATTAAACTGGAGATATTAATGACAAGTGAAAATCGCACATAGCGGGAAACTCCTGTATTTTATAAGCGCAATTGGAGGGGTGGACGTATGGGGAAGAAGCATAAAAGGCGATTGATGGACATCAATAGAAGCAGCTTCTGAAAGGGAAACGATGCACGCTCTCTGATGAGTGCTGACATGTGGAAAGCAATGGCTGAGATGAATGAGGGAGTGTGTGGCCATATGCCTGGGGTAGGTCCCTGCTGTGTGTGTGTTACGGAACGGCTTACGTTTCTTATTACGATGTGCACAATTTTAACTTTTATAAATATAAATAGCACTCGACTGGCACTTATTTTACACGATTTCCAATGTAAATTGGAATTTCATACTTTACAAAAAGTATAAACAAAGCGTAAACAAGAAAAATTAACAAGTGTAGTAAATGTTGACTATTACGAAAATGTAGTAAATGCGAATTAAATGTTGTGTTTATTTAATATGATTCCTATCTTGGCTTCGTAAATATTTTTAGTCATATGTCCCATTCATTCGTATCCTTGGGCCAACCTCTATCCTGCAGTGATTATAATGAGTGGAAGAGGTGTATTTATAGATGTCATCCTTTAAACCAGAAAGAGAACTCGATAAGCACAATGAAAAATTCTCTTCGATCTTTCCCAGATTTGTAGAAAAATTTTTAGAAATGAGCCGTTTGGCAACCAAGTCTTTCCCTAACATTACTTTCCAAGTGAGTGTTAAGAATGGGAGATTCACGGTGTAGGGGAAAATGTGACCGCTGTCCCACAGTACCATTTTGTTGCGCGCAGGAAAGGGGCCGCGATTATGTTGTACCGTCTGGTTATTTATTTTCTACAACTTGCAGTGAACGTTTTAGCATTAATGAAAGTACCCAAAAACAACTTTGAATTTTGAATGAAAGAAAATAAATGTTTTGCACGAAAATATACTTCATGTAAACACCAAATAATTCAATACCTTTTAAGTGCACATTTTTACTAATAAAAAAATGAAATAAAAGTGAAATATAATTATTTAATAATTTACAGGAATACAATAAAAGATACATTTGTTTAAACATTTGATGAATGGTGTCATGATTGAAAAGATGCAATTTTTAATGATCAACCACTCCACTTTAAAACACAGTGCTGTCCCCACAGATGCGCTTATACCAAACTGGTTTGTAATGTGTACAGATCAGGGAACACTTGGCTTCAAACTCCTGTAGCCCCCTCCGTTAGGCACTATACCAACACCAAACTACATTTAAAATTACAATTTACGCATAATAAAAATGATAAGTTGTCCCGAAACGAAGCATTTAAGGCAGAACGTTTAGAGTATAAAGAAATGCCACCAGACGTTATATCATGTATTTTAACATGCCTTGCTATAATTCTTCCGTATTTGAATTATAAAGTCATGAAACGTTTGCAAGAAATTTTTAGTTTAATTACAAATTCAGGGTCTAAAATATATTATCATTCTTTCATTTCTCTATTTTCATAAAACTATAACTTTAGCGATGACGTCAATACCTAGTCTTTCCACCCGGTATATGCCCATGCTAAACTAAAGGACTTTCACGTAAAAACTATTCACCACCACCCTACAGCCCATATCTAGCTCCCAGTGACTGTTTTCTCTTCGCAGAACTCAAGATGGGCCTTCCAGGAAGGAAATTTAAGTGTGACGAAGAAGTGATGGACACTGTTTATGCCCATTTTGCAGACAGGACTTCTGACTTTTTGGGGAGGAGAGATTAAAATGCTAATTGAAAGACGTGAGAAGTGTGTTGCAATATTGAAAAGTTAAAAATAGTTTTTGTCTTTATCATACCCAGAAAATGGTAATACCGGAAACTTATGGATCTATCCTTATACTGGTAAAGTACTCACCATACAGTCTAGATTTGGCTCTCTATGTCTTTGTCCTGTTTCTAAATGTCAAGGAAAAACTGAGGGACCATCCGAAAGAAACTGCTGCGTGCTGCAAAAATGAAGTAGATTTCATTCCTAAAGAAGTTTGGCTTTAGTGATAACCCGTGAATTAAATAGCTGCCCTCGTATTATTGGATTTATTCACAAAAATGTCTCACTGTAACTATTTTTAAGGGTTTGGATTTCTAAGTTTCTCTCTGGAAAGTAGTTTTTATTACACGAATACAGTTTTTTTATTTAATACTGTGTTTATCGGTGTTAATACTAATTATGAATTAACACAGCAACATCACTATGTTTCGGCATGTATGTTACTCTTTCAATAAAAATGTACCAGCTTGCTGAAATAAAGTTACTGCCCAGTTTTGTTGTATTAAACGTTATTCAATACAGCATAAGGTTTATTTACTAGAGATCTAGGCCTACTAATGACGTTAATGACGTAAGTTTATTCAAATGTCCTATTGTCGATCATACAGAACGATAAACAAAGACGGAACACGAGGTAAAAAAAATTATGCAATGCTCTGCAGGCGTAATCTATTTAACTGCTTTTTTTTTTTTTTTAATCGAGAAACGATTTACGAGAGGAACGTTGGATTCTATGACCCTTCCTCAGTCCCGCAATAAAAAAATAAAAATAAAAAAAAAACTCGATGTATAATCAACAGAAGGGGCGGAGAAGAGTTAACACGATTGTGGGAAAAGCGCCCATACAAATCTGTTCGAGGGACTTTGATGCGGAAATCGAATATTGAGTTAGCTGCACTTATTAGTTACAACAACACGGCGGAAACGAGCGTAGTTAAAACGCTAGATCTTCGCAATCAGAGCCGGCGGGACTTCTCGATTGGTTGTGACTCAGCATCTATGACGTCACTTGCATGGAAATTGCTCGGAACGTCCTGTTTCCTATGACACTGTTAGTCTTTCCGTTGCAAGTTGCACGCATGCCTTTGAAGAGCATTTTCATTTTAAGACACTGTAACGTAAAAATAGTAATTGAATCACTTATAGCTTTTAGATAATGATGCCGAGACAACAGCAACAACAATAACAACAACAATAATAATAATAATAATAATAATAATAACAACAACAACAACTGAACCTTCCATAAACAGCATTTCTCTTCTGAAGTCTTTTCTCCTCCATTTCTTTCCTTCTTTTTTCTTTTATTTTTCTTTCCTTCTCTGATTTACACTTCCCTCTTTACTCTTTTCCTCTTTTTGCCTTTATCCCTTTCGCTTTTACTCTTATCATTCTGTTACAATTTCTTACCTTCACGTTTTATTTTTTCCCGTTTCACTTTTCATTTCCTATTTTTTTTCCCCCTTATTCTTTTCTATTCAGTTTTTTTCCCCCTTTCTGTACCAATTTCTTCTCTTCTTTTCTTCCCTTCTCTTCTGTGCTATTAGACCAGTTTGTTTGTTTGTTTTTGTTTCTCCCTGTCTCCCCTTTTCCTTCCTCGGTCCTGGTGATCTAGTGGTTACCATATTTGCCTCGTAGACCCCAGATGGTTCAATACCATCCAGGGTCGATGCGTAAAATTCCTAAGTATGGTTTCCTTCGGAAAGGAAGTACTGGATCGCGTGTAATACATTTACGGCACGTAAAAGAACCTCGATCCTGAAAGAAGCGGCTTCTGAACAAAATGTATCGACCGTTTCACTCCCTGGATTGAATAGACGCTAATGACTTGAGATGTTAAAGAGCATCTGTAAATAAACCTAATGTTACTATACCAAGCATCTAATCTTCTATATTTTTCTCTACTTTTTCTCTATTTTTTTCTCTTCCAATTTGTTATTTTTCTCCTCTTCTTATCACCTCCTCCCTCTACCCTGTCTCCTTTTCCCTTTCTTCCCTCGTCTTTTTTCTTTTCCCCTTCTACTGTTTTCTTTACTCTACATTTCCCCCCTTCTTTTTGCACTTTTCTTGTCCACTGTTTTCATCTCTTATGCTCAACTCTGAATTTCTCATGTTTTCTCTCGCTTTCCTTTCGCTTCCTTCCTCTCTTATTTTAAACTTCTCCTCTTCTCTCTTCTACTCTTCTTCCATCTCCTTCTTCTTTGTCCTCCTCTTCTTCCTATTTTCTTTTTATTGCTTTCTCTGTTTTTTCGCTTTCATTGCTTTCCTAATTCTCTACTTATTTTTACTTTTGCCTTTCATTGTCTCTTCTCTATTAGCATAAAAATCTTTGAACACAAATTGGAAATGAGTTGGTAATAATTTAGATGAAACGGATTCTTAAAGAACGACAAAATGACAACCATACGCATTTCTTCTAAAAATTATGTACAAGAACGGTGAATTATCTTCGATGGGAAGGAGCTCATATCCATTTAATTTCTACTTCGTCTTCCTCTTAAACAGGAAGTATTTAAGTTTAACTCGCTGGAATTATATTATTAATCCTTCTTTCTTTCCGTGTATTACACTTCGCTTTTCCTTCTTTTTCTATTTCAAAGAAAAGAGAGCAGTTTTCTCTCCATGTCAATTCTATTTTTCTCTCTTACAGATTAATAAGGAAAAGAAAAAGGGTTTTTACTCTCTTTCTTTCCTTCATGCTTTCTCCCTTTAGCTCCATTTTTCATTTTAAAGAATCAGAAACGAAAATGCACTAAACTCCGACGATAGGTAAAAAGAGTGCAAGAAAAGTATTGTCTTCTTATTATTTCCTTAATGCCCACTTCCTTTCTATTATTCCCCTGTTTATATGTCTATTATATCACTTTCTTTTTTATCTCTTTTTCTAATGTCCTACAAAAGTGTCCTTTTGTATAAGTTGTGCTCAAATAAAACCATGGTATCTGTTCCTGTGTACATACGCATTCCAGCTAGAAGTAACTGAGGCATGGATACAAGCAGGCGTGTGTCGTTTGTTTAACAAGTCATGCAAATGATAATCATAAATCACAGAATGACAGATCCGCGCAATATAATAAATTATCTACGTGAAGTTATTTGAGTTACGGGCCGCCTGATCGCGGCTACTTTCTGAGGAAGTGCACCCGTGGCAACAGGAACACGATACATAGAGTCGCTGAACGTAAATTTAGTAGTTTTATTTCAGTATTACGCTTACATGTTATTAAAAATGTCAGCACTAACATGTGCTATAATTTTTATACCTCCCACTGGACTTAGTACACAAAAGTTTTGTTTATATGGGCAACATAACACAAACGGGCTTAACAATCCCGGATATATTTGACCGTACACCTCATTGCTGACGCGGACATCCTCGTTTTCCGAGAATTCTGAGCAACCGTCCCTGGTGGTCGTTATAAACAAGGCACATGACATCACATGTATGTAACAAACTTTTATTTTATATAAAACCGGGGATTGTTTCTATAAAGGAGTGTGCAGAAATTATACTAGGATCATAAACAGCTTATTGTCGATCAAAATCATAAATAAAAAAGCTATATAATGACACTGGTTGTTCAAAGTTACCGAGTAGCATTTGCATTATTAAATTGTTTTCGTTATTAACTGCTGCCATCAACTAAATATATTAGATAATATTACGGATAGATATAATAAATAAAAAATCTGTAATACTATACATCCCGGTACACCGGAGCGTATATTCCAAAACTTTTATTCTTTATTTGAAAAAGTACATGTTTACATTTATTACATTATTATTGTTCAGATTTATTTAAATCTAAAGAATAACTAAAAAGTAATAATAATTATAACAAAATAGATAAAAATATATGGAGAACAAAAGAAAAAGTACTCTAAGAATTTAACATATAGAATATATGTTATATGTTATGTTATATGCTATATAGAATATATGCTATGCTATATATGCTATATAGAATATAGAATAAAAACACAACCTAAATTTAATTATAAATTCTCATACATGCTGGGAGCCAGCTCTGAACTACAACTGGTTACCAGCTGTTAAAACAAAAGTACAATTTAAAAATCAACACTGTTATTTACTTACTAAATTAAAACATGTGTACTACTGTACAATTATAATTTGCCTTAAATTTCTTTCTTCTGTATCGCATATAAGTTACCTAACTTTAATTCAATTCATGTTTGTTATGTATAAAACAAATTTAACTATATACTATATTATTACTACCCTAATACCTAACTTATTCTATGATTTAGCTGCTCTTACGTTTATTTATGTATTGTTATTAATGCTCTTTTAATACTAATTACTTTTTATTACTAAATAAATATTTTATAGGTCTTATGAAGTTTAATATTGTTCACTTATTTTAACTATTAACTTGTGTTATTTTTCTCTCAGCACTTAACTAGAGTTTCGCGTGTATACTTGGAAACTATATATCTATAACAAAACTCTCCCTTAGTAATTATCTTCCTTCCCGGCTCCTTCCCCCTTCTCTTCATTATTCAGGATATTAAGGATACAGTTAAAGTAACACTGAAAACAGAATCAATTATATATCTTCATCGCAGAAAACATGTCTACATAATTAATAATAAATTAATATTTGCTACTAAATGGATCAGTAGAATTTGAAAAGACTAACTTTTGTCTGAAATATATACCAACAATTAATATTGTTACTGCTTATCCAATAAATTAAATTGTTATATTCCTTCTGATAAGTATAAATATATTTCCCCGGTATTAGTGCTATTCAGCATTTACAGCGTCAGCTTGGAGTGAATTCACCTTCGCTAACAATGATAATAATAGACATGCAAACTAAAGCATCTTCACCGATACAATGACGTCATAAAGAAGGCATTGACTTCAGAGGAACTCATTATAAAATCGACATTAATATTCATTTTGTTTGATTATTAATATCACTTTATGATTCTGGAATACAAAAATAACAGCTTATGAAACGCGTTTATAATATGCTATTAATAGAAATTGAAATCGCTAACACCATCATTAACTGTCTTAATTATTATCATTATTTTAGTTCTTTTAACGTGGGGTTGAATACTAGGTGAAATTTTTATTATACATATGCTTTCGTAGTAATACTTTTTCATTATTATTTATCATTATTTAGGCCAAATTGAGTATGGAGCAGGATTAGGATGCAGAATATATCAAATAAATATCCTAGATAAAATCCAGCAGCAATATAATACAAGATAAAAAAGAAATAAAAGAAAAAAAAAAAAGAACATACGGTCGAAATGTGAAAGTATTAGATTGGAAATCACTAACGGAGATACGAAAAAAAGTGAGGATAATACAACACATGTAAGAACGAAATATATGGGGGATATCACAACTAGATTAGAAAAACCAGCATATCAGTGGGAATGATCATAGTTTTAAAATCAAATGTACACAACAGAAAACGTATATAGGTAAATTCTCTCGTAAATAAAACCAAAAATGACTGGAATGAACTATCTGCAGTTGTCTTTGAAGATTTAAAAACACCTAAAAGAGTATGTGTAGAAACACGTCATTGATATGAGTAGATATGAACGCAATAAGTGTTCAAATTTAGATTTTTCCCGGACTAGTTGAAATATTGTTTAAGCCCTAATTGTATTTAATTAATTACCTTCGCTAAGGATGTTTATATTATTATTCAAGCTGATTGTTTGGGCTTAAATAGGCTGAATTATATTTAATAAAGTTAATACTTTTTAAATGTATTTAATTAAGTTAATATGTACCTATTTGAGTTGACACGTATTTAATTAGTTTGACGCATTTAATTAAATTGATACGTTTTTAGTCCGGTGAAATGTATTTAAATAAGTAAATATGTGTAAAATTAAGTTGCCATTAATTAAATTAGTTTGATGTGTGTGTAATTAGATTGACATGTTTTAGTTAGGTGACATGTATTTAATTAAGTTAATTGGCAATGTAAATATGTGTATATATGTGACATGTACTTAGATTAGATTGATTTAATTCTATATTGGCATAGTTAATTAAGTTAACTGGCTGCTTTTTTAAGCATTTTGCTATAAATAATCATTGGTTTCCATTATTCGTCACTACCACAGGCCCACCAATCGAGGTTAATCAATACATATTTATAAGTAACTTTCGCGGCCATTTTCATTAAGGATTGTCCCCATGCAATATAACAACTAACAATTGCATGGTCCACTATAATAAGCAGATTCTGCTGCATAATTTAAAATCTATTCCATGGCCGAAATAAATTTTTAAAATATTTAATTCATCCTTTCATTTCAATCGCTACTAACGCAATGTTTTATAATATTAAAAAGATTGTACTTGGCCTACTCTGAGATGTTAAATTTATTTATAGCGCATTTTAGATACATGCAAAGTCACATAAGAGGCAAGGGGATAAAAACAAACCCTTCTTTCTTGGTAAAATATTAAGACTCTTGTTATGAATTTCCTCCGCTACATAAACAAATTGGGGCATCATTTCAATTTCTATTAACCAACAGGGGAGTATATAGCCTCCGCATCTCCGAAACGTAGTGCTTGTAAACAACCTTAGGCGGGAAAGAGCTGTAAATCCTCATTTGTTGGTTTCAGGTTTTACAGCCCGCCGCACAAGCAAGTGTATAGATCCGGCAAGGCGTGTGACGTCATCCTCTAGAACACTATCTCGCGGTAATGTCACCTGCTTTCAGGGGTGCGCCCTAGCTATGAGGCCTGAAGCTCGTACAGCCGTCGTTCTTAATATAATAACAGTATTTAAAAAACACACCTTAAAAATAGATCGTTATTAGAAAGTTTTTAAAATCTTTCAAGTAGGAAATTTTTTGTATTTTGTATTTCGGGTGTTCCCACCATCTCGAGTGCTGTCTTTGCTTCCACTAGAATCTGGCTCAAACCCCCCCTAAAAAGAAAAAATAAAGCGGTCATCTATTTCGTCTCTTATTACATTTCGTGCCACTACCGTGTTCTTAAACTTGTGGTAGCAGTTTTGGAGAATATCTTGCGGCTTAATATAAGTAACCATTCGTGTAAAACTATTTTTCTCTCCATTTCTACTAATTTTAAAAAATGATCTTACTGTAATTGTGAAGTAACGACGGTAACAAGTTCAGTAAAATATCAAAACAAGAATTCATTTCAAAAGTTACTTATTTACAGAGGGTGCCAAAATGTATACACACTTTCACAGCAGATATCTATTTAATATATTTCAAAGTTGAACCGTAAAACAACAGTAATGTGTAGTATGATGTTCTGTAAACAGATGTGACTCACATTACGTTATTACAACAAAATGGAGCCAGGATTATCGTTTGAATAGCGGAAAGCAATTTGGAAGTGGTATTGGAAAACCGAGAATATTGAAGTTAAAAGGCAATGTTCAGGTGTGTACAGAACGGAACCGCTGTTGGACTTCTATCTATGGGGAACTCTTAAGGATGTTGTATACCGTAGAAAACCAGTTACACTGACAGCACTTCGGGAAGAAATTGAAACGGCATGTGCTGCAATCGCTGAGGACACTTTCGCAAACGTTACCCAATCAGTAGTTCAACGTACTCAGGAAGTGTATCGACGCCGATGGTGGGCATTTTGAGCAACTGTTGTAACTGTAAAAGTCTAAGATGATTAGCGCTCATTATTTCCTGTTTGTATGAATTCTGTTTTGTTACGTCAAACAGTTGTTTCTTTGCTAGAATGGTATACATTTTTGGCACCCTCTGTATATGCAGTGAAAAAGAACCGGGGGATTGATTTATGCATTTTATTTATTTACGGACGCTCTTTAACATCTCAGGTCATCAGCGTTCCATTGAATCCTGGGCATGAGACGGCCGATAAATTTTGCTCAGAGGCTTCTTCTTTCAGGCTTGAGATTCTTTTACGTGCCGTAAATCTACAACACGAGACCCGCGGCTTTACTTCTCCTTCGAAGGAAGCCACATTTATAATTTTACGCCCTTAAAAATCAATCGATTCTGGCCAGGAATTTAACTCACGACCTTCAAGCGAAGGATTGAGTTCATATAAGTTTTGGAACTTGAAAATTGTAATATTACCTGCAATTTAATTAAATAACTATATTATTGCTAGTGTTATGCCATAATTCAGATCAAGAAAAATTTATGATAGCGTTAGAGTTATTTCGTTGTATGTTTAACATAAATTATATTTTCCATTAATTTCAACATCCTACCCACTACAAAAAGCCACTCTTCTCTACTGGTAATAGGGGTTTAATTTCATCACAAGCCTGGAGATTTTCCCTGCAGGTTTGAGCTGCATAAGGCAACATATTTCTTTGTTAAAAAAATTCCCCTCTGATTAACTAGTGCTGTGGAGAAAAACCTACTTAATTCAGCAATATCCAAGAGGGGTGGCTCAGCAAGTAACGTTTGGTGCTTGCAATGTAGATATCTCGGGTTCAAAATGCCTGGGGCCAGCCATCCTTACCTTGAGATTTCACCTGGTCACTTATGCGAAGGCTCTTTACTTTGCACGAATTTTCTGCTCTCCCATTGCATATCAGTTTGGCTCTTCTGGCAGGCAAGGAAGGACAGATGAAAGTGAGACAGCTCAGATCTGAAAGGGCTGATAACTGGGGAGGGGTTTGGGAAAAAACCAATTTATTGAATCCAACTATGTAATTTAATTTATATTTTATATGTATATTTAATGTTTTATAATTTAAAACTGTTATTATTGTATTTATTTCACTACATTATTTTTATTTTATATTATTTTATGGTTGAATATATATTTATACATTATTGTTAAATATTTTATCAAAAATCTTGTACTAAATCAAAAAATCCTGGTGTTTTTATAAAGCACGTTGGACATATTCTAATGTTGATGTTGTATTGTTTGTATTGGTGCCAACTGTAATAAATAATAATAATAATAATATTAATAATAATACCACTAACAATATCACTACCATTATCACTACTACTACCACTACAACCACCACTATTACTACCACTACCACTACTACCATTTCCACTACTACCACTACCACTACTACCACCACCACTATCACTACCACCACGACCACCACTACCACTACTACCACCACCACCTCCACTACTACCACCACCACTATCACTACCACTACTACCACCACCACTACCACTACTACCACCACCACCTCCACTACTACCACCACCACCTCCACTACTACCACCACCTCCACTACTACCACCACCACTATCACTACCACTACTACTACCACCACTCTACCACTACCACTACTACTACTACTACTACTACCACTACTACTACTACTTCTGCTACTACTACTACTGCTACTACTACTACTACTACTACTGCTGCTATTACTACTACTACTACTGCTACTGCTGCTACTGCTACTGCTACTACTACTATTACCACTACTACTACTACTACTACTACTACTACTACTGCTACTGCTATTGCTATTGCTACTACTATTATTACTACAGTTTAAATAAGATACCACCACCACTACTACTACTACTACTACTACTACTATTACTACTACTACTACTACTACTACTGCTGCTGCTACTACTACTACTACTGCTACTACTACTACTACTGCTGCTGCTACAGCTACTACTACTACTACTACTACTACTACTACTACTACCACTACTACTACTACTACTACTACTACTACCACTACTACTATTGCTACCACTCCTACTACTACTACTACTACTACTACTACTACTACTATTATTATTATTATTACTACAGTTTAAATAGGAAACTGCTTCTACTACTACTACTACTGCTAGTACTAGTACTGCTACTACTATTACTATTACTACTACTGCTACTACTACTACTACTACTACTACTACTACTACTACTACTATTGCTACTACTACTGCTACTACTACTATTATTACTACAGTTTAAGTAGGATACTACTACTACTACTACTACTACTACTACTACTGCTAGTACTAGTACTGCTACTACTATTACTATTACTACTACTACTACTACTACTACTACTACTATTGCTACTACTACTGCTACTACTACTATTATTACTACAGTTTAAGTAGGATACTACTACTACTACTACTACTACTACTACTACTACTACTACTACTACTACTACTACTACTACTACTACTACTACTACTACTCGTTAAAATCGAAATGTACATTTTCACAGTAAGTCGAGTTAGTTATAACTGAACAATAAAGTTCTTATGAACATATATTTGGAAAAAAAAATTAGATAGGGCCAGAGTTGTGTTGTGGTTTATTACTTGAATAGTCACTGTATGCGCTTCCCACGCTTTGAAAACATTCTTCAGCCCTACATGAAATATGTGTACATGAAAGCTGATTCATAGTTGCTTACATATTTTTAACACTGTACTTGCTCTTAAAGTAATTTTAATTAATTGAGAATACTGTTAAACAATTACATATTATATATTTATAGTGAATAAGTTAGTACAATTGACGCTCGTCATAGATCCGAGTGCCACAGCTCCCTCTCTCGTGTAAATTTCTTAATCGTTGTCATCAGTATAGAAAACATAATTTCCAATTTTATGGTATAATGTCTTTTGCTGTGGACCTCTCAATTGAAGTTCGTTATACAAAAGAGTTTCAAACTTTACAGCAGAAAAAATATCTGATTTTAATTCAATATATGTTTGTTCTCTAGATTAAATTATTAAATTATTTGACCTTATTTATCTAAAATAATTTTATAGATTAGTTATTAACAAGTACATTTTAAATTATGATTTTTTGCACAATTCAGCATTTTTGATCGATTTTATTACAATATCGTTATGAGGGTTTATATAAGAAACAAAATTAGATTCAGAATAATAGACCATGGTATACAGTAGGTTTGCAGTTTTATTAATGCAAAAAAATATACGTTGTATTCTTGTTCTATCAGCCTCATTAAGATTGGGTAAACGGAAAACTTGACTCAAAATGTGATTCATTTTCTCCATAGATATCTTCGATACCCTCGCAGATTTCTTTCCAGAATTCACCTAAGGATATCTAAGAAGAGTGTTTGTATTTTCCATTTTCTTCCCCTCCTCCTCCTCCGCCTCCTCCTCCTCCTCCTCCTCCTCCTCCTCCTCCTCCATGGATAGGTTTAGCCTGTTTCTACATCAAGAGAGACTATCTTGCCATGAGCATCCTTTCGGCTTGTAATTCAGTAATATTTTGGGAAGTCTGTCGTCGCCATTTTTTGTTTATGTATACAACAATTATATTTAAAATTATGAAGTCTCTCTGGTCAATCCCGTTTCTTCTATTATCGACCCTTTTTACTGTCTAATTTTTACTACCATAAAGGAGCATGGAAAGGGCTATCATCATGTAAAGCTTCATTTGCGTGTATTTTATTGCTTTACCATTCAGTATTTTATTAAACGTATTAATTTTTATATTAATGCCTTCATCTGCAATGAGACTAATCTAAGTGCTAAATAACTAAGTGTATCAATTTGTTCTGTAATCTATCGATTTATCGATTTAAGTAATGTTTTGCCAAAAATGCTATAGTTTTTTATTGTGTTAATTTATACAGCTGTAATGAGCTACACTATTCAGCGTGTATATGGTGCCTCAGACAAGTATTTGAAATAGGGAATATATGGCCTGTCTGTTCAAATTTTGAAGATTGATTGTAACTTTCTAAAGAATTGGCCACTGGCTAGTCTATTCGATAAACTGGGAAGTAGTTTGATGTTGGTTGTCATCTATCGGGATATCTTTGTTATACTGTTGCTAAATTATTAGTTCTTGTTCCTCCATAAATAAGGTGCAGGTTCAGAGAAAGTGTAAACGTTCTTCATTTTGTCTCTCAGATAATCCGCAGCGTACTGAACGTAATGAGCCGAAACAAGGAAATAGTTATTTTACCTACCAATCAGAATTTTTGAATATGCGTATCGCAGAACATCTTTCGTGTTACCTCACCTCGCCTTAAATAATAATAGTCGCAAGTTAACCCACCCATCCAATTCTAGAACAGCGATTTAATTTATACCAGATTTCGCTAGCAGAAAGGAAAAATGATTAGAGAATGGTGGGGATGGTGGTCACGTACTATCGTTACCAACATTTAGAAATGCACTAGATTGCATGTCGAATACCTCTCGAATAGAAATTGAAGGCAGTCTTGTTATAGCAAACTTAGTGAACATCTAATCTAGCCTAACCGTGCGAACCAACAAAATTCTTAAAATATAACTCTAGATTAGGTTTAGGTTAACGGGTTTCATTGCAATCCTCATTTAATAGATAGGCGCAAAGGAATATCCTTGTTCCTCACTATAGTATATTTATGAAACAGTTGGCAGCTCTAAAATATGATGAATGAACATATGAAAATGATGTAAACCTTTTGACAAAAACGAAAATAAGTCATCTCTTGAACGCAAACTACGAGGGTAGGTCCATAAGATTCCGGTTTCGCCAATAAGGATTATCGCCTTCACAAAAACCGTATCTGGGGCCATACCTTATTTTTTAAGTAAATAATTGCAGCTGTAACTTTCGCTCCGCTATGTTCAGTTGTTCGGATATAGCTGCATAAAAAGGTTATGTGTAGACAATTGTGACATGTTCAAAATGGAGTTTCGAGCTATTTTTAAGTTCTTCACAAAAGAAAGACTTACTCCAAATAAAAGTAAACAGGAATTTTTTCGAATGGCCCTTCGAGGTGCTCCCTCTTCAAAACATCGCTCTTGTGGAAGGAGAAATTATGGAAGACCGGCGGCTCAAAGTTACAAAGATAGCAGCAAGATTAGACCTTTCTAAACAACAGTCCTTCGAATTATTCATGAACGTTTAAACACGAATAAGGTTAGTGCAAGATGGGTGCCTAGACTTCTTTCCTCAGTCCAAAAGCAGCAACGAGTAATCTGTTGTCAAGCATTTTTGTAGCTCTGC
Organism: Metallyticus violacea; assembly: GCA_030762175.1. Taxonomy (NCBI): domain Eukaryota; kingdom Metazoa; phylum Arthropoda; class Insecta; order Mantodea; family Metallyticidae; genus Metallyticus; species Metallyticus violacea. The sequence continues at coordinate 37,824,345 of CM060837.1, read as the reverse complement.
TGTGGCAACGAGAGAGAAGTTCTACAAATCATTGTTACAGAAGATGAAACTTGGTCCTCTACTGTGATCTCTTGTCCAAAAGAGAATCAATGGAGTGGCGTAAACCTGGCGAAGCACCGCCTCTAATGGCCAAGGTCACTTAGTCAACCAAGAAGATCATGGCCACAATCTTTTGGGACTGTAAAGGAATACTCTTCATTGTCTTCAAGGAGAGGAACATCACAGTAAATGGGGAGTACTATGCTGATCTACTCCACAGACTACGTGCTCCCATCAAAGAGAAAAGGCGAGGAAAGCTGAGTGGTGGTGTGCGCCATCTTCATGACAACGCGCCTGTGCACACAGCTCTTGTTGCAAAGGAAGCTGTGAAGAAATGTGGCTTCAAGGAAATCGACCATCCAACCTACAGTCCAGATCTAGTTCTCAGTGACTATTTCCTCTTCTCAAAACTCAAGAAGGTACTTCGAGGAAGGAAACTTAAGTGTGACGAAGAAGTGATGGATGCTGTTTACGCCCATTTTGCAGACAAGCCTTCGGACTATGTGGAGGGGGGGGGGGTTTGAAATGTTAATTCATTAGAAGTGAATTTCATTAAAGGGTACGTATATTGAAAAGTGAAACATAGTTTTTGTCTTTATCATACCTAGAAAATGGTTAGGCCGGGATCTTCTGGATCTACCCCGTACTTCTAAAGCCCTACTTGTCACACGGAGCGGTTTACAAGGTTACCAGCAAGGGTATGTAGCCAATGCAGCAGTTGTGTAATATGACATGCACTAAAGACGATTGCTAATGTGTGTGTGTGTGTGTGTGTGTGTGTGTTCCGCTAGCTCTGTGGCAGAATGTGCAATGATGTCGTGGTAGAACTCAGCACAGTGGTAGCACAGGTAGACCTCCCGACATGAAGCATATTTTTAATATACCGTTTAACATAACATAACATAACATAACATAACATAACATAACATGACAAACTAGTTTCTCATACACAGCAAACTGTAACATTACCATACAATGAATGTTATAATTTTTCCTTCAGTATTTGTTCCATCTAAATGCAATATGCTGCACACGTATTCCTTGCACATGCACACGAAGGACAAAAGATGACTTATGGCAAATTCAAGAATCTTGGCATGTTGTAGCCTCTCGTCCACACTACTGTGGAAATATATCACCTATATTCAGAAAATTGAGGGAAGTTATACATAGTGAGGGTTCATACACCCAAATGTGTTTTCGCTTTAGAAGATAAATGTTTTTGTCACGTATTTATTTATAGTTATTTGTAAAGAATACGTTGGTTTGTGATTACGTTTTTGTTTGTGCATGGGTATTGCCATAACATTAAAATGAAACGCTAAAATATAATATGACATTAAGTCAGCATGGTGTTCTAAATTAACACTTAAAAAATAAATTACAAAAATGTTGTGTAGGATTTGAATTCAGGAGCAATGCCATCAAAACCGCTCGGCCACCGCTACGTGACCATTACGTTTACAGGAAAGGCGTCCACTGCAGTGTACCAGTCCTGCATGCGTGTTGTGAATATAGCGTTTACGAGCGTCCCCGAAGCTCTCCGATCGGCACTTTGACTTTTTGGGGAGGGAGGTTCAAAGGGTTTACAGAGTCGCCGTGGTGACGTATAATTGAATAGGTAATATAGCGTTTACGAGCGTCCCCGAAGCTCTCCGATCGGCACTTTGACTTTTTGGGGAGGGAGGTTCAAAGGGTTTACAGAGTCGCCGTGGTGACGTATAATTGAATAGGTAGACGCGATGGTGCATGTTGTAGAAAAAGAAGGGCATGGAAATTAGCAGAGAAGAAATAAACATTTGAATGGTATGTAGAAGGTGTAGAAACTTAACAGAGAAACATAGATCAGTATAGTGATAATTAATAAAAGAAGGATACCATGAACTTAAGGGAAATCAGAATTTAAAAACTTAGGGGGGTTAAGAATGCAATAATAAAAAATTATTGGTCTCATGAGACTCGAACTCTTCCGAGATTCTGGCCTAACCATTTTCTAGGTATAATAAAGACAAAAATTATATTTCACTTTTCAGTATAGTTATCCTTTATTGCAATAAACTCATCACATCTTTGAATTAACATTTCAATCCCCCACAAATAGTCCGAAGTACTGTATGCAAAATGGGCATTAACAGCATTTATCACTTCTTCATCAAACTTAAATTTTCTTCCCCAAAGGTCCTTCTTGAGTTTTGAGTAGAGGAAACTGTCATTGGGAGCTATATCTGGGCTGTAGGGTGGATGGTCCATCTCCTTTAATCCACATTTCTTCACAGCTTCCTTTGTAACAAGAGCTGTGTGCACAGGTGCGTTGTCGCGAAAAAGGCGCAAGGTACCACTCAGCTTTCCTCGCCTTTTCTCTTTGTTGGAAGCACGTAGTCTATGCAGTAGGCCAGCATAGTACTCCCCTTTTACTGTGGTGTTCTTCTCCTTGAATTTAACGAAGAGTTTTTCTTCACAGTCTCAAAAGGTGTGGCCATGATGACCTTGGCATTTAGAGGCGGTGCTTCGCCAGGTTTACGCCACTCCATTGATTCCCTTTTGGACAAGGAATCATAGAAGAAGACAATAGTTTCATCTTCTGTAACAATGATTTGCAGAACTTCTCTCTCATTGCCACGGTAGAACTCCAAAAAGCCTTACAACAGATGACTCGTTGCTGCTTTTGAACTGAGGAAAGAAGTTTAGGCACCCATCTTGCACTAACCTTATTCATGTTTAAATGTTCATGAATAATTCGAAGGACTGTTGTTTTAGAAAAGGGCAACCTTGCTGCTACTTCTGTAACTTTCAGCCGCCGGTTTTCCATAGTCTCTCCTTCCACAAGAGGGAGTGAGCACCTCGAAGGGTCCAACCTGCATGCTCCTCGTCTTCGATGCTTTCTCCATCTATTCGAAAAACTTTGGTGCATTCTTTTACGGTAGAACATGAGGGGGATGCTTCCCCATATGCACCGTTCAATCGCTGTTTAATTTCATTTGGAGTAAGTCCTACTTTTGTGAAGAACTTAATGGCAAGTCGATACTCATTTTGAACATGTCACAATCCTCTACACATAGCCTTTTTTATGCAACTATATCTGAACAGCTGAAAACAACATAGTGGCAGTTACAGTTGCAATTATTTACTTAACAGATAAGGAATGACACCAGATTAGGGTTTTGTGAAGGCGATGATCCTTATCGGCGAGGCCGGAAGCTTATGGACCTACCCTCGTATAATCACACCACCACCTCAGAAACTATTTGAGTATAGTTTATTAATATTCTGTATATTATATAAGGCAACAGTTTCATCTAATTTATTGGCCGTTATTTGTAGTTCGTTTTCTGTCTCCTCAAATAAGACCCAATTGTCTCTTTTCTTTTTCTTTGTTGGTATTTTGCCATGGTAAGCTTTAGATGTTGCAAGGCTGGTGCTGCCCCTTGATTGTGTCACACCAAGTGAAAGTATGCCCTTGAAGTACATCAATGAGCTATGAAACCATAACTTTTTCCTTCAATTTAGAAGATTATTTGAAATGGTTGAATGCAGATATTTGAAACGTCAAAGACATTCAATTTACTTTTTCACTCTGGCTTTCCCAAGATGAACCTTTTCCATTCCAGAATTTCTACTCTCTGTTGGAATTAATTCGTTATATGGTATTATTAATAGTTAAACTTTTATTAACTTTTATTGTATTTAATTAAATACAGTAAAATTCTTTGAAGGCAGCAATGGGCATTAAACTGTTTAAAAAACAATTGCTAGTACTGAACAAAACAACAAACCTCCACATTGCAAATTAACTTAAAATAAACAAAAATAAATAAAACACCTGAACATTATTTTAAATGATGTTTAACGCCCGTTTTTACTACTGAGACACCACAGCCGATGAACACTGGTGATACATGAAATGATATATTGGGAAAGGATTTTTTCAAATCTAAGTTTAGGGTACCTCCCTGGCATTTACCGTTTATGAGCACCGAGGAAAACCTGGAAAAAACCTAAGTCAGGGAGGACGGTCCTGATGGGAATCGAACCCTAGACCTCCCGCTTACCAGTCCGTGCCTTAAATTAATTCAAATTTAAAGGTTAAAATAAGTAAAATACCGGAAAGACCCCGCCCCAACATTTATGATAAAACAGGATGTTTAAGTAACATATTTCAGCAGTGCCAACCAGTCCTGGTGGTGTAGCGGTAACCATACTTTCCTTCTAAACCCAAGATCGCAGGTTCGAACCCGGCCATGAACGATGGATTTTTTCGGGCGTAAAAATCCTAAGTATGGTTTCCTTCGGAAGGGAAGTAAAGCCGTGGGTCCCGTGTCGTACATTACGGCATGAAAATAACCTCAAATCTAAAAAAGAGATCTCTGAGCAAAATTTGTCGGCCATTTCACGCCCAGAATTGAATGGGACGCAGATGACCTGAGATGTTAAAGAACGTCCATAAATAAACAAAAAAAAAAAAAAAAAAAGTGGCAATAACATAAATTGATCAAAATTACTCGCGTTCATTTGTTTTATGCTGTCTTAAATGTTACTAAAATACGCTTCTGTATAAAACAAATTAAGACAAATAGTGATAAAAACGAAAGTTCTCAACAGAAAAACTATAGATTCAAATTTAAAATATTGGAATCACTACGGAAAGATTTCGCATTTATAGAATAAATTCTTTAAAGAAACAATATTTCACGTGTCTTTGTAGTTTTCTAAAACTCCCATCTACGTATAAAAATATTAGGAGTTATTTTTGAAAAACACTTCATATCTATCTGCTGGCATTTTTTTCAATGCAAACTACAGGCAACGCCAGAAATTTCACGTGGTTCAAACAGCAATAATGGAGGTGAAGCAAATTTGGTGGGTTTTGGAGTCTAATCTACCCTGAGAATAAAAAACACTTGGCAGCAAAGCCGTGTGAATTTGGTCAAATTGTGTGATTGACGTCCTAGTGAAGCAGACCGCAGAAACATGGAGGTGATCCAACCCGACCAGGTCAGCAAATAGGACCTGGTGTTGACGTGATCCTGCGGATAACCACGAGCGCGTGACAGACGTCATGCGAAAATTACCTTTGTATGGGAACCGTGCATACTCTGCATAAGTTACCTTATTACCTGAGGATTATTTGAATAATTTTTCACCCCCTTTTTTAGTGCTGAGGCATCACAGACGATGGGCACTGTCAGGAAATAAAACCACTGGAAAATAATTTTTTTTAAGGAAGGAAGCGTTCTAGACCTCCAGGATTTATTTATGAGACTGAGAAACACATGAAAATAAAAACCAGTCAGGAAGGACTGTCGAACCACTCCATCAATAAACGAGTCCGTGCTTAACCACATCGACCATGAGGATATTAGTACGAATGGACGTTTTATTGTACCAATTTTAGAATACATTCAAATAAATACAACTGTTGCATGGGCCTTACGGCCGTACATGCTAATGCCGTTCTTATAACAATCAAAATAACCATACACATACATACAAATATACAAATACTTCCATATATTTACGTTTTCTATTAATAATTTATATACAACTACAGAAATATGAATGGAACCCTTACTCTTGAGCCCACTCTTCCATTTTCTCACCCCTCCTTCCCAACTCCCCTCTCTTCTCAATAGCCTTTAACCCCCTTTGTTGGTTCTTTTCGTTCGTCCTGGTTGTGTAGTGGTTACCATACTTGCCTCCTAAACCCAAGATCGCGTTTTGGGGCCCGGCCAGGACCGATGGATTTTTTCGGGCGTAAAAATCCTAAGTATGGCTTCCTTCGGAAGGGAAGTAAAGCCGTGGGTCCCGTGTCGTACATTTACGGCACGAAAAAGAGCCTCAAGCCTGAAAGAGAGGCCTCTGAGCAAAATTTGTCGGCCGTTTCGCGCCCTGAGTTGAATGGGACGCTGATGACCTGAGATGTTAAAGAGCGCCCATAAATAAATCAATGAAAAAAAAAATCGGGTCTTTTCTAGAAAGATTCCCAAATCGTGTGAGTATCTCGCATGCACCAACATTTCTTAAAATCTCTGTTTCCCTGCATTCTGCCAAAATAGGCCTCCAGGTATGGCTTTCTCCGCACAAAGAATGGACAAATTCTTTCCCCGAGGGCATTAACTGTTTTGTTTCCTTTCCAAGCCCCTAATCTAAGCCATGCGAGACCACTTCTTTCTTCTCTCCCACAGATTTCTAAATAATATCCCCTTCTCCACACCGGATGTATTTGAGTTTGCAGGTTAAGCGATACTTTTTCTGCGCATTGAGACTCAATATTTTGCCTAGCTATATCTCGCAAACGTCTGTTAATATTTTCTAACTATCTCGTGTAATATCTTCTCCCCTTAACCAAGTATAACCCAATCCAATTTTTTCTAAGCCTTTCCTTTTGTAATGCCCATCAAAACTGCTCGAAGAAAAGCTTGGTTCTCCGGTATTATGCTTGACCAGTATTTAATTGTTCTTATTTTTAAATTCACACTTTCGTTAGCATTACCAAACTCTTTGAAAACCCCACAATTTACTGAACCCCTCCCTCCTTGTAGCAATTGTTTTGGAAACTCTGTTTGTACCTGATTAAATCCTTGGTGTTTTCGATCCCGTCCGCCTCAGTTGACCTCACAACCCCTCATCATGTACCAACCAATTTTATTAATTTTAATATAAGTTCTTGACCGGCAGTGCATGCAACTATGAGGATATTTCCATAAGCAGACAACAAAAGTTAATAAATCAAGTTTTATGTTGATTGATGTTTTTAAAAGGTGAAGCATACTCAAAAACGAAAGCCTATGGTTCATATATAACACTATCGTTAGTACTATCAGCATTTATTTGAATTGTTACAGACACTAACTCCCATGGTCTAATGGCTAGCATTCCTGATTATTACTTCCGGGTTCGATTCCCTGATACGCCTTTGTTATGGAACTCGTGATCTCATTCGATCAGATTTTATTATGTTTAAGGAACCCCCATGGTGCACAATAATCATGCATGCCCATTGGAAGTAGAAGGGAGTACCCAAGTTCAAGAAGGCAGAGTGATTTTTTTTTTTTTTTAACCTTTAGGGATATGCTTTTAAAGACATTTCTGTAACAGAAAGTACACAATTTATGTAATGTTTAATAATTTTCTTCTCTCTTTAAAATATTTTGGAAAGTATATTGTCTCAACCTCCTGTAGAACCTTCGCTTTTACATTATTCTTTTCAGTTAACTTGGCACGACACTAGAGGCAGACTCCTAATTTTAATCCTTAAACATTCCTAACATCCTAAGTTAAAATATATATAAGGGATGAGGAAAAACACTTAATACAATGAGCTTATTTTATTCTGTTATATTTATAGCCTGAATAACTTTATTCTGTATGAGGACATAATATTCCAGATTAAGTTTTACTTATTCCTCTTACATTTAACAATAGAATTTCAAATTCTACAGTATTAATACTATAACTATACTAAACTGAAGCTTCAAAAAACTAAAATAGTGCCGGAAGCCAACACTACGCTATTTTAATCATAACTTAACAGTTCGTTTATGTTTCAACTAAGTACTTTTACATGGCTTAACCTTTACAATTAATTACTTTACAATATCTACAATCTTCATTTCTGCTAACGCTCGGTATCCGAACTGCTCCCCACCGGAATTCCAGGCAATAGGACCTGAACATCAATGGAGTTGCTGCCGGTCTCAAACAGCAGCTATGCTGCACATGGTGAGTTGACAGTGTAGTTTCCTTATCTTCTCTTTTTCTTTCATATCCTTCTACTTTTTAACTTTTATCTGTACCTTGTTTTCCTTCTTTTGTTCTCGGTTTACTTCTTCTCTTGACTGCTTTCTTTCCGCCCGGAACTGCTTTCTGTTAATCCTGTATCCTTTTTCTTATGTAAAATGGGTGTTATCTTCTTTATCACCTTTTTCTTCAACTAATTCTGCTTGTAAACATTTTACTTGCCCTTCTCTGATTCTCTGAGAACTTCTAAGGGAATGTACGATTTCTGACCGTTGGATTTTCTCTCTTATTTTATTTGTGTTGTTTTTATACTCTTCTGTTATTTTACATGCTGTTTTATTTGTTAGTTCATGCAATACCCTACAATCATCTTGATCTCTCGTGATGTTCCAGATGTGATTCCCGGCAAGTAGTCGTCTTTCCTCTGCCACAATTGACTGGTATTTAGGGCAATCGAATGAGACATGTTCCGGTGTATCGATCACGTTACCAACCGTACATGTATTGTTTGCTTGTAATTTAAAACTTTTCAAATGTGAGCAATATGAGCCATGTCGTGTTACATAATGTACTAAACCCTTACTGGTTTGCATTGTAATCTTTGCTTTATAGATGGGAAGATTTCATACACTCTTCTACTTTCTTTTATTTCATTCTATTCTTGCTGGCATATTAGGAATAAAGAACCTTTTATTCCTTTTTTATTTCTACTAGTTTTGCCAATAATGTACATTATTTTTAATTGTTTTGTTTTTAAGCCAATAAGAGGCTGCTCTTAAGCGGATTAAATAATCAATAGACCTTATACCCGAGATTACTAACAGTCCCGTTGTAGGAGACGTGAAAAATACCTCTGTAAGTCTGAATATTATTTTTCTTTGGAAGATCCTTAAAATACTTATAAAATATGTTTCGCTTGCCTTTTCCGCCCAAATTCCTCCTCCATAGTTTAATATGGTTGCAAAGATGCTATTATGTTAGGTTTTTATTCCATTAGCTGATATATTGAAATATCTCTGTCCAATATTGGCTAACTTAAACATAACGTTTTCTGCTCTAGTTCTTGTATTTTCTATATGTTTCTTAAAATTTAATTTTTCATCCAAATATATATATATATTAATATTAATTTACTGCTTCTCTTTTTATATTAGTATAGTTAACTTTATTAATAGGGTGTCTCTAAGTTTTTTTTTTTTTAAAGTATATATGATGGTTTGTTAGGAGCTATTTCCAATTTTACATTTATGCACCAATTGTTTACATGATCATTTAATATATTCGATTTCTCTTCTATTTCCTTCTATTGTTATTAGTAAATCACCTGCATATATTAAATCTCTTTTATACTATTTGATCCTTCTCTATTAGAGATACAAAAAATATGTTCCATAATATCGACCGTAAAATCCTTGCGGATGTCCTTCAGTGATTTCCTATGTAATAGTTTTGTTTGCACCTTTAACATGCACTCTTCTGTTTTTGCAGTAATCTCTTAATGAATTATAAATGAACTTTGGATGTTTATTTTTCCTTAAAATTTAAAAGAATGCCGGCCACCATAAGTTATTAAACGCTCCTGCAATATCGAAAAATGGCGCTATATATATTAGTTTTTTTGCCGTCTCCATTGCCTCGATAATGACATGCTCTGTTGACTTGCCTTTTCTAAATCCAAAATGTTTAATATTCATACCAATCATTGATCGAATCTTTTGCTCTTGAATTTTGTCCAGAACATTTAGTAATAAAGAAGCACGGACTCTTTATCGGTCTTTTTGTTTAATGTGATCACATTCGTTTCCTTCCAGCAATAAGGCACTCTTTCCTGTCATAGACAGTTATTAAACAGTTGACAGGCATGGAGTAATCTGAACTTCTAACTGTTGTAGCACTTCCAATTTTATCTCGTCCGATCCTGGTGATTTGTCTTCTACAGTTCCTTTATATATTTCAACTTAATGGTAGGGATAAATGGCACCTTCAACTATATTTTCAGTAATGAGTTCTTTTCTCAGTTTACTGTGCTCTGGGCTATTATATTTGTTATTATCACTAGGTAGTAGTTTTAGAAGTAGGAAAATTTTACTGTATTTTCCTTACATTTTTTACTAATTTCTCTATGTTTAATTAAGTTATTTTAAGTAAAAAAGAAAAATAAATAAATAAAATGCAATTAACCATTATTTTCGTTCTTTTATTGTTACTGCAGCCCTGTATATTCCCTATATCGTTCCTATTACAATTTAAAATATTATCTGTAGAGCGCTGATGCGATGGCCAGGGAGTGGAATTGTGCATCTTGACCCGCTGACGTCTCTCGATAGACTGAAGCTTTTGCTTGTCAAAACTTCTAAGTCTAAATACACAGCTATGCAAATATTTCTATGTTTCACACACGCCAGACGAGCGCGGAATTAGTTCGCGATTGATGACTTCAAGAATACTTTATTATTAAATTATTACTTCGACAATGTTTTATCAGAGCACATTATTAGCCACTTATTGCATAACCTCCATTAATAACCCTCCCCCCATATGCCACAATATTTAAGTTTGTTGTCAATAAATTCAAACACATTATTTGTGTAGTCATTACCTACAAATACAAGAACCGTATGGTAAAACGTTTCATTTTAAGAAACAGGGTAATTATGAAAGAAGTACTTTGAACCAATTTATCTTGGTGGGATTCATGTTTAATAACTTTTTGACTTTTGAGAGGAAACATAGCCAAGAGTTTGAAAACATTTCTCATCAGTGGCACAAATTTACCACCGCATCATTGTTAAATGATAGAGATGTAAATAATATACACTAGAGTGTTATGTAAAGTTGATATAGCACAAAGATAGAGCAGTTAGAATTGAGTGGCTGTGGAAAAAGTTTCAGGACCAAATTATTTGTTTCTCTAAAACCGTAAAGAAGGCAGGCAGATGTCCAAAGTTCCTTTTATTTTACTTCTTGTGTTCTTTAAGTAGCTTTTCTTCCTTCCACTCTGCACACAGTGAAAATCAAGAAATATATAGAAAGATACTACATAAGTAACCAAATAAAAGAATCCAAAACGAAAATAAAAATAAGGAAAGTTGTAAAATTGCCAATTTGCCTCATTAATTGCATAGGTACCACAAATGCTCTCCTCTTTAAAGCTTAAGCGTTAAAATGAAGAATCAAACCTTTCGTAGAAGGGTTGAAACTGTACAATAAACTGATAAAAATACTTCTCTCAAGTAGAAATAATTAGTGGCTGTTACGACCATATAATAAAGAAGAGAATTGAAATAAGAGAATAAACGAACAAAGAAAAACACAAAAGAAAAGAAAGAAAAAATACGAGATAAAAGAACTTGAATATATGAACAGAAAAAAAAAACCAGAGGGAAAAAAACAGGAAGGAAAGTCTGATAGAAGAAAAAGAAAGGGGGGAAGGTATAGAAATCAAGTTGAAGAAAAGGAAATGAGGAGCAAGAGAACAGGACAAATGCTGGAACGGAGTTTAAGAAAATACTGGAGACGAGAACAGAAGAAACAGGCAAAGATAGAAGAGAAAAGATGTAAGTAGGACAGGAGAGGAGAAAATAAAGAAATAAAAAAGGAGAATGCGGAGAATAAAAAAAGAAAGGAGATGAAGGAGAGAAAACAAAATAAGAGAAGAGCGAAAATAAGAAAACTAGAAACGAGCATAGAGAAGGAAACAGAGAAAGAGAGGATGGCACAGAAGAAGGGAGAAAAAAGTAGACAAGGGAAGAGAAGAGAAAAGAAAAATGGAAAGAAAAAAGGAGAGCAAAAACGAGAAAAGAGGGGAAAAAGTAGAAAGTTTTAGAAGAGCAGAAAAAGAAAGGAAATATAAGAACAACACAGTTGAGAGCTGAAGACGAGAGACAAGATAAAAGAAGTCCATTGAAAAAAGTAGAAAGCAACGGGAGAAATATCGGAGACGAAGAGAAGAAAAAGGAAAAGAAAATCATAAAGAGAAAAATACAAAAGAGTAGCGGAGAGGAGGAAAGATATAGCAGAGGATATGAGAAGAAAAATATATTAGAATAGCAAAGAGAGGAGGAATGGTACACTGAAGAAAGAAGAAAACAACAGAGAGAAAATAAAAAAGAAAAAAAAAGGAGAACGGAATAAATGAGTAAACAATAGCAGGCGAGAGAAGAGAAGTGAGGAAATGTGAAGAGAGAAAATATGGGAAACAAAAGGACAAGAGAAGTAATGACTAATGAACGATCCCATGAAATGTATTATCTCGTTTAACCAGAGAGGGTCAAGCCTTGCAAGGATGCGATAGTAAAAGCTTTGATAAACATGATAATCTTTAAGGAAGGAAACGGGGTGGAGTCAGCTTATGGAAACTTAATGGAACACCGATCTACTTTAACAACCTACCCCACCCGAGCTCTGTTCACTGCCCCACTTTTCTTTGACTGCGCCATTATCGTTAGCTAAGCACAAAGGATCCACCGGTTGTTGTAATAAAAAGCGTACGCTAAAGTTTGTTCCCCCCCTACTAAATGTCATATATTTCTTTAAAAGATTTAAATACATGTATTATATTTGTTTAAGTGTATCGTTATTTATTTAATATTTCCTTAATGCACAAAGTTGCCTAGCAGGACAAACTTTAATAATAATAACTAATATTACAAGGCAGAATGATAATTGGCAATTATCAATACTAACAACAATATCATTACAATTATTCTAGTCCTCTCTTAATAATAAATGTTAGAATGAAAAAGAGTGGTATAAAGTTTATAATGGTTCCTTAAATGTATCCGTCGGTCCTGTTGGCGTAGTGGTAACCATACTTGCCTTCTAAACCCAAGATCGCGGTTCAAACCCGGCCAGGATCGATGGATTTTTTCATGCGTAAAAAATCGTAAGTATGGCTTCCTTTGGGAGAGAAGTAAAGCCGTGGGTCCCGTGTCGTACATTTACGGCACGAAAAAGAACCTCAAGCCTGAAAGAAGAGGCCTCTGAGCAAAATTTGTCTGCCGTTTCACGCCATGAATTGAATTGGACGATGATGACCTGTGATGTTAAAGAGCGTTCGTAAATAAATCAAACAAAAAAAAAATTAAAACGATTCTTTGGGCGAAGCCAGTGAGAGATCTTGCAACGTGTTCGTGGGAGACTTTGGGGGGCGGGGCACTCCCAATTAATGCGATGGCGACCAGTTTGTGTTTTTCCTAGTAATAGAGTGCAATAGGTATTATGTTGTTTTCTTTTCTAAATCTACCTCTATGGTGTTTTTGGTCGAGTCTAAAATTATACCAGTTTCATGTCTGGTTTATAAACTAGAATATATATTCTTCGTGTTCTCTTAGTGAAGGTTATCCCACTCATTTCCTCGAGGACAATGAATCCCTTTCCCTGAGAGAATTATCCCTCAATCCAAACTTTATGACATCTTGAGTTGCGCAGTGTTTCTCCAAACCTACATAAGCAAGCGTTTCGTGCTCTCTGCGGCAGCGTCGGCAGAGAGTGTCGTCTTGATATCTTCCCGGAACATAATGAACTGTTGCAACGTTGGGCGCGACTTGGGCCGTTGCTCTACAGATGCCCTCCGTGCGGGCTCTGCTTACCCTGAGTACCCGTGGTACTTCTGACGTTACTAGAAACAGCCGGGCTGGAGTTATTCGTTGTCCGGAACGGTTGGACTCGCCGTGGCAGTGGTCGAGTACGCGTGGCGGCAATGTTGTCCCAGGGGAGTGCCTATGGCGTGTATCTTGGGGACAGGAAGTTACCTGAATCACTGCTTGTCGTGGGGTGGATGGTGGTGACCTTAATGCTGTGGTGACTCACTTCTTAAGCTGAGTAGGTCTGCGCTAGACGTGACCTATACACCAGTAAGAGTCTGGTAGCTAAATTTGCTTAGGCGACGAGATCGTCTACGGCCGAAAGGCGGGTCGGTTTAGACTCTAGGTGCCGTCCCAAATGTTAAAAACCACTGAGGACTGCGGACCTCCGTGAATCTCTTTGTACATGGGAAGGGATCCCCGACGAAACAAACAAACTGATGATTTTGTACCCATCCCCTGCTTGCGGTATATTCTTTATAAATGACGACGTGTTTACCTTTGTGGGTAAAAGCCAGTTCTCTCAAGTCCCACTGTGTCTTTACGGCAGAAAGAGGTGCGTATGGCCAGGAATTGGCTCTTTAGATACAAGTTCAAGAGCTTATAAACTAGACGCAATGTTTGTAACTAAGTTGCTAGCGCTATTTAAAAAAGGATTACTTTCTCTTATGATAGGGAAAGTTAGAGGAAAATGGATAAGAAATGACGAGGAGGATGATCGAAGAAAATGTAGAAACAAATGTAATCTTAGAAGTATAATAATTTATGGATTTAGGGAAGGTTAGAGAGAAATGCTAAAGTATGGCCAAATAGTCAATGATTGATAAATTGAATAACGGAGGGAATGGAAGTAAATTAGCATTAGAAACAGGATTATTATACACCAATAACCTGGGTGTTAGTGTGTAAATAACTCACGAATATAGGATAATAGTTGGCTGTAGTGTTTAGAATTAAAATATTGTAATAAAGTTATAACGATATGTATTACGCATTATGTAAATGATGAAGACACAAATCTTATTGTAATATTTTACAACTTTATGTTGATTAAGAAATAAATTCAATTCATTTCATGCTAGTACTAAGCAGAGGATTATGAGCTATAATTGAGCATCCCAGAAGGTAGAGAAGAGACAAAGAGATTTTCATGTTTTCGGCTACCACTGGATTTCCAGAATATGCCCTAACCGCTCGCACAGGTGTTTGTGAATTCATCACTATACCCACGGCCGCCTGCCTGTATGTGTGTCCTTGGACTTCCTAGCAGTCACCAGTCTATATTAGTTCGAGAAGATTTTAAAGCATCGTATTTTTGTATATAAATAGTATTATAAATACAAATCGGCTCGTCACCTTCATGAGACATTTATTCATAAGACCCCTGAGCAATTTCCTCCTTTCGGAACTGCAATGTATAATATTGTGAATAAATATTATACTACTGCTTCAATCCAAAACAAGAGATACACGCGAAGATATGGTTTTAACACAAAACAAATTTGACGAAATTGGCGCAAATCTTGAACGTTCGCCAACAAATACCTACCGAAATTAGTACAACAAGTTGGGGTTTCAGTGTATTCTGCTCGTATGAGAACAAAATTGTTAAAACTCAAACCTTACAAACGTGTTCATTATCTACGACAAGATGATCCCGTAGCAGGTGTGAGTTATTGTCAGTGGTTCCTTTCACCAATGGCTGAAGACTTAATTGACCCACAGCTTGTGTTCTTTTCAGACGACAAGGTATGGTCGTGTCGAGAGTATAGCGCATGTCCGGATACCGAGATACAAGACCCTGTTTCAGCGGTAGGGATATATTAAGGAAGCTCGGTATACAGACGATATGATTCGATATATTAATGAGGCACCAAGTGGATTTTTTATTAACAGTTTTCAGTAACTTATTAACTTTTGACCAGGCTATAAATGGGTGTAACAATTTTTAAACATCTAAATATTTATTTTTTTGATAAACCAAGTACATCATCGTAATCTACAGACTTTTCCCTCACTTTTCAACATAGTCTCCATTTCTTTGCACACATTTTTCCCATCGTTCTGCATATTTGAAAATACCCTTACATAGAACTCCGTTCCAACTGAAAAGTGCTTTCCTAATATCCTCCACCGCCCTGCAACTGTTCCTTAACGAAACCAAATAGGTGGTAGTCGGAGGGGGCCAAGTCGGAACTGTAGGGAGGATGTGGAAGAGTTTCCCACTCAAATGTTCTGATCTTCTCTATTGTGACATGGGCAGTGTGAGGACGCGCCTTATCCTGTTGCAGGATCTTGTTTCCAGGGCGCTTATCGCGCAATGCACGACGGAGCTTCCAAGTGTCTGGATATAGCGGGCAGTATTTATGGCTTGTCCAGGTTCAAGAAAATCAACCAGAATGCAACCCTGTGCATCCCAGAAGACACCTCCCATAACCTTCCCAGCAGATCGCACTGTCTTCGCTTTCTTCTTCGATGACGAATCCAAATGGTGCTAGAATATATATATATATATATATATATATATATAACATTTCATTTCAGCTAGCTGTAACTGAAAGGTTCTGTAAGTGCATAAAAATGTCACGGAAAGCAGGAATTCTTGCTCGGACAGCAGAGGGACCGTTCTGGCAGACAATAGAGTAGATTCGTTCTTTTATTCATTGGAAGGGGGCTGGTTTTACCACGGCAGGTATGTTGGCAAAGAAGAACGCTGTTAATACATGTGCTACCGTTAAGGTGCGTTGAACTCTAACGTATGGCAGAGATTGAAATTGAACGGTGGAAGAAGTGCCAAGAGGTTACGATCAGATAATCTGACTAGCCAATTTTTTTTTTTGAGTAGTGTTTAACGCCCGTTTTTACTACTGAGGCACCACAGGCGGTGGACACTGATGATACATGAGATGAAATGATAAATTGGGAAAGGATATTTTTTTTTTTTGAAGGAAGGAAGCGTTCCAGGCCTAAGTTTAGGTACCTCCCCGGCATTTGCCAGTTATGAAGACTGAGGAAAACCTGGAAAAAACCCCAGTCAGGGAGGACGGTCCTGGCGGGATTCGAACCGCAGACCTCCCGCTCACGAGTCCGTGCCTTAACGACCTCGGCCACCCGTGGCGGTCTGACTGGCCAATAATATGAAAGTTACATGAAGTCACCGATAAGGATAAGGATATCTAAATTCATAGAGGTGGGAAAATAGATCGTCCCTGTATCACGTGCTCAAGCGAGTCTTATTGAGTATTTAAGGACATGAAATCGCCCTTTTTGAATCATTCGGAAGTCAGAATCTAGTCTAGAGAGCTCACACTGGGACATCAATGTTCGAGCTTCACTTCTGTTCGGGTTCAGTAGTCAGAAAACTACTTTTGTCAGCTATTATAGCTCCGCGCGTCTGCCAGATGTCTCATTGCTGCGATCCAAAGAGAAACGACCTGGTATGCATTCTTGTTGAATAAACGGCGTCAACTGGCAAATAACACGGTGTTCTTTCTCGTCAACACATCAACTTTATTTCCCCTTACTTAACCCGCATTGTGAGGTTTCAAAAACAAGCAACACCTCTGTAGATCGACAAGAAGAGTTATTGAGTGGTGAGCTATATTTGCATATAATCAAACTTCCATTACTGTTTTTCCCGCCACCTTTAGCCCCTTCACATTCCATACTCTGGCGTTTAGTTTCAGGCTCATAATGATGGAACCAGCTTTCATCGCCTGTCACAGTACTCGTCACAAAATCACCACCTTCACTTGGAAATCTCAAGATGGTTTTGGCTGATGGTTACTCTCTGAACTTTGTGATCTTTGGTCAATAAACGTGGGATCCAACGGGAACAAACTTCTCGTTAACCTAAGCTTTTTATCATTTCTTGCACTGCACTATGTCCTACTGCAAGTTTAGCAACGATTTCATTCACAGTGATACCCCCTCTCTTCTCTAATGAGCTCATCAACTCTTTCCTTGTTGCAGTTCGCGTGTGACTCTATGAGGTTCATCTTGGGTATTCGTTTTCCCATCTTTAAAATGTTTCACCCATCTCCTAACACTGCTAGTATCCATGCAGACATCTCCATAGGTACATTGAAGTCTGAGGTGAATTTCAGCAGCAGATTTCCCCTCTTGAATAAGGAATTCAATGACAATGCGCTATCGAAACAAAGCATTGATGTCCTCCATTTTGGAAATACTGCCTGTGGTTACGTGATAGAAGTTAATGACGTTACAATATGGCAACATGTGGTGTAAAGTCTGTAGATTACGATACTGTAGTCCTTTTTGTTACATTTGTTGGAATTTAAATTTTAACATTGGGTTGCTCACGACTTTCAATAAGATCCTCGTACATCAGTTTCACAGATATTTCCCTTTTTAAGATATGTGGCCGTTGGCTAAGTGAAGCTAATATCTAGATCAATTTCCTCGAAGCGGTGGAAGAAAAAAGTATATTCCCGAAACGTTTTGAAGCTACTGGTAAATGCATTTTTATTACGAATACAAAAAAAAAAAAAAAAAATTCAAATAAAATCAGGAAAAATTTTAGTTTCTGATGTTCTAAAAATTAGGCGTCTATATGCCTGTACGTTGGTATAGACCGGAGCGTTTTTTCAAACGTTTTATTAACTCGCTTTCTTATCTGTTAGGGTGGAATTTTGTAATTAATTTTTCATGCACTTCTAAAAGAGACTTGAAATTTTGCACATTGTTCAGAAAGGGATGACAATACAATATAATACGGTAATTATCATTGTTGAATTGTTCCACGGTTCAAAAATATAGTTCCGCAGTTTTGACAGTAAAGCAGCGAAATATCAAACACGAAGGTTTTAAAAAAATGTAGGACTGAATAGTAAGAACATATTTTTGTAGTTTCGTTAATAACGCATACAAATATAACATTTATGATAATCTTTATTTAAAAATAAGAACAATTGCTATGATGACTGCATTATATCTATCATTACAAGAAATAAATTATAGTGTAACTTGATTCATATTTAATTTCAAAGTTTTATTTGAATCTAAAATGAATAGAATTCATTTTATTGTATTTTTATAATAATACAGTCGCCATGGTAACTATTCAAATAAACAGCGCGCAAATTCCAAGAAATGCATGGCTCAAGCGCGATCAACGGAGACGATGGAAAACGTTCTTCTCGACTCGCTAATAACACGCAAAGACATGCTAAATATTTTGATAACAATACAGTCGCCATGGCAACTTTTCAAATAAAAACATGAAATTTAATCCTTACAATTAAATCCTTGCAAATAACGTTTAATAAATGTGATTTCTATTACATAAATTCAATTGCGCTAGTGTTAATGTGCAACATTTGTATTAATAATTTCAACTGTGTAAATAAGTAGTGAATAAGTATTATATGTAATATAATATAATGAGTTACATATATTATCAAAGATTTTGACTTCAATATTGCGGATCTGGTACAAATATATTTAATATTGAAATAAAAATGTTCAAAATGAACTTTGTGTTTCTGTATTTTGTTTTTAATTAAAAAAAAATAATTAATCAACTGTTTCGATATATCAATGGAGTAGATAAAACAACTTTCTATTTTAGATGTGATCAAGAGAAAACAAAATGAACTAAATCTAAAAGTTGCTAAATTTTTGTCATTATTTAATCGAGACCTCTAATACTGATTGCAAAATGACGTGCACACAAGACTAAAAAGTAGAAAATAATTTCAATAAAAAAACTTTTAAAAACCACGTTTTTATTTATTTCTTAATTATAAATGAACTAAAAAGTATAAAATAATTCATCCTAGCCAAATGCAGATTTATGACCCCATGCAAATTCATAATCACATAAACTATTTTACAAAATTTCTTCCAAACGAAAAGCGTAGGGCGCATGCAATAGACAAAATTAATAATTGTTAAGGGTATTTATAGTTTAAATTAATCACACAAAAGTTCAAATAAACTATTGTATGCACCCCATGTATTTTTTTTTTGTTTTTAAAACCTTTGTTTATTTAAATTATTAATATAATATCATCATAATGTAAGTTAGACAAAATAATAAGCATAAATACTTTAAACGTGACTAAATTACCTGCTACTCCGACAATTCAGAACAAAGCTTTGGGCCACGAATGAGGAGGTTTCGGGGCTAAAGCAGTCTCTAGTTGCCGCTCCACAAACACGGACGCACACATACGTGATCGTTTTGGACAATGCAAAAATTTCCGAGTTAAATCAGTTCACTAAGAGACTTTAATTAAATCTACTACACAGCCCTGCCTCTCTCCAACTTTCCCGCCCGACTACCTTCAGGGATGGGGTGTATTCTGTTGTAGTAAATTAAATTCGTTTCTATGGCGAGATAAGCAGAACGCTCTGCCTGGTGTGTTGGTTTGTTCTGCCCGGAAACGGCAATATGATACACACATGTCATAGTTTTCATCTCAATGTCTGGTGTCGCGCTCTCCCGTTGTGGGATGTCTTATGCCAGCCCACAGTGGCGGCTCGTGCCCTTGTGAATGAAATCATTAGCACTAAGAACTGTAAAGAGTGTCAACACTTTGCCCCCAAGGATCGGTCGTGGAAAATGCTTGTAGTACTCATCACAGAGCAGAAAACACGTTTTTAAAACAAATCTCTTAAAAGTATTAAACAATATGCATCGAGACATTAACTATGTTTACAAATGCACTCTTGGAATATTACTAATAACCAAATTATAACATAGAACAAGAGGACGTTAACAAAAAATCCACGTTGAAATATTTTGATAATTTCCAATATACGAAGGTCATTTGAAATCACTCACAGATTGCAATAGTACTATCATAACGTAATGCGAGTCACATTTGTTTACAGAATATCATTCGATAATATTGGCTTCATTTGTTCATTGTTGCTTTACTTGTCACGTAGCAACGCTATCATAATATATGTGAGTCACATCTGTTTACAGAACATCATAATACACATTACTGTTGTTTTTCGGTTCAACTTGAAATATATTAAATAGACATCTACTGTGAAAGTGTGTATACATTTTTTGGCCCCCTCGCTATTAATGACTTATAGTTTCTTATAGTTACTTATAGTTACTCCAAAACCGGTTATAGAAACAAAACAAAATTAAAATCAACACAATGATGACTTTTGTTGCTCTGAGGATAAAATAATCAGTTTTTGGCACGTTCGTAATATTTAAAACGTATAAAAGTTCTATTAATTTAGCGTTGTCTGTTTATCCGTTAACGTTATGACTTTGAATGATTTTATGTTTATTAAAGGCTTATGATTTTGTGTTTATATTAAATATTTTTGGTTATTGTAATTTTGAATCCTCCTCCAAAGTTTCCTAAAAGTTTCCGGCTTGACAAAATTTGTTCTAATTTTAAAATTTTGTTTTTTGAATCGTGTTTAACGCCCGTATTTACTACTGAGGCAACACAGGCGATGAACACTGATGATATATGAAATGAAATGATAAATTGGGAAAGGATATTTTTATTTTAGGAAGGTAACGTTCCAGGCCTAAGTTTAGGGTACCTCCCAGGTATTTGCAATTTATGAGGAAAACTTGGAAAAAACCTCAGTCAGGAAGGACGGTCCTGACGGGATTCGAACCCCAGATCTCCCGCTCAAGAGTCCGCGCTTTAATGACTTTGGCCACCCGTGGCGGTTAAAATTTTTGTTAATCACATATAACACCATGTGTGTAAAAGTTAGTTTTGTCGTAAAGCTATTCACCAAAGAACCGCTTCATACAAATTGCAAGCCATCTCTTAGGAAGAGAGATAATCCCAAATAATGGTTATGCATGTGGGTTGGCCTGTGGAAATAAATAATAGAAAATCTCTTTTGTTGACAAGGAGTTACTCAATGAGGGTGTGCCTCAAATAAATCTCAGCAAGATTGAAGTTTTCTACTATGATGTCTTTCAAATTATTTACAAGAAGTTTCATGTTCAGAGAAAGGTGAAAATCCCAATTTCTTTCTGTAGTTCAGGTGAAGCATCTTTTACATATTTCCACAAGTTTTTAGAGCTTTGCTAAGTTAATCAAAGAGAAGTATTGAATTCTATTTTAACAGAGAATGACACCATGTTATCTTTCCAAAACAGAATCCATAGTGACTGATGAGGCATTGTTGAGAAGTTGCAATATCATTCAGTACAAGCAATGGCAATTTTTGGGATTGTCATGAGTTTCTCTTGATTGACTTTAAGGAGAGTAAAGCCACGATGAATGCACAAGCTGCGCGACGCAACACTGGAGCAACTTTATAGGCCTTCCTCATAACAAGCTGCCAGGCAATAAGGCTATTGTTAAGAAAGCTGCAGAGAAGAACTATGGCTACGTCAAAAGACACAAGAGCCACCATACGGCCCATATCTAGCGCCTCTGACATTATCTCTTTTCTTAATAAGAGAAAACATTATTTTATGAGTTCTTTTTTCAATTGCTACTTCACAGATGCGAAAAGCTTGGGAATATTTACGTTAGCACATAGCAAGGAAGGAAATTCTGGGCATGATGTTTTATTTCCATGAATTTTTGCCTGTTCTACTATGTCTAGTTTGTTCTCTTGCAGAAGCGAAATTGTCAGACGAGGTGGGTTGGTGTAGAGTGCGGTGTGACGTTGACTTGCACTTTAGAAAGGTTTCTGCCCCGCGTCTGGTATGGTAGCAGCCTTTCTGAGGGGCCCGAGTTCTTTGGATGAGGCTCCGCAAACGACGGAGTGTAGTAGCTGGAAACTTTGTTAGGGACACCGACCCTGAATGCTGACCCCCTTACGACGTCCCTTCCTCCCCGAATGCGGACATGGCAACAAGTGGCAAGGCCGGAGTACCAATCCATTCCAGTACTTCCGCATTTACGTGACATAAAATAAGCAGATATCTTTCTATGGGTTAGGTGAAGGTCTGGGTTTAAAAGTGTGTATGTTGTGTGGAACAATGTGGGAGATTATATTGACTATTTCACTCTTGTGACGTCATTTTAAAATCAACCAATGAAACGAAACAACATTTTGAATTTTCACCTATCACAGCCGGATTAAGGAGTGAAATTATCTTCAAAAACAAGTGAAATCCGTTTTATCACGCGACATGCATTTGTCTTGCGGTCAGTGTAGCCAACGCTATACCTCCACTACATAATTGCTGAACACGCATCAGTGACCACTTTTACTAGAGGCGGTGGGGAGCTATTGATAGCAACAAAAGCATGGACAATGGAAAATTATGACGCAAAATGGAGGGTTCTTCAAAGCGTTTTGGAGATGCGTCAAATGTGCAAATTGATCTTATCATTAGGAATTATAAACCATAAAATACAAAGAAAATACAGACATTGTATGCTATCTTTTTATTTATTTATTTTCTAAGTTGGTATTAGAAAATCGAACGGTTGCAGTTGCAATAGTCGAATTTGTTCCATTACAGTCTCGCGGTTTTTGAATAGATAGATATTCATTAGTATAACATTTTATACAAGTGCTAATATTCTGTGCGCGAATTTCAAATACATATCACTTTTATTCTTATTCTATTCATGAAATAGTCCTAAATCCGTATTTTGTCTCCTGCATTGGCATTACTGACAATCGGCATTCTTCTGTCGTAAAATTGCTTGAAAATATTAAGTATAAATATACAAATATTACAATTTTGTAAGTCAAGTTTAGAGGAATTATATTTCAATTCTTATTTTATTCGTAAAATAGTCCTAATAAATGTTACTTGAGGATCTGAGCTTTCCAGATAAATTCACCACGTTCATGAATTTATTTATATTATATAATATCTCGTGGTATTACTGGCGATTATCAAAATAGAGAAGTTAACCAATGCCAGATCCACGCAAGCAGTAACGTTGCACGTAGTAAGTCGACCTCCCCTCCAAAATTGCATATTGAGCCTGCGCTGCATTCAGGTCAGAAAACAAAAGAACCCAAATACAAATATCATATGTAAGCAAAAGAATAGAGAACAGCGAAAGACGTAATATAAAATAGCACATTTTAAAAAGCAGATTCGGAATGTATGCACAAACTACGTATCAATTGATATATAAAATACAAGATGCAAAATGGCTGTTGAGTAGGGTTATTATTTGTATAAGAAAAAGGCAAGATTAGAGTTAAGGATGTACTTCCTTTCAAATATTTAGGGAACATTTGCGTGAGTGTCGTGCAAAACCGATTCAAGTAAAGCAACCTCCACTCTCGCACGCTAAGCCTACAGAATGTCACAGTCAATAAAGCCCTCTATTATGCAAGTATGGACACGCTTTGCGGTACAACCGAGCTCCGTGATTGGTTCGCCAGCAGCAGCCGCCATTTTGGGCATGATGTCTGTTGCCATATGCTTATATGGACAAAATTTTTAAATTTTAATTTAGTTAATATGCCTGGGTGTTGTGGATTTCGTTGTACAACTCAAGGAAAGAAAGGCGTTACGTTACATCGCATTCCTTCAGGAAAATACGACGTTGAAAGACGAAATATTTGGATTCACAAAATTGGAAAAAAGAACCTAATTCTATCCAAGAACTCTCGACTATGTTATGTATCATGTAAGATTTTTTCTTAGAATTTGATGTTAAATAGAATAGGCTACCTTAAATTTAACGCTTATGTTTTGGTGATTTCATACGTGAAAATACATAATTGGAATGTCGAAAAAACTGCACTTGAAGCCTAAAGTAAAGATATAAATATTTTTAAAACCTGGTGCATGCTTATTTCATTTCATTGTTGAAGAAAAGTGTGGGGTTTAGTGAGATTTTTTGTTTTTATAAATTTTTTGTTCTACATTGAATTTGGTAGGAAGCCCTCTACGACCTATAATTATTATAATTCATTCTTAAGTGACAGGTCAACTGTAGGCCTTATACAGTTTATGTCATCACTGATATAATAAATGCATTAAAATAATTTAAATAGTGAACAGAAAAATAAAATGAGAAACTCTTATTTTAAGTTTCATGTGTTAAAAGGATGTAATTAATAAGGTCTACGTTTAACATTACGATTTCTGTTTTAACCGAAGACAGTCTTATCCTCTGCCGGCAAATGACCCGTCATTGGCCGCTGAGTTCGGATGCGAAATTGCCGTAACTATAACTGATATAGTCTCAAAAGTTTGCATTTTCTGTCTGACCTAGGTCTTCTAATGCAAAAAGAACATGAGCAGACGTAGAAAGTATCATTCAACAGTATAACAGAAATGTTTTAGGAACTAACTGCATGACAATTGAGTAAAACGACAGAAACTTAACACGTAGTCATATGGGAGTTAAGCGATGATTAGGCTCAAAATGGAGCGTGTCCATACTTGTATAATAGAGGGCTTTACAGTGAACAGGTTCTTTATACTGCAGCTTAATATACTCTCAAACTTGATAGGACATAAACTGATTGTATAAATGTTTGATATTTTACTAGATGTTTAGTAGAGTGCTATATTAAATGTTTTAAGTTCAGAATAGAATATCAGACTACACACGCTTATCTAAACGCAGCACTTGACAGCTGGTTTTTTAGTTCCATGCTAGAGATTAACAAACGAGGAATGCTAGCCGTTACACCTTCTAAACCAATCACAAAGTAGCATTATCGGCCAGTTGGTCGTGACTCTATTGCCGATTTTACTTTTGTATGTGCAGTTGATTTCTATCACTTACTTGCAGTTGAGTTGCTGTGAATTATTGAACTAGTTAGTTTGTAGTAGTTAGAAAATGTCCAAATGGGTCATTTGCAGAGTGATATCTAATCCTTTGAATCGAGGTGTTACACGGACAAAAATAGTCATATGAGAGCCATACAAACAGATTTGCAAGTGTCACCTTTACTTCCAACCTAAGGACTGAATTGAAAACCTTCAAAGGGCTCTTCATCTTTTTCCACACACAGTTGCAGATGATGCAACAACTTGTCAAAAGCACTACGGTACTCGGACTAAGATATTGTCAAGAGAGCTGGAATTATAGCTTCAGCAAGGTCCTGCACTGCAATACAAGATTTCACTGGAGGAAAAATCCAGAAGTCGGTGCAAGGTGCAAAGTCAAGACTGTAGGGTGGATGATCAAACAACTTCCAGTTTTCTCAAATTTGCAACTTTTCTATGAGAAGACGCATTGTAGTGCAAAAGCATCCGCCTTGAAGTTCCTGTCTTTGGACGCCGCCGTCTCAGCTCTTCAAATAAAGGACCCTTCATAGTGGAACAAAACAATGAATATTCGCTTCCGAGAAAGAACTTCTGATTTTGGGTTATTCTCATTTACGCACGTGCATTTCTAAGCTTTATTTAAATTGTTATAGTAATAAACCCAACGTTCATCACCAGTACATACCGCCACTGGTGGTCGAGGTCGTTAAGGCGCGAAATCGTGAGCGGGAGGTCTGGGTTGAATCCCTACCAAGACGGTCCTTGCTAAGTTTTTTATAGGTTTTCCTCAGTCCTCCTAAATGGCAAATTTCGGGGATATACCCTAAACTTAAGCCTGAAACGCTTCTTTTCTTAAAAAAATCTCAGTTTATCATTTCAGCTCATGTATCCACCGCCTGTGATACCTTAGCAGTAAAAACGGGCATTAAACACCATTAAAAAAATCACCAATGCATATCTGTCGACCCTTTGGACCATTTGGTAGAAACATTCTCAGGAGTTTCCTTGCAAATTTCTTTCTCCTGTTCTCTTCATTGATTAGAGAATTTGGAACGCTTCTTGCTCAGATTTTTCGCAGCTTAATGTTCATGGAGTATGCTGTCAATGCTGCCAACACTGATACCCACTTCCAACCAAGTTCCTTATTCTTTGATTTGTTCTCTCGTTCACAACTTCTTGAGACTGACGCGAAGCGAGGGTTGTCTTTCGAAATCTTTAATTCTCCTTCAATTGATTGAGTTCATCTTGTAATGATTTCAAACGAACACATATGAAGAGCTACCGAGTTCTCATGGAAAAAATAAAAAAATAAAAAATAACCGCCACGAGTAGCCGAGGTCGTTAAGGCACGGACTCGTGAGCGGGAGGTCTGCGGTTCGAATCCCGCCAGGACCGTCCTCCCTGACTGGGGTTTTTTCCAGGTTTTCCTCAGTCTTCATAACTGGCAAATGCCGGGGAGGTACCTAAACTTAGGCCTGGAACGCTTCCTTCCTTAAAAAAAAAAAAAAAAAAAAAGATCCTTTCCCAATTTATCATTTCATGTCATGTATCACCAGTGTTCACCGCCTGTGGTGCCTCAGTAGTAAAAACGGGCGTTAAACACTACTCAAAAAAAAAAAAGTGGAAAATTAATCCGCTCTTTAGCCTAGCTTATAGTAGAATCTAAAGTTTTCTTTCGAAATATTCATCATTGATAAAGGACTGAACTCAATGGACTGTACGAGAGGGACTATGAAAGTTCAAACCTACTTATGCTAATTTTGATAGTTTTAGGTTCATTGTTGTCAGCTGCTTAGTTGTATTTTGGTAGATAGGCTAGTTGCAAAACTTTATGAATGCCCCACGTAGAGAAGAAACATTTTGGACCGCCACGGGTGGCCGAGGTCGTTAAGGCGCGGACTCGTGAGCGGAAGGTCTGGGGTTCGAATCCCGCCAGGACCGTCCTCTGAGGCTTTTTCCGGGTTTTCCTTAGTCCTCATAACTGGCAAATGTCGGGGAGGTACCCTAAAATTAGGCCTGGAAAGTTTCCTTCCTTAAAAAAATCCTTTCCTAATATATCAATGCATGTATCATCAGTGTTCATCGTCTGTGGTGCCTCAGTAGTAAAAAACGGGCGTTAAACACCATAAAAAAAAAAGAAACCCTAGGTAATGGTTTGCAGTTTCTTCCTATTTAAAATCGTGAGTAAAAAATCTTCATGGTATATATTTCGCTGCCGAAAGTTCGTTCTTTACTAAGCTAGATTACTACGCAGTAATTTAATTGCGACTATAAATAATTCTAGAGCAAAATAATTCATTATTACGTACACGTAATATACGTTTACAAGGAAAGATTGAAAACTCCACATTATCAGCCGTTAAATAGTGGTGCCTATTACAATGTTGCAACCGCAGCAGAGGCAATATTACAAGGATCTAGCACTAACTCTCAAGTACAGTGTTTCAGGCTCGGGTATAGTGTTGCTATAGCGTGTTTCACTCACTATTAGTCACTGAACTCCCCTAATAACCTGCTAACAAATTTTATAACACGAACAGCCCTTCGCATATACGAATTATATTTTCAGAATAAAATTAGTGGCGGCGTTGGACTCATATCTGATATTTCGGTGATTAGCGGATAAAACGAACCAACCATTTTAAGAGCCTCATTACTTACCAAATTTTCAAATGAGGTGTTCAAACTGCCCGCCTTCATTCTCCACACAATTTTTGGCATCTCTTTAGGAAATTATTCATCACTTGCTGTATTACATTTTCAGAAATGCGGACAATCTCTTGACGAATATTATCTTTGAGTTCTTGTAATGTACAAGGAATTATTTTAATTTACCCCAGAGATAATAATCGGGAGACCGAGAGGGCCACAAATCCCTATAAATAACCCTGTCTTGTGGAAACACATTGTGAATAGAATTATTTGCAGTTGAGCAGTGGGAGAGTCCTGTTGAAAAAAGATATGCTCACGCTTCTTGTCGATTAATTCTCTGAAAAAAGAGGTTAGTGTGGTATACACATAAGTAACAGAATCTACTGTATGCTGAAAAAAAATTCATTCACATGTATCATTAATAAAGACACGCTATGCCGTTATATATATTGTCACCATTAAAAGGACACCAAACTGAATTTAGAGTAAGTAAGTATAGTGTAAAATAATTTGGCCATCTTTATACTTAGATTCTGTACCAAAGATATATTTTACTCATACATTGTTCAGATTGTTAGTATCACCGGTACAAACTTTTGGCTTAATAGGTCATTTATCACTATTGCTTAAAACATTTATTTATTTTGATTCCAAGTAGTTGCTTAAGTCCTATTTTATCCCATAAGAGCTGAACATTTTCTGCAAAACTTTGTAAAGTATTCTAAATATTGCCTTACAAAAACTTTAGCGTGAATTTTTAATTATGACCGTTAGTAAATAAAAAATAAATAAATAAAACACATATTAGAAAAATAGTAACTATAAGATCAAAGTTTTTTTGTTCATTTATTTTTCAATTTGATTGCCTTCTTGGTCTAGTGGTTAACGTTGCTGATTTACTAGCCGGGGGCTCGGGATCAATTCCTGGTGCCTGTTTAGGAATTTTTCTAAGTTGGGGAGGTCTGAAATGGTTTACTTTCATATTCGGAAGCTACCTGATGGACAGATAGTGCTCTTCGATCGCGTGATAGCGACCGGTGGGGCGACTGCATGCTGATCACATGCCCCCCTTGCAGTACTGTCCTGTATCAATGAAATCCGTAGCTGTATTAATGTTGAATGCCAAATTTATATGTGGTCGTCATAGACGTTGTTCCTTACTGTCACCACAATATGCTCAGCTAGTTCAGGGTTTGGTATTATAGCTGGATTTTTCAGATTGGTACTTCTGGGGTGAAAGGAGTATGATTTTAAGTATGACAAAATCACAATGAATAGAAATCTACGGAGTTTATTAATGTTTTGTTATTAACACACAACAGTACACTTTTCTGATTAAGATACATTCTGAGAATATTATTATATGCAGGCTGAATACGAGACAAACGAGACCTAATTTATATTTATCTCCCGAACACTGTGCTATTTGTCCTGTTGTAACTCTTATACAAATTTAATACATGGATATTAATTTAAACTTGTAACTTCTATCATTTACCACAGTTTATCCTTTTGCAATTTCTTCCACGAAACGTTAATCACCACTTATCTTTACGTAATGTTAAAATACTGCTTCACTTTACGGAGTACGAAGCACGTATTTTGTTCATGTAATTTAAAACACAACTTCTCTCTAGGGAATCCAACGCATAACGAACAAAATTTTGCGATATAAACCGTCACTTATTACAATCGTATTGTAATAATGCTATACATTACAATGCTTTATATTTTCAACATACGTACACTAAGCGAATGAAATTCGTTAATTTCTATTTAGTCGCAATAAAACTGTCAGTCTCGTGTTTCATTCTTGGTACACAATATTAATGTTGTTATGCTTGCCAATGATTGGTTCACTTAGTATTAATATTGTCTTATCTTTATTTTAATCTTTTCATATTTCGGCTAATATTGTGTTCCTTTTAACCGTTATATTTATATTATTAGGTATGCATAAAGGCCAACAAACAAACATTAAGACACACATTGTAATAGCCCTTATCTAATACATGAAATATATACAAAAAAGTGCTCATTAGATTTACACGATTTAAAACATATTACCAATGAATATTTGTTATTTGAGTACAAAACTAAATCTCTTACCTAACATAAAACATGCTCAAATGAACTTATTAAATTTATATCATTAAAAAGATATTACTAACCAATGTTTGGAGCTTTAAATCGAATATTATGACTGTTATAACCAGACATAATGTAATATAATAACATAACTAAATAGCTATTACCATTATATGTTTGTAGCTTTATGTTGAGCATTACAGTCTTTACCTAATATAAAAATATATGAAAATGAACTTATTAAATTAATATAATCATACAAGTCATAAGATAGAGATAGAGGTCGCCGCTCACCCCGGGCTATAATGCAAATGAGAAGAAGAATTTTATAATTTACAGTGTGTTAAGGTTTATGAAGCATGGTCTACAGAATTTCCTAATAAAGTTTCATGCATGTATATAAAAAACTGTAATACAAGACGTGTTTTGAGTGAAGATTAAATTCTAGAAAATGGTGTTGGAAGTTTTAGGTGCCTAAAAGTTAAGGGCCAAGAGAATGAGGTTTTTAAAGACTGCAGGCATTTAAAAATGGCTGATAAAATAAATATTTCAAAGGGCATAGGCCTATAAAACTTCTCAGGAACTTATTCCTAGGGTCAAAATAGTTTTTAAGAGCAAAAACCAAAGATAAAAATGTTTGACCAAAAGTATATTATTTTTTTCTACTGCAGTGTTCCATAAGACATGTCATAGTGTTTTTCCAAGGCCATATTTTGACTTTCAGCGTGTAAAAACATATTTATACACAGGAATTTTGATTAAAATTTAATGGTTTTATTTTGCCTTCAAAGTCAGGCTTTTATTTTTTTAATTATTTGTTATATTTATTTCTGTGATAAAGTAATATTTTTATTATATTTCGAGGATTTTTATATTAAATTAAAATTTAACGACAAGACCTATATGATGGAATAATTTTTATACCATTTAGAAATTATTTTTGTTTACTAGCCCTCAGGCAGATGTTCTGTATTTTGTGGTTTTCCTTGTTAGCACACTACTTTACTTCATTGTGACTATTAATATATTTTTTCATTAACTCAAAAAAAAAACTTAATGTTTGCACCTCATTCCTTAACACCCCTTTGTTTGATATCATTGTATATTATCAAAGAAACTGAAAGTGATTTAAGGCGAGCATAGGGTAAAGTGACTGAACATGTTGCAAAACTGGAAAGAGCTCCTTTGTCTAAGATAGCCTGTTTTAAGAAAATCAAAATGTAAATATTTTGGGGAAGAATTTTCTCCATATGAAGGAATTTTTTAAACTTTGCTTCCATAACATCGAATGTAGTTTCTGTCATACTGACAACAGAAGGGGCTAAGCTAAGATGACTATTTTATTACTGATAATTATTGTAGTTTTGCTATAAACAATTATTTTTATCTTCACAAGTTGCATAATATACTGTTAGAAATGATACATATTTTTTTTATAAAATTATGGAGAAGCCGTATGCGTAAGCAATTAGAATACATTTTTTAATAACTGCCTAAAATTATAAAGTCATATTTTTATTTTTTCTGGTCATATTTAAACATATTTTACGCCATAAATTTAAATATTTTGGCAAGAATTTTCTCCAAATTAAGGAACTGTTTTTCAAATTTTCTTCCATAATTTAAAATTGAATATAGTTTCTGTCATACTAACAACAATATAAATAAAAAATCATCCAGTGCAATTTTACTGCTAACCAAAATTAAACTGGATATGACTATTTTATTACTGGTAATTATTGTAATTTTGCTATAGACATTTATTTTTATTTTCACAAGTTGCATAATATACTGTTAGAAATGATAAATAATTTTTTATGAAATTATGGAGAAGCTGTTATAAGAAATTAGCATACATTTTTGAATAGTTGCCTAAAATTATAAGTTCATATTTTTATTTTTTCTGGTCATATTTAAACATGTTTACGTCATAAATGCATACAGATAATATTTTTAAGTTATAGAAGACTACTCTGGTTGTAACTAATTATAAAAAATGTATTATTGCACTTAATGAAGTGGCCACTAAATTCAGAAGATTTTCTACATGAGGCAAAGCACCAAAGCACAGGTTCGTGAGAAATATGTAAACGTTTTCTCTTTCACACTACTGACAGAGAAATGAAAGTTATGTGTATCGAGCGAACAAGACGAAGAGAATTATAAAAGTTTTGTACGACTGCAGAAGTTTATGGATGGAGGATTCTGTTACAGCATTTTAAGTTTCGCTAACTTTGTTTACCCCCTCCCCACTTCACACCCAGTCCTCCTCCCTCCTTCTCCGCTGTGCTTACAATAGTATTATCATCTTTCTTTGGGAAGGGGACAACGGAGGAAAAACATGAAGCGAGGCATAAAATTCTGTGAAGTTATGATTGTGGCAATGTTTGCCTTTGGAGAAAATCCTGCACAAGAACGGGGAACGGAGATAAGGCAAAAGATAGATCTGGAAGTTTAAATGGGAACCCTTGGAGACGAGAGGATGTAAAATGGGGAGGGAAAAAAGACTAAGGATGTAAGCATGGAGAAATGAGGTAGGATGTATTTAAACAGGCATGATGAGAGGCTATTACGAGGACAAATTGAGGAGAATCAGAGGAATGGAAAGAAAGAAGATGTAACAACGGAACAAGATATTAAAACGTATTTATTTAAGAGCTGGTATAGCCTGAACACACCAAAAATGTATCGGAGATATCATTACGGTTGAATTATTTTAAAAAATGAAACACAAACTCGGCCAGAAAAAGAAATTTAAATCACAGGATTCAGCTAGAAAACTCATGGTGACAGTTTATTGGAATAAGGATTGTATTATGCATGTCAATTTCCTGTATTATGGGAAAATAATTAGGTAATCTATGTATTACATATTTTACGCTTTGAAATTTAAGATAAAAATGTCCTATCATGAACTTATCCTGACATCATGCTAGCAATTACTCTAAGTACACCCACCATACAGTCCAGGCTTGTCATCCTTAGATTTTCGTCTTTCTTCGAAATTTAAAGGATGTCACCATACTATAAGAGTTCAATAAGTAAATACAGGACTATACAGCGATATTTTTAATACAGTGCTCTTGCAAATTTTTGGCTCGGTACCGCTTACATGTTAGAGTTTGTATTGTGGACCAAAGAGAAGCAAAAAGCAGCAGCAAGTTCCGGGCTGTAAGGTGGAGGAAGAACAGTCCACCGAAATTTTGGGAACTCTTCTAAGGTGCTCATATATATATAAATATATTACAAAAGAAAAATAATAATGTAACACTATTAACAATGTAACTAAATTAACAAGTATTATAAAAGTAGAAAAGGATAAAACACTAAGAGAAAGTCACACTTGTAATCGCTATATTTCGAACTACTGGAGTTCTTCTATGGCAAGAAGACAAGTGAAGGTGATAAAAGTAAATATTGAATATCGAAGGTAACATTATGCATGGAAACAGATGAAACTAGCAATAAGAGTGTGTGAGGAAAAAAAATTAATACGTAAGATTTAAACCAGGTGGTATATGCTTATTGCTACTTTCATCTGTTTCCTACATAACGTTACCTTCGATATTCATTATTTACTTTTATCACCTTCACTTGTCTTCTTGCCATAGAAGAACTCCAGTAGTTCGAAATATAACGATCTCAAGTGTGACTTTCTCTTAGTGTTTTGTACAAACACATACGAGTGATCTTTGAATATGTCCATCCAAAATAAAATAAAATCTGCAATACTCCAACCCGGCACCTTGTTACCTGTACAGGGACGTACGATTGATATTGGTATATTCCAAATTTTATCATTCATTATTTATTATTTATTAAAAAGTCTTTCTTAATACATAATACATTTCAGATGATAATCTATAAATATAAAATATAATAATAATAATAATAATAATAATAATAATAATAATAATAATAATAATAAACTAAACAGAACACAGAATCAAACGATTCTTTAAGTAATTTAATATTTTACACGTTACTGGGAACCAGTAGTTACCATTAGCTGGTAACCAGCACCTACTTACCCCTGGCTATCTAAGAGAATTTAATAACTATTTTACTTTTAGTTCCATATTCTGTATTCAAATCATTATTTCTCTTTGGTTTTATGTTTGAGTGTTCTTAATAATGTTAATACATACTTTAAACTCTACCTTTCCTATTGAGCATTCACTTATGTTTTTACTCTTGCTATTCTGTCACTACTATTTGTACATATAATTCTTACTCGCTATCTTCAGTTTATGTAACTTATCTCGTATTTATCACTCAACTTACACCCTCATCAAACACTTTTGCTATCCCTTTTAATTACCACCATTTCCTTCTTCTTGTACCGATTACCTGTGGCTACTTCTTCCCCGTGATCCTTAACCTCTCTCCATCTTCATTCTCTCCTCTTTTTGTAGTATGTGGTTTACTACAATAACATCATGTCTACCCTCGGTCTTCTTTTTTCTTCATTAGTTGATAGTTGTTGGTGATGTGCTAATGATATATTTGTGATCGATTATCACTCTCTTCTTCACTCTGTCTTCTTTCCTCTTCTTCTCCTTCCCTCCCTTTCTTTCTCTCTAATTGTTATACTGCTAGTTATTGTTTTGTTATCATTCATATAATTGTCACCAACTTCTTTTATTGCCCTTTTCTTCTTCCTCTTCCTCTACTTTTTGTTGTTCTTTTCTTCTCCGCCTTACTCTCTGCCCTCTTCACTATTCCTTTCATTTTCTTCTTCCTCAAGACATGGTATAGAATTTGCTAAGTTTAGTATTTGTACTCTGGCTGATCTTCTAATTTCATCTTTGGCTTGTACTGTAGCTGTTGGTATCTCTTCCTGTTCCAGTATCTCTACCTATTCCAGTATCTCTTCCTGTTCCAGTATCTCTTCCTGTTCCAGTATCTCTACCTGTTCCAGTATCTCTACCTATTCCAGTATCTCTTCCTGTTCCAGTATCTCTTCCTGTTCCAGTATCTCTACCTATTCCAGTATCTCTTCCTGTTCCAGTATCTCTTCCTGTTCCAGTATCTCTACCTATTCCAGTATCTCTACCTGTTCCAGTATCTCTTCCTGTTCCAGTATCTCTACCTATTCCAGTATCTCTTCCTGTTCCAGTATATCTACCTGTTCCAGTATCTCTTCCTGTTCCAGTATCTCTTCCTGTTCCAGTATCTCTTCCTGTTCCAGTATCTCTTCCTGTTCCAGTATCTCTACCTATTCCAGTATCTCTTCCTGTTCCAGTATCTCTTCCTGTTCCAGTATCTCTACCTGTTCCAGTATCTCTACCTGTTCCAGTATCTCTTCCTGTTCCAGTATCTCTTCCTGTTCCAGTATCTCTTCCTGTTCCAGTATCTCTTCCTGTTCCAGTATCTCTACCTGTTCCAGTATCTCTTCCTGTTCCAGTATCTCTTCCTGTTCCAGTATCTCTACCTGTTCCAGTATCTCTACCTATTCCAGTATCTCTTCCTGTTCCAGTATCTCTACCTGTTCCAGTATCTCTTCCTGTTCCAGTATCTCTTCCTGTTCCAGTATCTCTTCCTGTTCCAGTATCTCTTCCTGTTCCAGTATCTCTACCTGTTCCAGTATCTCTACCTATTCCAGTATCTCTTCCTGTTCCAGTATCTCTACCTGTTCCAGTATCTCTTCCTGTTCCAGTATCTCTTCCTGTTCCAGTATCTCTTCCTGTTCCAGTATCTCTACCTGTTCCAGTATCTCTTCCTGTTCCAGTATCTCTACCTGTTCCAGTATCTCTTCCTGTTCCAGTATCTCTACCTGTTCCAGTATCTCTACCTGTTCCAGTATCTCTTCCTGTTCCAGTATCTCTTCCTGTTCCAGTATCTCTACCTGTTCCAGTATCTCTTCCTGTTCCAGTATCTCTACCTGTTCCAGTATCTCTTCCTGTTCCAGTATCTCTTCCTGTTCCAGTATCTCTTCCTGTTCCAGTATCTCTACCTGTTCCAGTATCTTTTCCTGTTCCAGTATCTCTACCTGTTCCAGTATCTCTACCTGTTCCAGTATCTCTACCTGTTCCAGTATCTCTTCCTGTTCCAGTATCTCTTCCTGTTCCAGTATCTCTACCTGTTCCAGTATCTTTTCCTGTTCCAGTATCTCTTCCTGTTCCAGTATCTCTTCCTGTTCCAGTATCTCCTCCTGTTCCAGTATCTCTTCCTGTTCCAGTATCTCTTCCTGTTCCAGTATCTCTTCCTGTTCCAGTATCTCTACCTGCTCCAGTATCTCTTCCTGTTGCAGTATCTCTACCTGTTCCAGTATCTCTTCCTGTTCCAGTATCTCTTCCTGTTCCAGTATCTCTACCTGTTCCAGTATCTCTTCCTGTTCCAGTATCTCTACCTGTTCCAGTATCTCTTCCTGTTGCAGTATCTCTTCCTGTTCCAGTATCTCTTCCTGTTCCAGTATCTCTACCTGTTCCAGTATCTCTTCCTGTTGCAGTATCTCTACCTGTTCCAGTATCTCTTCCTGTTCCAGTATCTCTACCTGTTCCAGTATCTCTTCCTGTTCCAGTATCTCTACCTGTTCCAGTATCTCTTCCTGTTCCAGTATCTCTACCTGTTCCAGTATCTTTTCCTGTTCCAGTATCTCTACCTGTTCCAGTATCTCTTCCTGTTCCAGTATC
Source organism: Metallyticus violacea (assembly GCA_030762175.1). NCBI lineage: Eukaryota > Metazoa > Arthropoda > Insecta > Mantodea > Metallyticidae > Metallyticus > Metallyticus violacea. Next base: position 37,787,944 of record CM060837.1, on the reverse strand, counting down.
TCTACCTGTTCCAGTATCTCTTCCTGTTCCAGTATCTCTACCTGTTCCAGTATCTCTTCCTGTTCCAGTATCTCTACCTATTTCAGTATCTCTTCCTGTTCCAGTATCTCTTCCTGTTCCAGTATCTCTACCTATTCCAGTATCTCTTCCTGTTCCAGTATTTCTTCCTGTTCCAGTATCTCTTCCTGTTCCAGTATCTCTACCTATTCCAGTATCTCTTCCTGTTCCAGTATCTCTTCCTGTTCCAGTATCTCTTCCTGTTCCAGTATCTCTACCTGTTCCAGTATCTCTTCCTGTTCCAGTATCTCTTCCTGTTCCAGTATCTCTACCTATTCCAGTATCTCTTCCTGTTCCAGTATCTCTTCCTGTTCCAGTATCTCTTCCTGTTCCAGTATCTCTTCCTGTTCCAGTATCTCTTCCTATTCCAGTATCTCTTCCTGTTCCAGTATCTCTTCCTGTTCCAGTATCTCTACCTGTTCCAGTATCTCTTCCTGTTCCAGTATCTCTTCCTGTTCCAGTATCTCTACCTGTTCCAGTATTTCTTCCTGTTCCAGTATCTCTTCCTGTTCCAGTATCTCTACCTATTCCAGTATCTCTTCCTGTTCCAGTATCTCTTCCTGTTCCAGTATCTCTTCCTGTTCCAGTATCTCTTCCTGTTCCAGTATCTCTTCCTGTTCCAACTATTCTTCCATGCAATTCTACTAATTTTTCAGCCAGATTATGTAAATGCTTGTATAAAAATGCATCTCATAGATAAATGATGATTAAAGCCATCTAAAATTTTCTCTTTCATCCTTGGTGTGTTGTAGATAATCTATACACTCATAAAGGACATCTTCTGGGGTCCCTTGCTTATCGCAGTGGTTAGATGATTTATAAATTTTGTTCCAGTAGGTTTATACGGTCCATGACCTGTTAAATAATACATTAATCGCTTAGTACGGTTTATGTGTTTTAGTTTTAATCTCTCATTGATGTTATTAAATACATTATACGTTCTTCTCACTTCATATTGGTCCCATTCACGCTGCCTATTTATTTTTAATGTGATTTTAATATTTTTTTGAGTGATTGCTACTCCCAACTATTTCTTTACTTTTTAAAAAATCTCCTTTTTAAGTCAGTAAATTGCTCCCCTTAGTTTTATAAATCCCGTTGTTACTAATAGGGTCACTGTGGGTGTGGTCCCAGCTGCGCCGGTGTATCTTAGCAATGTTTTTCGCTGGGTACTTCTCAGTTGATTTCTCGTCAATTCATCATTCATTTTATGGGTCCATACTGCCGCCCATTGCTGCAAATATACTATTGCGATAGAATGATATAGCTTTTAGTGTTGTTTTGAATTTTGATTGGGTTAACCTTGCCAATTGCATCATTGTTTTTTCCGATTTTTATCGTATATTTTGGGTGTCATTTCTCATTCAATAAATTCCCAAGATCGCGGGTTCGAACCCGGCCAGGACCGATGGATTTTTTCGGGCGTAAAAATCCTAAGTATGGCTTCCTTCGGAAGGGAAGTAAAGCCGTGGGTCCAGTGTCGTACATTTACGGCACGAAAAAGAACCTCAAGCCTGAAAGAGAGGCCTGTGAGCAAAATTTGTCGGCCGTTTCTCGCCCTGAGTTGAATGGGACGCTGAGGACCTGAGCTGTTAAAGAGCGTCCGTAAAAAAATCAATCAAAAAAAAAAAAAAAACAGTAATTCCAAATACTTGATCTCTTTTAGCCTTCTTATTGTATTGAATAGTTGGGTCTGTTTTTACTTTTCCTTTTAAAATCATGTATCCTCATTTGTTTGGAGTTACTACACCAGAGTTCGGGTTTGTTCGTTAAGTTATTGGTCTTTGCTTATACCTCTCTTCAATTATTTCCTTCTATTATAAAGATGACATCATCTGCATACGCTACGTATTAACTGTGTCCGAGTGTTCATCCTATCCATTTTATATAGACCTTCCTATTTTAACGATAATCTTTTATTAGGTTATAAGGACTTATTCATCTAAATTCATTAAACTACATCTTTTGTTAAAAGAAACAGTCTATGATAAACTTTCGGACGGATGTAAGGCGTAAATAACATCATTTGAAACTGTCCTCAACGGATATGCTATAAAAATAGAGAATAAACAACTCCATATAGTTGTTAAACATTTTTATTAGAAGAAGCGAACAACTATGAAGATCTAAGTTCAGTTACGAGGGGCTTTCGGAAACGATTTACAATAGCCGGTTTTGCGAGTAACCCATGATCTATTAGCACGTCCATTCATAGGGCGATGGGCTGATACTAGCATGTAATGGGGACGCTAGATACTGGTTATAAGCAGAGTGTGTTAAAGCCCTCAATTATACAAGCATAGACAAACTTTGCGGAGGAATTTGCCGACAACCGAGCTCCGTGGTTGGTTCGCAGCATCAGCCCCCATTTTGGGCCTGATTTCTGTGTGTTGTACCATATGCTTATATGGAAAATATTTTAAAAATTTTATTTTAATTTATTTAATGTGCCTGGGTGTTGTATATTTGGGTGTACATTCAAGGAAAGAAAGGCGTTACGTTATATGGCATTCAATGTTTAATTAACCGTGTAAACTGCATTCAAAATAACTTATGTATGTAATAAAATATTTGTCAACATGGCTACGTTGTATTTAGCAGTGACTATTACCAAGTGTATTACACATACAATATTATTACTGTATTACAGTATACTCTGCGCTTATTCTCGAATACATTTGCCATAGATTTCAAAAATTAGATGAATGTATTTAATTTGTGAAGGTGCTGTGAATTTTTTTACATAAAAATAATTTACAACAGCCATGTAGTTCGTTTGCAATGCAGAAAAAAAAATTAAAAATGCAACATGCCATTGTAAGATAGCTAAATGCACGTGCATAATTGCAAGATAAGAAACAGAAAATGCAAATCTATGGATTATGAATAGTTTAAATTTTCAGGCATATCATTTAGTTCATTTATCTTTTGTTTTCACGCATCAATTAAAAATATAGATTTCTGGTTGTCATAGCCATTCTCATTGGATCAATTTAGAGCAGAGAAATATTAAACTACATGAAGTTTTTGCTTTAAATTGAATTTAATAGGAAGCTCTCTAATCTCTATACTTATAATTCATTTTTAACTGCAGGCCTTATACAGTTTATGTCAATACATATAATAAATGCATTACAACAAATAATTTAAATAGTGCATAGCAAAATAAAATTATAAATCCTTATTTTAAGTTTCACGTGTTAAAAGGATATATTGCCAACGTTTAACATTACAATTTCTGTTTTAACCGATGACAGCCTTTTCTTCTGCCGGCAAATCACTCGTCACTGGCCGCTGAGTTCTGATGTACTACGCGAAAGTGCGGTAACTATAACTGACATAGTCTCAAAAGTATGCATTTTCTGTTTGACCTAGGTCTTCTAAAAGGTATCATTCAACAGTATAACACAAATATTTTAGGAATTAACTGTATGAACAGTCGAGTAAAACGACAGAAACTTAACACGTAGTCTTATGGGAATGGTGCGTGTCCATGCTTATTGGAGGCGACTATCTTGAACAAAACGCACTGAATGCTTTTTGTGAAAGGAAATCATCAACGCTGCAGAAATTCATGAACATTTAACCGCTGTATGTGGTGCGGAAGCTCGTGCACAACTGACTCAATGCCAGGGAATATCGACGCAAGAATGTCCGTCATCATCGCTGCCTCCCAGGTATATTGAGGTTGTTTCCGAATTGATTATGGTTAATAGGCGTATCATCTTTGATGAACAGGAAATGTCAAGCAAGCCTGGGACGCGCAACCCTACACGACGTTCTTCGCGACGATTTGAATGTCAAAAGAGTGTGCACAAATTGGGTTCCTAGGGACTTGAATGAAATCTGTCGTCGGATACTGGAAATGCACAATAAAAATTAAGGATTTTGGGAGAAGCTGGTGCCTGGCGACGAATCATGTTGTTACCACACACCAGAGGGGCAATGCAGTGGAAACATTCAGGCTACTGCATCTGCGGGCAAGCAGTGATCCCGGTCTTTTGGGACAATACAGGCATAATGCTAATGGACATACTTTCTCAAGGGAGACAGTCAAGATTTTATTTCATTATTCTGCAATACTTACATCCTGATATCTTGTTTCTACATAAGGACATAATACTCCACATTTATTTTACTTATTCCTCTTACTTTTTTCAATACAATTTTAATTACAATTTAAATTCTACAGATTTTAAAATTTACATTACTAATACTATAAACTAAAACTTCAATAAACTAAACTGGTACTGGAATCTAGCACTACGGCTATTTTAACTAAGATTTATAATTACATCTACAATTTAAAATTAATTAATTTACAATTTTTATCCAATTTAATGTCTCAGTCTTCATTTGTGCTAAGGCTTGGTATCCGGTCTACTTCCCAATGGAATTCCAGGCATCAGGACCTGGACATCAATGAGGTTGCTGACGGTCTCAAGCAGCAGCTATACTGCACCATGGTGTGCTGGCAGCGCAGTTTCCTTATTTTCTTCTTCTTCTTTTGATCTCTGTCTACTTCTTCTTCTCTCAAGTACTTCCTTTCAGTCCGAAAACTGCCATTATTTCTTTCTTCTGTCAATTCTGTTCCCTTCTTCTGATTCAAATTGAGTGTTATCTTCTTTATCACATTTTTCTTAAATTAATTCTACTTGTAAACACCTTTCTTGTGTTTCTCTGATTCTCTGGGATCTTCTAGAGGAATATACGATTTCCGACCGTTGGATTTTTCTCTTATTTGATTTTTGTTGTTTATATACTCTTCTGCCATTTTAAATGCAATTTAATTTTTATTTCATTCAATACCCTAAAATCATCTTCATCTCTCACAATGTTCCAAATGTGTTTCCCTGCAAGTAGTCGTATTTCCTCTGCTACAATTTTCTGGTATTTATGGCATTCAAATGAGACATGTTCCGGTGTATGTGTCATGTTACATAATGTACTAAACCCTTATTGGAATGAAAATGCTTATGGGAAGATTTCATACACTCTTCTACCTTCTTTTATTTCATCCCATTCTCGTTGCCATATTTGTGAAAAAAGATTTATTTATTTTTTATTTCTACACTTTTACACCTTCCTGTCAAGGTGTACTGCGAAATTATTGTATGTCTTAAGAATCAGCAAGGGCGAACGGTGAAGTGGCCTTCAAGAGTGTTCCTACAACATGACAATGCGCAACCCCATACCAGTTCGTAAAGTTGACATCGCTGGAGTTTTGTTATGTCCCTTCCACCATATTCACTGCAGCCTACTTAGTCTCATTATGCTACCATTAGGTAAATGCTGCCCCATAACAGCGAGAAAATTGGTGGCTTAGTATCCCAAACAATTGTTTCCACGCCATAATGAAGTTACCAGGAAGATGGCAATGGTCCATTGACGTTGTACATTGAACTATGTTGCATTATAAATCACATACAGAAGCTATTGTAAATACTTTCCGAATGGATGGTAATCCTACACCACGGTGGAAGATCATTTCTGAACCAAAACGTTATCAGTGGTCGTATATGCACCGAAGATAAAGCGCGCCTCGGACGCCCAAATGAGCTTACTTAGCACGCAGAATATCATTTAAAAAAATGCCTTTCCATGCAGTGTTTGGTAATATTATTATCGTCTATTTGTGACAGTGGCTTACATTTGTATCCATCATTGTACAGGCTGAGCATAAAGTATGTTTTGATTGTAATTATTCCTTTTATATTTAACCTACAGTTAAATACATTGTATCACTGATAAATAAACTATCAGAGATTATAATAATACCTTTAGAGTTCTTCAACGTTAGCACTTTGGTCACGGGGCATACCCCTAACCAATGGTCCGTTCAATTCACATATGCAGCAGCGAAAGTCTGTGAGATCTGTGGGTATAGTTGCAAAATAAACTTGGTGTTTCACGAAGCTTCACAAGAAGAAGGCTTAGGGGGGTCTTTGGTGTTGACCTAAGTAGTATAAGGCCGTCAGCCCTTGAGGCAATGCCACCATTTTTACTTTTGTTCTCACGCTAAATTTTAATTTTATAATATTTTGTTATCCTAATGCACAATGCTCACACATACTAGTTTCCTTATTGTAACTTCCGGTTCTTGCCTATGAGAGGTGAATAGTGTTTAACGCCCGTTTTTAATACTGAGGCACCACAGGCGGTGGACACTGATGATACATGAAATGAAATTATAAGTTGGGAAAGGATTTTTTTTAAGAAAGGAAGCGTTCCAGGCCTAAGTTTAGGGTACCTCCCCGGTATTTGCCATTTATGAGGACTGAGGAAAACCTGGAAAAAACCTCAGCCAGGTAGGACGGTCCTGGTGGGATTCGAGTCCCAGACCTCCCGCTCACGAGTCCGCGCCTTAACGACCTCGGCCACTCGTGGCGGTCCTGTGAGAGGTGAGAAAGTTGCAGTTCCGGCTACAGCAAAATGGAGGTGACACACGACGAGCAATATGCTGCTCGAAAATTCTGCTTTAGTATTAAGCTGAGGTCTATGTAATGGTAAAGGAGGATTTTGAAATTTTTGTACTTCTCTATAAAACAGCTGGAATATTGTTTAAAATATTTAAAAACAGGAGAAGCAAGGAATTTCAAAGGAAGACCTATTGGGCACTCCAATTATGATGCAATGAAGGAAAACTTAGTATGGCTGCTATCATTGTGACAGGATCTTCGAAAACATTTTCAGAAAGTTTGAAAATTTCCCTGGGTGACACCCGCACGTTGGTAAATGAAAGATTGCACATGAGACGTGATTATGTAAGGTGGGTTCCAAAAACAGAAGGACGTTCTAGTGCAGATGAAGATGATGCTACAGGAAGATGCGCAGATTCTTTCATAGGTTTTCATTGCTGATGAAACTTGACTACATCATTTCGATTCTGAGAGTAAAGAGCAAACCTCTATCATCAACAACACCAAAAAGGAGATAAGTTTTTGCTTCTGCCGGGAATGCTAAGGTCATCTCATTTTTCGATGTTCAGGAATTGTTTACCAGTTTGTCGTAAATGCACATACAATGCAACTGAGCAATACTAACGAGAAATACTGAACATTCTGCAAGGCCATAACACACGCAAAAGGCCATATTTCGTGCACCAAGATAATGTATGGCCGCATGTGGCAAATGTTGTTGCTGAATATCTCACAAGAATCAATCAGAAGTGTGTCCCTCAACCTGCCTATAGTCCACATTTAGCCCGGTGTGATTTTTGCCTTTTCTCCAAATTGAGGAAACACTCTTGCGGGGAGTCGATCCTGGTGGTGTAGTGGTAACCATACTTGCCTCTAAACCCAAGATCACGGGTTCAAACCCGGCCAGGACTGATGGATTTTTTCAGGCATAAAAATCCTAAGTATGGCTACCTTCGGAAGGGAAGTAAAGCCATGGGTCCCATGTTGTACATTTACGGCACGAAAAAGAACCTCAAGCCTGAAAGAAGAGGCATTTGAGCAAAATTTATCGGCCGTTTCACGCTCTGTATTGAATGGGATGCTGATGACCTGAGATGTTCAAATGCGTCCGTAAATAAACCAAATCAACTCTCTTGGGAAGTCTTTTTTTATCATTAGAAGCTGCCTTGAAGACCCCGGAGGCGAATTTAAGAGCCTATCAAACTCCCCCCCCCCCCAGCACGTCTTCGAATACTGGCAGAAACGCTGGGACGGGTGCATTGCATTGAACAAGGACTAGTCGGTCCTGGTGGTGTAGTGGTTACCATACTTGCCTCCTAAACCCAAGATCGCCGGTTCGATCCCGGCCAGAACCGATGGATTTTTTCGATCGTAAAAATCCTAAGTATGGCTTCCTTCGGAAGGGAAGTAAAGCCGCGTATCGGATCCCGTGTCGTACATTTACGGCACGATAAAGAACCTCAAGCCCGAAAAAAGAGGCCTCTGAGTAAAATTTGTCGGCCGTTTCATGCCCTGAATAGAATGGGACGCGTAAATAAAAAAAAAATTAAAAAAAAGGACTACTTTGAGAATGATTATCAAAATAATGATGAATAAAGACATGACAAAAAAGTTATGATTATTCCTATTGGACAACTCTCATATATGCTAAAATAAGCTACATTAATTCCGGAGCTGTAATGTCAATATTTTTGCTTCAGTATGCACATAAAGTATGTACACTCGAGATACGGCCTTTCAAATGTATGAACGGAGTAGACATCGGCATTACTACACAATTATGTCATGGTTGACTTGATTTCGCCAGTCAGTTTTCGTATGAAAACGAATATGCGGTATTGGTGTAAACTCACAGTTGTTAGCAATTTTTCTCATATCCCAAAAACACTCGTTATAGCGAAGCGCATAAAATGACTTAACGGGCGTTAAACAGGTGCATTGCAAGCCTTAATCACTTTATCCATTAACTTTGTTATTATTGCCTGACGTTATTCGCTCAGCCATTCTGTTGTCTCAGCTAATTCTGTTTGTTTATTCCATCAGTCACCAACACACGTCTATCTTCATCAGGCTCTCAAAATTATTAAATTAAATTCAACCGCAATATCGACACGCCTATTTAACAACTACTGTCATCAATGTTCCAATTAACTGATTTAATAGCTTGCCAATCAGATGCTGTACGTTGGCATATCTACATAATGACTATAGTTACGAAAGTCACTTTAATACAGTTTTTTCCAAAGGAAATAATTACAGTAAAAAGATACTTCACTAAAATGATCATAGATGAAATAAAAAGAGGATATACTAATGGGTTAGGTTACGTTAAACTATTAATGTTCCAAAAGTTCATAGATAAGTTTTAAGGCTGCCAATAAAGGAATTCCACATAAACATATTGTACAGTAATTTTGTTTGCTTAGATCTTAATCCCCCTTTTCAATTTTTATTTTTTAGGTACACTAAACATTCTTTATATAAATATAAGTATATATATATACTCTTTCTTTCACAGCAGATACCTATTTAATATATTTAAAAGTTGGACGGAAAAAAAAAACAGTAATGTGTAGTATGAGGTTCTATAAACAGATGTGATTCACAATACGTTATGCTAGAGTTGCTACAACAAAATAGAGCCAAGATTATCGGTTGAACAGCGGAAAGCAATTTTGAAGTGATATTGGAAAACCGAGAATGTTGTTGAAGTTCAAAGGCAATGGAGACGTGTGTACAGAACCGAACCGCCAACGCGAGTAACAATTCCGTCTTACCCGCCATTCATACACTCTATAGAAATAAGGAATTTTACTTCCAGAAGGATGATGCACTACCACATTAGCACTGAGATGTACGTGCGTACCTTGATGACAATCTCCCAAGGCACTGAATAGGACGAAGAGGTCCGATTGAGTTTCCACCGCGTTCTCCGGATGTAACTCCGTTGGACTTGTATGGGGAACTCTTACGGATGTTATATACCGTAAAAAACCAGCTACATTGGCAGCACTTCGGGAAGAAATTGAAACGGTATGTGCTGCAATCGCTGAGGACACTTTCTCAAACGTTGCTCAATCAGTAGTTCAACGTACTCAGAAGTGTATCGACGCCAATGGTGGGCATTTTGAGCAACTGTTGTAACTGTAAAAGTCTAAGATGATTAGTGTTCATCATTTTCTGTCTGTGTGAATTCATTTTTGTTGTGTTAACACAGATTTTTCTTTGCTTTAAGTGTGTATACATTTTTGCAACCTCTGTGTATATATATATATATATTATAAAAAAGTATCATAATTTTATTTTACATTTTTTTACTCATTCTCAAAAGTTCGCTGATGTTTCTCAAAATGGTCCCCGTTGGATGAAATACAATGATATGTTAGAAAACCATATTTTGACAGGTCTTTCCGAATAGCCTCTGCAGTTTTCATCATTGCTTCTGATGAAGGAAAATGCCTCCCAAGAAGTGTTTCTTCAATTTGGGGACATCATTTCTTCTTTGACCCCCTGCCTGGTCTAACATTGCAATTGCTGACCTGGAGGTCCTGGTTGGGAAGCTGCCTGATGAGGAAGTGGCGTTCATTGATTGTATTTGTTTCGGAATAGTAACATATTTTCATTTTATTGAAACATGTGAAGATTTTCTACTTAAATATGCAAAGTAACTGAAAAATTTCCGTTATTTCTATTCTAGTGAATGTACAGATGACACCAAGAGCCAGTTCATCAATATGATTACGTTTGAAAAATTTAAAAATTCCCACACAGCATAGCTTTGCCTATCAGTGGTCATACATTTCACTTATTTAATAGTATACTATTAATTTTTGTGATTTGATCTCAATGATAATTCTAAAACTGTGGTTTCCCCTTTGTACGAGTCTAATTTTGTTCTCCTAATATCCCAGTAATGCAATATCTTGTTCAATTTCATTAATTAATAAGGCCTAATTTGGATTTTATATTCATTTTAATTAAAAGTTATTCAACTCTGCATGCAATTCCCTTAGTGTACACATCTCCTGCGTGACGGACTTTAATGACATGAAATGTATTTAATTAAGTTAATATGTGTAAACTTAAGTTGACATGTATTTAATTAGTTTGAGTTATTTAACTAGGGTACTGTGTATTTAAATAGATTTATATGTTTTACCTAAATGAAATGAAGTTAATTAAGTTAATATGTGTAAAGTTAAGTTGACAAGCGCTTAATTAGTTTGACATGTTTTTAGTTAGGTGAAATTTATTTAAATAAATTAACTGGCATGTAAATATGTGTAAAATTAATTCGAAATATTTTAAATTATATTGGTTTATTTAATTGTAGATTGGCATGTATTTAATTAAGTTGGCTGGTTGGTTTTTTAAGTATTTCGCTGTAAATAATAATTGTATTTTCGTTATGCAATCAGGTCAAAGCACAGAGTGCAATAAATCATTGGGCTTTTGTGTAAAAACATATTTTTACCAATATTGAGTGAAATGTATTGAAAACCTTAGCGGTGCAGGCATTGCATACAGAAACAAACAAAAAAAATGAACATTTAAAGATGTATGATATTGTGAAGTTTAAACTAAAACCATAAATAAGTAATGAGTCTGGGAAATAAAGCGAACTCATCAAATCTTGCACCCAGCGAATATCGTTTTCACATTATTCTTTTCTTCTCAACTCTCATATGGCAAAAAATATTTTCGGTTCTAGTTGCAAAATAATGAACCAGCGCAATATAAGCCCACACTCTGCAGCGCTGAAATTAAACTCGTTCGTTTTAGTTTAGTTATGCACTCCGTCAGCAGAGAAACTCTATATGCTGCTATGATTCCGCGTTAAAATTCTTCAAATGGCTTGGAAACAGGATTTATGTCAGTATGCTACCCCTGTAGGCAGGCTGTCTGTAATACATTGATTAATCGAACATTAAGCGAAAATTAATTTGAGCACTAAATGTGCCGTTCGTCCGATCGGTAAATTGCCCATCCGGAAACGAGGGCTCAGTCGGCAGCAAGCCAGCAAATGATCCGACCCATGATGACTTATGCCTATAGTGGCCAGGTGTCACGGCTAATATTTTCCACATCATGCCCGCAGCAAATTGCATCCTTTATCATGATCTCCCTTAAAGAACAGTTTGCCTGCTTAATTAATTTACCACTTTGCTTGATTTTATATTAGACGCATCTAACCTAATATTATAGTAGGATCATGTAGCAATTTCCACAAAATATTAATAGTAATTAAAATAAATATAAATTTATCGTTAATAACAGTCCAAATTGAATTTATCGAAAAAGAAAAATAAACAGCAATTTAACCAGATACCGACTGCTCTATTCTACGAGGGTAGGTCTAACCATTTTTTAGGTATGATACAGACAAAAACTATATTTCACTTCACTTCTCCTTTAATGCATCACACTTCTCACATTTTTGAATTAACATTTAACCCCCCCCCCAAATAATAAGTCTTATCTGCAAAATGGGCATAAACAGCATCCATAACTTCTTCGTCACACTTAAATTTCCTTCTTGAGTTTTGAGAAGAGGAAATAGTCACTGGGGACTAGATCTGGGGTTGTAGGGTGAATGTGTAGTCACGTTTCTTCACAGCTTCCTTTGCAACAAGAGCTGTGTGCACAAGCGCGTTGTCATGAAGAAGGTGCACACCACCATTCAGCTTTCCTCGCCTTTTCTCTTTGATGGAACCACATAATCTGTGCACTAGGCCAGCATAGTACTCCCCATTTACTGTGTTGTTCCTTTGCTTGAAGACAATGAAGAGTATTCCTTCACAGTTCCAAAAGATTGTGGCCATGATCTTATTGGTTGACTGAGTGACCCTGGCCTTTAGAGGCGGTGCTTCACCAGGTTTACGCCAATCCTTTGATTCTCTTTTGGACAAGGGATTACAGTAGAGGACCAAAGTTTCATCTCCTGTTAACAATGGTTTGCAGAACTTCTCTCTCATTGCCACGGTAGAACTCCAAAAAGCTTCACAACAGATGAATCGTTGCTGCTTTTGGACTGAGGAAAAAAATAGGCCCCTATCTTGCACTAACCTTATTCATGTTTAAATTTTCATGAATAGTTCAAAGGACTGTTGTTTTACATAGGCCTAACCTTGCTGCCATTTCTATAACTTTGAGCCCCCGGTCTTCCATAATTTCTCCTTCCACAAGATAGATGTTTTCAGAAGTGAGCATCTCCAAGGGCCAACCTGCACGCTCTTCGTCTTGAGGAACTTAATAACAGCTCGAAACTCCATTTTAACATGTCACAATCTTCTACACATAGCCTTGTTTATTCAACTATACTGGAACAACTGAACACAGTGGAAGTTACTGCTGTAATTATTTACTTGACAAATAAGGTATGACACCAGATAAGGTTTTGTGAAGGCGATAACTCTTATCGGCGAGGTCGGCAACATATGGAACTATCCTCATATATTAAATTTAGGTGTGCTAATATTCCTTTGTGCAATAATGGAAATAAAAAGTGTTTATTTCATATTGGTATTATGTTTTTCTTCATCTTTTATCATTCACTGTTATAAAGATTTTTTCTATAGGAGAACACATATTTAAATTATTTTGTTGCTCTAAATTCATTTTTGACGTAAAAATTGTATATTACGGACAGATTTATAATAGAGAGACATATATAATTATTTTATTAATACTTTCTTATTTTGCAGAGAATATTGTTAAATGTTGCTTCAAGTAATGTTGGTTTCATAACCTTTTATGGCTACCGTGTTTCTGTATATTACTTTTTCAAGTGTTGACATTTATTTAGCTTGTAAAAATGTTTCAGTTCAATACATTATAATACATTGTTACAATAGTAATACTGAATTCACAACTTATTTCGTTTGTAAGTTCTAAATTTATACACCAGGTAATCCCATTTATTGTTTTAAAGTGATTGTGTGTTTATGTTGTTGACTCTCTCAGCTAACCTCTTACATTGCATGAAATGTGACATAATAAATATATAGGAAAACTATCACTAAACTTTGCTTTTGTTTTAACAAGCAGCTGAAAGCTTAAAAAGTATATGAAGAAAATAATTTTTATTGGTTGATCAGCCTATTAACCACCTCGCTAAATTGTACCGTTTATTAAATGAAAGTAATGGGTTATTTTAATACCTATAGCGTGAAGAATGCATTTTATTTACGAAAAAAGATTGGTTTAAATTTCTGTTAAGGCGAAATTTTTTTGAAAGAGACGTAACACACATGCACAAAAACAAAGACAGATATTGGGTAATGAAGTTATAATATACATGAACGCTCAAGTATGTGAAGAAAGCGTTATTTTTATTAAAAATAAATTTGTAATGATAATATGAATTTCTTTCATGCTATAACAATAGAAGTAGGAAGAGGGGTGTTTACCTGGCAGAGGGGCAGCTACCATTATTGATTCAAGAGGGTTCATTGTTTCTGTCTTCTGGCTATCTGAATGCCTGAATACTGACCTGTGAAATAAAGAAATTAAAGGACTATTTTAAAATGTATTAATCGTTAAATTATTAATTGCTTTCTTGTATTAATTATTGTTGTGATCTATAGGAAAAGTGCCTAAGGCGGGAACAATAGACTTTTATTTTTTTTGTAAATAATAAACATATAAAATTAAAAAACAAACAAAGATATCTTGAAAATAATGATCGAGTTAACAGGCCTTTCTGTGAGGCGGCAAAATTGAGATTCAATAACAACAATGGGGAGGGTCAAAGCAAGAAAGGCGGAGTAATATTTTACTATGAAGTTACGCTGCACACATTATAATTTATACAATCATTCCAACAATATCATTTTTTAAATAGAACATTTCTTAATGGCTTCAAAAAATTAAAACTAGATGAATTTAATTTATAATATTTAAAACACAATTGTTTGTTATACCCAAACTTCATATTATAATAAATGTGTATATTTTTCAGTATGTACTATATATTAAAAACCATATAATTACTTTTCGTGCTAAAAACGAAACTCACTCTCGTATTAGAGAAGGAAACACATGTTTATATCACCTTATCACCAGATCTCGGAAGCTCGGGCATTTACTTTGGTTAAAATAGGTGGGAAAAATGCTGAAAATAGACAGCAATGAATTTGAAATAAGCCTTTATGAAAATTGAAAATAGAGGATAAAATCACTCATTAATAATGAAAATAGGTACTTAAAAGTTTTAATAATTTCTTTATCATATAGTTCAAGTACTTAAGCTTATTTTTCTTGGTTATAAGCATCATAAAGTTGTTTTTCAAGGTCATAGTCAGCCGTTGTCAGAAAGAACATTTTTCATTGTGGAAAAAGAACGTTCTACTTCCACTGAAGTGATTCAAGCATATTTAAAACAAGTTATTTTGGAAGGACTCATTCCAGTTACAACACAACAGGACATCCTGGAAGTGTAGATCAAGACAAAGCGAAGTAGTTTTCAATAGTCCTGGCGAATGACCAATAGATGTGCAGTGATTTCTGGTGGGGTATATTTTCTGTTTATGCGTTTAAAGGGGAATCAGGTTAGCATCTCACTTACTTCCGTACTGAACACATTGTAGGGACAGTTTATTGCACAGCTGTACCGCTCTCATCTTTCTCTCTTGTAACTGTTTGTTACATTTACGCAGCTGAGAAGTTGCCCCACAACAAATATCGTTGAATTGTCTCGCGTAGATCGATACAAGGTCATTGGCGAGGACTATTCCAAATTACAGTACTTCCCTCATTCTCTCTATTTCCTGGTGTACCAGAGGTAACCGTGCGTTTCTTTCACTAATGAAGGTTCTACTATTTAAAGAGCTTAAGTGAATGAGTTGAGGAGAATGTTTTTGGCCTCTTGAAAAGAAATAAATGTATAACAATATTCTCAATATATATTTTTGTAAGTTGAACATGCCTTTAATTGTTTATAACATTTTTTCAACATATTGAAATTATTTGTGTGTTTTTTAAGATGCACAAATAATTGCAGAAAGAATCCACAAAGATCCAAAAAAGGTTAAAAAAAATTTAAATGGGCAAAAAAAAAATCTTAAATATATCCACCCAGGAAGAAAAGGCATCTTGCCTAATTTCCAGGCTCTGCTTATAACAGATTGAGTAGGTCTTTAAATACTTTTCATGTCTAAAATTGTATAGTATTTTGAATCATAGTGTAGAAACAGTCTCATAATGTATTTAACCACAAGCTTTATGATAGATTAGTTGATTATCCTTTGCATAAAAAAGATAAATATTATTACTTTAAAACTGTGAATTTTATATACATTTTATCTACTTTGTCTATTCCAATTTTGCATTAATCAATGACAATAAATGTTGATATTGGTATAGTCAATGGGGTTTCCGATTCATGGTTAAGTTTGATGTGTATTTAACTAGAATGACATTTCTTTCTTTAAACGAGTGGAATAAAGGTAATTAAGTTAAAATGTGTAAAATTTAGTTTGCCTTGTGTTTAATTAGTTTGATGAATTTAACTAGGTTGATGTGTATGTAATAGATTGACATGATTTTATTTAGATTAAATATATATATATATATATATATATATATAATTAAGTTAAATGAAATGTAAATATACGAGGGTAAGCTCATAAGTTTCCCGTCTCGCCGATAAGGATTATCACCTTCACATATGTCTGGAGTCATATCTTATCTGTAAAGTAAATAATTGCAACTGTAACTTCCACTGTATTCAGTTGTTCAGATATAGTTGCATGAAGAAGACTATGCGTAGAAGATTGTGACAGGTTCAAAAAGGAATTTCTAACTGTTATTAAGTTCCTCACAAAAGAAGGACTTACTCCAAATGAAATTAAACAGCGATTGTACGGTGTATATGGGGAAGCATCCCCCTCCTATCTAACTGTAAAAGAATGGACCAAACTTTTTCAAATGTTTCGAAAAAGCATTGAAGACGAAGAGTGTGCAGGTCGGTCCTTAGAGGTGCTCACTCCTGAAAACATCGCTCTTGTGGAAGGAGAAAGTATGGAAGACCAGCGGCTCAAAGTTACAGAAATAGCAGCAAGGTTGAACCTTTCTAAAACAACAGTGAAAGAACCTCAATTCTGAAAGACGTGGCCTCTGAGCAAAATTTATCGGTTGTTTCACGCTGATGACCAGAGATGTTAAAGACCGTCCAAAAATAAACCAAATCAACAATGCACAACTATGAGCAAGTAGTATAGGTATCAATATGGACTAACCACTATTTAGGGGTTGAAAAACTACCCCTATTTCAAGGTCAAGTGAGAAGCCCTAAAAAGTCCCTCCGCCCCACCCCTAAACCTTTTGGGCAACCGCCAAATTATGTTTTTTTTTAATTAAATAAAATGAAAATATACTCTTTGGTATAAATTTTCCGTGTTAAATTTTGATTATACATGAAATTAATTGTTCGTAAGTCTGTTTTATTTGCGGATGCTCTTTTACATCTCAGGTCATCAGCGTCCCATTCAATTCAGGGTGTGAAACGGCCGACAAATTTTGCTCAGAGGCCTCTTCTTTCAGGCTTGAGGTTCTTTATCGTGCCGTAAATGTACGACACGGGACCCACGGCTTTACTTCCCTTCCGAAGGAAGCCATGCTTAGTATTTTTACGCCCGAAAAAATCCATCGATCCTGCCTGGGTTTGAACCCGCGATCTTGGGTTTAGAAGGCAAGTATGGTTACATTGTTGGTAAGCTTTTCCCTTAATATTAGATTGGTAAGCGTTCCTCTTACTATTTCTTGACATATTAAAAACCCGTTTTTAGTCAGCAATATTGTGCCAATGCAAGGATAGAATGCAGTTTTAGCCTTGGCAACGCGGAAAAATAGTTTGCAATATGAAAGGTTGTAATTTTGTGCAAGTGCATGAGAAAGGTTTCAATACGTGAGTACAGGAAAATAATAAAACAGTAAAATTGGTTTACAAATAATGTTTATTCATCTTTATAAAACACAAGCGTCGAGTTTAACTCATCACAAATTACATTGTAAAGTATGAAGGAATCGACTACATATACACCCTTCTAACAAGTCATATATTGTAACGTTAAGTATGCAGGAATTGGCTAAAAATGCGTCTCAATATATTGTAACGCTAAGTATGAAGAAACCGGCGAAAAACATACCCTTCTAACAGCCCATATATTGTCGCGCTAGGAATCGGCTAAAAATACACTTCCATATATGCCATGCTAAGTATGAAGGAATCGGCTGTACTCCCAAATATTCACTCCATGTATTGTTTCGTTAAGTATAAAGGAACCGGCTAAAATACACCCTCCAAACAGTTTATGTTAAGTATGAAGGACTGGGCTAAAATTGCACTCCCCATGTATAAATATGAAGGAATCGGCTAAAAATACACCCTCCTAACAGTATTGCACAATAAGCTAATGGTTGTACTCGCGTCACACAGATTAAAAGCTACATTTTTTCATACATTACATTCCCAAAATTAGATATTGGTGAGTCATACAGTGCCCAACAGATATCTTTGTACAGTTTTTGTATAACAAATATAGAAGGCCCAGAACCTACATTTTTACTTGCCTCCTAAACCCAAGATCGCGGGTTCGAACCCGGCCAGGACCGATGGATTTTTTCGGGCGTAAAAATCCTAAGTATGGCTTCCTTCGGAAGGGAAGTAAAGCCGTGGGTCCCGTGTCGTACATTTACGGCACGAAAAAGAACCTCAAGCCTGAAAAAGAGGCCTCTGAGCAAAATTTGTCGGCCGTTTCACGCCCTGAGTTGAATGGGACGCTCATGACCTGAGATGTTAAAGAGCGTCCATAAATAAATCAATCAAAAAAAAAAACCCAACATTTTATATCTGAAATGAAACCCAGGCAGCAAGAGGCGCAGAAGAAAGTTCTTCGGCCATCACTTATAAAGAAGGTAAACGTTGACACATGTGTAAAAGTTGTCAGATATTTTGCAGATAGCTGCGCTGGCCAATATAAAAATCAGCTTATTTATCAAACTACTCAGAAAATCTTCACTATGTTTCCCAATTCGAGTACATTCTTTTTGCCTGCTGCCGGAGTTTTTGTCCAAGTGGAACTCTGTAGAATTTCAGAAATACTGGGTCCAAGCACATGCGGAAGTGAGTGAAACGAAGATTTTAGGCAAAGATTGGGAAACATTTAATTATAAGAGACTAAGCAATAATCTCAGTTGAAGAAATTTATGGCAGGCGAAAAAACTCTTGATGTGAAAATCAAAGCACCTCAACTATTTTTCTAATTGTCCTTCCAACTGCTTTATGTCGGCAAAAGAGGATATAGCTTTACAAATGTTGCGAACAGATCTATAGTGTTACCCTTAACAGGTTAAACAAGAAAAGAAAAATTATTAAAAAAAATTGCTGTCGTAGATTTGTAAAAAATTGGAGAGACAATGAAGTTTATCTTTGAGATTATCAACCTTCTGTACAACAATCTTGTTGGCCTAGATACTTTTTATCACTGTTTGGATGAAGAGCCTATTCATTGGAAAATAATGTGATCTCTTTATCACTGGAAATGCAAAAGCATTTTGTTTCTACTTCTAATTAACCACGAGTGATTCACATTACGTTATGCTAGCGTTGCTAACAAAATGGAGATAAGATTATCGTTCGAACAGCAGAAAGTAATTTTGTAGTATCTAAGGCACTGGATTGAGTTTCCACCGCGTTCTCCGGATCCAACTCTGCTGGACTTCTACCTTTGGGGGAAATCTTAAGAATGTTGTATACTGTAGAAAATCAGCTACACTGGCAGCACTTCGGGAAGAAATTGAAACGGCATGTGCTGCAACCGCTGAGGACACTTCGCAAATGTTGCTCAATCAGTAGTTCAACGTACTCAGAAGTGTATCGACGCCGATGTTGGGCAATTTGAAAAACTGTTGTGACTGTAAAAGACTAAGATGGTTAGTGTTGATCATTTTCTGTTTGTGTGAATTCATTTTGTTACGTTAATACAGTTTTTTCTTTGCTTGAAGTATGTGTACATTTTTGGCACCTTCTGTATTTAAGTGACTTACTCAGTTTGTGAAAAGCAGAGTCTGGAATTTAGGCAAAATGCCTTTTCTTTCTGGGTGGATATATTTAACAGCCATACATGAACATGTTTCTGTACATTTGGGGTCGGTAGGGTCTGATTTTATATTGCATTTTTGGAGCCTACTTTGGATTCCGTTGCCTATTTTTAACGCTATCAACCGAATAAATGGAATAGAGGCTGTTAATCTACAGAAGTTTGTCATATTTTGCAAAGGATATAAAAATATGTTTTTTCATCTTGTATAATTTTCCTTGTGCTCCTTAGACTAGTTTCTGGGTACATTCATAACGTAAGAATAACACGAAACAAAACGATTATGTCAGAAATGTCCATTATCTCGCAAATTCTAATGCAAAAACTACATAATGAAATGCGCTGGTGCAAGAAAACAAAAAACAGAAGAAGAATATGCTGATGATAATCTTTTTTCTTGAAGAGAAGGAGTGGGTGATAATCTCCCTCCCCCTCTCTGTCTCTTTATCCCTTCCCCTTCTCATGATTTCACTCCACCACGGTATATGAGTAACAAAGATGTGTTTTTCTTTTTAATAAGAAATAAAAGGATGGAGGCAAATAGGAAAAGATAACCATTTTGTTGTTTACATTTTTCCGATCTCTTTTCTTTTTATTTTCTTTACGCTTTATTGCATCCTATGAGCATCTTTGTTTTCTTTTTAATTTTTGTCCCTCTCTCTTTCTTTCTTCCTATAAATAACGGTGATTTCCCCATTTACTTTGTGTTTCGTTTTGCGTTTTGCAACTTTCAAGAAAAAATTTACATTTCTTTAGTCTTAATGTGGGTGCCAAAATTCAAAATTGTGTTTAGAAATTAAAATGATACGTAACCAGCACTAATTATGGTTTGCTGCTTACGAATTTAAAAGGTGAAACATATTTAAAAACAATACTAGCTAATTAATATGCCAGTTAGTGCATTGCAGTAAACTGTATTTATTGTAAGGGGTAGTAGGTAGGTAAATAAAAAATGATCTACCATTTGCAGAGTGTATGTGGCTGTTTTAATTTTATTTAATGGGTTTTAAAATAAATTAACTACAGCGGGGGTTTTCCCATGAACGAACCCCCATAAATGTTTGCCCTGCCATGGAGGGGGTAGCGAGCATGCTTGCTTACTTACTTATTGATCTTTCTGATTGTCGCAGTCATAGCGCAGCCGTTCCCGGGTGTGTGTTGCGTTGTTCGTTTTTTAATTCGCCAATGTATAAAGTCTATTATGCCTCCGTCTGTTTACAAGCAGTACATAGCGTGCCTATATGTACTATTCATATGTGTTAACTCAATGCTTAAAAAATCATAGGACATTTTTGAGTATATAGTTGATTCTGTTACTTACGTGAATATCATACTAATCGCTGTTTTTCAGAGAATTAGCGGACATACATTTTTTCAACAGGACTCTACCACTGCTCACAGTGCGAATAATTCCATGAGAGCAATTCACAATGTACAGATATTAGTAAGGATCGGTCCCCCAATTTAACAGCCTGCATTTATAATCTCTGGGGTAAATTAAAAATCCGTGTATATGACGAGCCCGCACATTTTACAAAGACTGAAGGATAATATTCGTCAAGGAATTTTCGAATTTTTCAAAATGAACTATTGGAAGTGATGAATAATTTCCTAAAGAGAGGCCAAAAATATTTGGAGAATGTAGGCCAGTAGTTTCAACATCTCATTTGATAATTTGCTAGGTAATGAGCCTCTTAAATTGGTTTGTGTATTGTATAGCTGTTCTAACGAGAGCCGCGCTCGTCCATAGGTAAAACAATCCCGGGGGAAACTAAAGTGACGCACTGTATAGAAACATATCTTTAAAAATATTCTGTTTTTCACTTTAAAAATCACTTGCCACAAAAACAAATCTTCAGGGGGCGTAAAATACTAGGAATTATTCCATGCAATGTCCAAATAATAAAAGATTTGTCTTATACATCTGCGAAAGAGAGTTGTGGGGTTATTTTTCAATAGCGTGCCCTCTGGCTGACTTAGATTATGATAGGAGTGTAGTCCTTGCAGAAAAGAGCTGGGGACACCGAATGGATAAGTTTGAGCGTTAATGAAAAAGAATTATGGAGTTAATGTGACTGTTTTTGCTTCATACTACATCTTCCTCATTCGCCTTCATCACATAGCTTCCTCTAAAGTTAGCACATGACTTGAGTGAATCACTTTGAGAGTTCGTCAGTTCCACAGTGCCGGAACAAATCACTTGACACGGAAGGCAAGAAGCTTGACATTTCGGTGCCATAGATTAAGGCACAGGGATGTCTATACATAGATGGGGCAAGCCGCATAGCATGGAGGTAACATTTGGGCAACACCCCGGAAACTTCCATCTTCTCGGCCCATTTGTTTGAGCGGCGCAAGGTGTTGGCCATACATCAACACGTCACCCTCCCTTTACTCATTAATTCATAATGCTTTGTGCTTGGTTGATCCAGCGAGCTGTGGTGCCAAAGTTAAAGCTCTGGCAGTGAGACAATTACTAACAGGTGTATTATTTCTCCTCTTTATAAATTATTTAGTAAAACGTTACCGAGTCAGGGATAGTATTACTTTATTAATATATAAGAATAGCATTATGTTAGATAATGAAGAGTCAAAGAACTAATAAGATTATCAATACAAGAAATAATGCAGAAGGAAGAATAAAAGCAACAGAAAAACCTTTAAGCACGAACTGCGTTAATAAAGCAATTTCCTAAGTAAGTCATTTGTGAAGCCTATTAAAGAGCCCTAAAGCAGAGGAATCGATGACACTAGAGCGCTGTTTAAATTTCTGTTTTCAGGTATACCACTAAACCTATCGGATTTTCATAAATTATTTTTCTTATTTTATTTAAATGCATATATACCAAGTTTCGTTGCAAACAAAACAAAACAAATCTTAGTAACCATTTTGGGTTTTTGGTAAACCCCTCACTCTTAATAGTCTGATTTAACTGATTTCCAGTTAATACATTTTTGTTGCGGACGTTAAAGCAATATTTAAATCTTCGCTTTAGATAGCCCCCACTCTTTAAATTTCGGTTTTCAGGTATATCCCCACTCCAAACGGTCCGATTTCCATGATTTTCATACTTATTTTAGTTTCGTTGCGTAAAAATAAATATTAGTGCCCCTATAGAGCGATTTTTAAAAATTGGATTTCAGTTAAACCCTTCCTCCTAATGTTTTGATTTCGCTGCTTTTAAGGAACTATTTTTATTTCAGTAGTTAGGATCGATGAAAATTTGAAGAAAAGTTTTAAAAAAAAATTCATGGGTACAAACACAATAGAATTCCTCCGGAATTCGCTAAAATGACGGAATAAAACGGAAAGAACATATGAAAAAAAGTTCACACAAAAGGAGAAATGATAAAGATTATAATTATATAGATAATATATAGATAATTATATAGAAAGGATAATATAAGGGAAAATTAAAGAAGAATGGGCAATAATGGAACCCAGCAGAGGAGATCAGAGGAAGAACAGAATTAAGAAGGAGAAGATAAAGTCAAGTGTAAGGGAGAAAACAGAAAAGAGTAGAGAAGTAAAGCAAAAGATTAGACTCGTGCAGAAGAGCACAACAGATAGAATAGAAAATAAGAGCAGAATAAAAAATAATAATAGACAACCTAAGACAATAGAAAAAGTAAAGGATTGGGAGAGAAAAGAAGTAAACAAAACAATACAGGAGTAGATCACAGGATAAAAGAGAAAATAAAGAATAGGGGGAAGGTGATGAAAGAAGACAAGGAAAAAAGAAAAGAATATAAAAATAAGAAGTGATAAGAAAAGAAGAGATGTGAAGGGAGCAGAAAAAAATGGGAAAATTAACAGAAATTAGAAGAACAGAAGGGAGTATATAACAAAGAGTACAGAAAGGGAAAGAAGAATAACAGGAGAGAAGATACAATAAAAAAGAGAAAGAAAAGAAGCACAGAGAAAGCGAAAGAAGAGAAGAAGAAAATGAGAATAGAAGGCAAGTGAAGGAAAAAAAAAGAAAATAATAGAAGAAAAGAAAAATGAAGGAAAGTGAAAAAAACAGAAGGGAGGAGAGACAGGAGAGGAAAATTGGCAACCGAGGAAAGTACAAGAAAAGGACAAAAAAATAGGGAAGAGGAAGAATAAGAAAGATGTGATTAAAATAGAAGGGGCAGAAGAGCGGAAAAAAATTTTAAAAAAGGGGAGAAGATAAGTAAATAAAACACAAACTTTGAGGAGAAGAAGAAAAGAAAAAAGAGAAGATAGTAAGGGAAGTGAAGGGCTAGGGACAGAAGAGCACAGATAAAGAGAAAACAGAAAAGAAGACTTAAATGGAGAGAAAGAGATAAGTATATTCATTCATAGTATTATGTACAACATCGCAAAGTTAATGACCATAATTCTGTTTGAAAGGCCTTGCATTTTGTACCAAATGCACAACAAATTTGTTACAGAAACAAGAACTGATTTGAACCAACCAAATAAAAAATTGTCTTTATCTACAGCTGAATGCAGAGTAAAGCTTACTTCTCTGCAGTTTCTGGAGAGACCTATCAATGCTTTGACGGTGTGTTAGTGTGAGAAAATACCTTGCGATCATTGTAGTTTTCCTCTGCGGGTCGGATTTTTTCTTATGGGCGAGTCCCCACTCGTTCGCCGCACTTGCTTGCTTACTTGTTGACCTTACTGACTGTCGCAAACATATCGAGCTGTTCTCGGGCGTGTGTTGTGTTATTCGTTTATTAATTCAACAGTATACATAAAGTGTCTTATGTCTCGTGTGTTTACAATGGCACAGCGTGTTTTTATGTACGTTTCAATCAGGCCACGAAGTTTGCAGACAGTATCAGTCGACATTCCCGGATAAGAATCCCCAGATCGCAAAACAGCATACATTTCAAAACAGCAGCGTAATTGGTAATCGTTCGGAAAATTCCCCTAGAAAATCTCTTTGACGTATTGCACAACAAGTGGGAATTTCATATGGGTTTGCGCAAAAGCCTACTAAATTTAACAGCCTGCGATTATTATCTCTGGGGCAAGTTAAAAAATGCCGATACAAGACGAACCCGCATACCCTACAAGAACTCTAAGATAATATTCGTCAGGAAATAGTCCAGATTTCTCACAATAAACTACGGAGAGTGGATAATAATTTCCTAAAGAGATGCCAAAAATGTATGAAGAATGGAGATGGGCAGTTTCAACACCTCATTTGATAATTCGGTAAGCAATGAGCCTCTAAATTGGTTTGTGTTGGTTCATTTTATTGTTTCACTCTCCTGCTGCATGTGTGGCCGAGGTCGTTAAGGCGCGGACTCGTGAGCGGGAGGTCTGGGGTCCGAATCCCGCCAAGACCGTCCTCCCTGAGTGAAGATTTTTCCAGGTTTTCCTCAGTCCTCATAAATGACAAATGCCGGTGAGGTACCCTAAACTTAGGCCTGGAACGTTTCCTTCCTTAAAAAATCCTTTCCCAATATATCATTTCATCTCGTGTATCATCAGTGTTCACCGCCTGTGGTGCCTCAGTAGTAAAAACTGGCGTTAAACACTATTAAAAAACTCCTTATGCTAATCACCGAAACCAGCTGGCCAGCCCACCGGCTAACGAGCAGCGAGCTCACCATAGGCAAAACACTACAGAGGAAAACAAAACTGATCGTTTGGTACTTCCCCATAGTGGGGGTCTGCCAGTTCTGCTGGCTCATTTGTTGATGATTGTGTGAATTTGAAGCCAAGACTCCCATATTTAATGATATTGCTTGAAGCTGAAAATTATAGCTCCTCAGTAATTTCATATGTATTAATATTAGCATTAAAATTTACATTTCATTGGATAAATGTTGGAGCAGATATTTTGTGCACAATATCAGAATTCCTGATTGAGACTCTTTTGTGTTAATGGTCAGCAAGCCTTAAGACAGGAAAAGGATTTATTGTTTTTGTAAAATGAATCTGACAGACTGACGGACTGTCCCGGGGAAGGCCCCTAAGTTCTAGCAGGTAGAGAAAAGGTTGAGAATTGTTAACATATATAAATGCTTTAGAGCGGACCTTGACAGTGTAGTTTTAAAAAGGGCTATTTCCATTTTCACTATAGATTGGCATCTAATGGGGCTAAGGATAAAATAGAAGTGCAGGTTTACGAGAATACTTCAGAAATGGAAAATACAAAATAATTCAAGACAATAATACAATTCGCCCGAAATTTCCCAGGAAATAAAGATAGGTACCAGATGGTTGAAACATCCTTTGTCTAAGTATTAGCACACGGATATAAAGGGACAAATGGAGTAGCATAAAAGGTGACAGACAGAATTTATGATAGGGAAGATTCTTGGGAAAAGTCAGAAGAGATAATAAAAACTAAAAAGTGTAGGCGTGGAGAAAAATAGGCAACCAATAGGCATCGTCCACAAGTGTACGAATCAGAGCGTATGGACATAGAAATCTATACTGAATAATCACCAATCAGGATGCTAGAAGTAAAGTTTAATTTATGATAATAGAGAAGTATTTTTCGCGAAGGGCGTGGCTTATTGGTCCAAAAGCCACAGCCAGAGATCAGTAAAGTCAATCGGGTACGAATGGGTCAGTCAATCGAGGAGCACGAATAAGTAGGTAAAAGAGTAAGATCAGTCAAAGACCAGGTACAAGTCAGGCCATAAGTCAGTCAGTAAGACGTAAAGGAGGTTAAAGTGTTTGATATTCAGAAAGCTGGAACCCGGATCTCCGCGGACAGTCTTGTCAAATGGTTATATTGTGTTATTATTAAACTATCAGTTAGAGAGGCTCTTGTGTTTTTCTCTGTGGTCTGTTGTCAAAACCTTCTCGTCCCGGTGACTCCGAGTCCCAAAACCTCCAGTACAACGAACCCTGAGACTTCCAACATCCCCGACAGAAGCCTCATCAGACGGAGCAGCAGTGGGCAACAGCGGTGAAAAGACTATTCAGCGAACAGCATCCACATCCGCCGTACATCATAGCTTCATATCGACGCTCCAGCCTGGTGCGTTGACATTGCGAACTCACGCCCCCGCATCTTTAATACCGCTACAAATGTCATTTCTTGACATAACTGTTGATAAAATCATAATACCATTGAGAAACTGATGTGAATTGTATTGTACAACTAATTAAAGGTGTTGAATAACGAGGATGAATAAAAATATAAACAGGAATTTTGATTTTACTGGTTGTAAATAGTGGAATGAGACATGTCTTTTAGACTGGGGGGTTTCAGGACATTTGGGAGGGGGCGGATCGCATGACACAGTCGTCTTATTTACTCTAGCATTTAGTTCGAGCAAGGGGTACACTAGTGGATTGTGCAACGCATTATTGCTAGTTGCCACTGGAAAACGTAAAACCGGTCTACTTTTGGCAAAGATTAAGGGGGACTAAGACAAGTGTATCAATGGATCAAAAGTGACAGGTCGAGAAACTGTGGAAAGTGAAAATAACCAGCTTTGACCTCCAACGACAATAACAAATATTTGACAGTTTGGGAAATTTTAGAGTGTTGCCGATATTGGGACAATTTCTGAAATCTCATCTGAGATTGGGATTTATGGAAGTGTTCAGTTCCATAATTTCAGATGATTTGGAGTCACAAAATATCTCGGCTCGTGGGCTCCTCAAACTCTCAGGAGATCAAAAAACGTGCACGCGTGGCAATGTGTTAGAGACTTTTGGCAAATCCCGCGATCATGCGTCTAAAGGATCAAGGAGTGGAGAAAAAGTAGGCTAAGGTCAAAGCAAAAGCTCGCGCATCAGCTGGTGAGGTACTCTTGGCTTTCCTGGGACTCCCAACGCATTTTGTTAACCGATTTTCTTCATGAAAGTCGAACAGCCAATGCAGCCTATTACTGCGCTAGGCAAAACGTGCTTATAAGCGATATCGCCTTGCGTTTACCATATGTTGAAAGGTTACGAGGGCCGTTCTCAAAGTTATCGACTTGACCAAGAAATCACAAGATTTAAGAGAAATGTTTTGCTTTGTTTTTGTTTGTTTGTTTGTTTGTTTGTTTGTTTGTTTTTTTTTTTTTTGTAGCATTCACCTTGCAAATCAATACATTTAGTCCAACAACTTTCCAATTATTTAATAACTCGTTTACCCAGTCATTCCTTCAGGTTTGGGAACAAAAAATAATCGGTGGAATCAAATCCGGGCAATATGGCAGATGTGGAAACAGAGAAAGCAAAGGTCAAGCAGTTTGGCAGCTACAATTCCAGACGTGTGCGAAGGGGCATTATCGTGATGTAAGAGCACTTTCTTTTTCGCAAGATATGGACGTTTAGTCTGAATAGTATCTTCCAGTCGATCCGGCAGTGAAGCGTAATACTCCCCAGTGATGGTTCTGCCTTGCTGGAGGTAGTCTACGAGCACTACACCATGAGAATCCCAGAAAACCGTATCCAGGACTTTTCCTGCACCTGGAACCGTTTTTGCTTTCTTTGGTGCACTTTCACCTGTTACCAACCACTGTTTGGACTACTTACTTATTCTCTGGGGTATAGTGATGAATCCATATTTCACCTACTTTTACGAGGTCGTAGAAACTCATTGGAATTGCTTTTAGACAAGTTTAAACACTCTTGTAAAATGCGTTTTTTTGGTCCATTGTTAACAAACGCGGCAACCACCGAGAGGAACCTTTTTTACATCGAAAACTTCGTGTAAAATGTAGTGGACGCGACCTATCGAGATCTTTACAATATCAGCCAACTCACGTATCTTCAATCGGCAATCATTGAGTACGGTATTGTGATTTTTTGTCACAACCTCGTCGGTCATAACAGTTTTGGGACGCCCTGAGTGGATGTATCATCATACTTAAATTCAGCAGCCCACTTTTTAATTTGTCGGAAACGAAAGGGAAGAAGCCTTCAATGTGGAACCTAAGTCTTTTGTATTTCTGCTGGAGTTAAACCCTTCAAAACGAAGTACTTTATCACAGTTGTTATTTCACTACTATTCATTTTGTAGAAATTGTTAACATTAGTTTGTTGGCACGATCGTCACAAACAAGTGACTATATCTACGCGTATGAAACTTTGCAGCATGCCATCTAAAGGATTATACTTAACAGCTTTCATATTAATTACGCCATTTTCACGACAAGAACTTTTAAAACACCCCTAGTAAAAGAAACATTGTGAGGTCGACGGTTTCATAGGAACGAAGGTTGGAATCATTCCCTGCCACTGGCTAGAAACTCATTCATTCTTCGATAATGGGTTTAAGAAGTTTTCATCCCCTGGGAAAATGCGTTAAGTAGAAAAATGAAACGTATTCCATATTTATATAATGTAGTTTCTATAAAATACAAAAGATAATTCAGATTTATTGTTTACTCACTTTTGAAGGATGGGCCAAGAAGAAGTCTAATAATGAAAAAATTATTTTTCGAGTTATGTGATGAATATAAACTGATGTGGACTCACTGGACTCCATTGCGTCGATGTGAATCCAATGTTTTTTTTTAATAGTGTTTAACGCCCGTTTTTACTACTGAGACACCACAGGCGGTGAACACAGATGATACATGAGATGAAATGATAAATTGGGAAAGGATTTTTTTTAAGGAAGGAAACTTTCCAGACTTAAGTTCTCCCCGGCATTTGCCAGTTATGAAGACTGAGGAAAATCTGGAAAAAAAAAAACTCAGTCAAGGAGGACGGTCCTGGCGGGATTCGAACCCAGACCTTCCTCTCACGAGTCCGCACCTTAACAACCTCGGCCACCCATGGCGATAAAATCCTATGTAACGGTGATTCATATGAGTTCCAGGAAGAGATAATCTCTAACTTTCCCTTGTTTAATATTCGATTCTTACCACAGAACATCAGAAAGTCATCTTAACTCTTGCAATTAATGCAATGGTGATAATGGCCAGAAATAAATATGGAATTTGAAAAGATATATAAATAAGAACCCGCTTTTCTTCACTTTTTATACTTCTTAATATTTTTTCAGTGAAATAAATTATCTTTTACTATCATCAATTTGCTTAATAATATATTCTATCTGTGCCGTTTTTGATATAAATTATTTTCAATAAAAACTTGACAAGATTCTCAAATTTAGAATCTCCAGAGACACCACTTTTTAAGACCCTTACCAGTTATGTCACTACACTATTTTTTTAAACGTTTGGTTTTTTTGTTTGTCTCTAGTTTTTACAGAATATAATTTTCTCTTCTACAGTCATATCATATTACAAACGTTTCTAATCTCTATCCTTTATGAAGGACACGTAAGAAACCCCTTCATATACGCGGGCAGTGTCTAACAAGCAAGATGACCCTTTCCAAACCTTGAGCGTATACGAGGGACACTTTCTGTCCCAGAATTAAATTAAAAGTGTTTCAGCCGGCTTTCTTTTATCTCCAGAGCTCGTTTAAATTAATACCACCCCGGTACACCTGCCCGGTAGGGCGTCATGTGTTTTTTATGGTCTCACACAGGAAAAGAACTCTCAACGAAAATAAAAGTGGCTAGAGTTTGTGTTTTTTGTATTAATGGAACATTTTCTCTATCCTAAAATTTTTATTTGCTAACGCTTTAGTGCCGCGGGTTGCGTAATAAAATACGGGCGTACGTAATATTGTATGTTTTGTTTTAAAAATAATGTTATGAAAGCTTGCACTCCGCCACCTTTAAAATGCCTTGGTTCTGCAGTTAGTGTGTGTATTTGAACAGTTAGGAATAAATTGCTGTAATTTCTGCTTAAAATGCTCGATATACTGAGCAACTAGAGAGCAACTCTACAGAGTTTAAAAGTTGAAAACTTCAAGAGGAAGCCATACCAGTCCAAACTTCTGCATGTTCTTCATCAACATAGACAGAAACTTTGCCAGGATTCCTTTTTAAATATGCTGCTGTATTTTAAATTTAAAAATGTAATCTTTATGATTGAAATGTTGAAATTTAATTTTCCTTTTCCTACCTTTTAATATAAATGGCTTATTTTCGAAATAAATTCATTTTATTGATTTAATTTACTTATTTCATTATCATTTACATTAAAATAAATTATTTACATGCAGAGGTGAATCCTCTAAGAGGTTGTTGGTTTGCACTACCCCCAAAAGTTTCGACGTTTCAATTTCAACCCTGTTGCTTAGGGGAACCGACTTGGGAAAACCAAAAGTTCTTAATTTCCTGATCAATCCATTTCATTTTTTAATCATATACTAATGGTATTGGTCTCTAAGCTTCCCCAACTTATACCCATGCGATTTTTTGTGTGGTACTAGGTTTTAGATCAATGTTTGTGCCTCCTTTACTAGCAAACCTACCAGATCTGCCAGGTCGTATTAACAATGTTATTGAACAGATTGATAAAAATATGTTACGTCGAGCATGGAAAGAACTTGATTTTAGACTTAATACCCGCAGTATCAGAAGGGGGAGGGAGTTTTTCTATGTCTGTTAAGTATATTTTATAATATATCAAATAATATAGCTACAGTAAATATGTGAAAGCATTTCAGTCATTTATAACAACCCTGTATATATAAGTGTAGAAATCAAGTTTCGAATTTCTAAAAATAAAATCACCGAACAGACATACACGCAACGGACTATGTAACAGATATTTGCAGTTTCTTTGGATGATGAAGCAGAGGGTGATAATGAGTGGAAGAACTACACAAGGAGACCACCTTTACAGTTCTGGCTAAAACTTGTGCATCTCTATACCATTTGTTGTAAATACTAAAGAATAATTTGATATTCTGACCAGTGTTGGTCTACAGACCCCTGTCCATTCGACCCATTTCCGTTGTAATTACATAAAATAACACCAGATTACCATGGAACTTAATTATGAGAATGATAAATGGTGTGCAAAGAAGCTGCAGCAGCCCTAATCAAGTGGGGAAAGAAAGAGCTACCCTCCATGTCACTCCCCTGAGAACTCGACATAGGGGAACAAAGATAGATGAAGAAACTGTAGAGGGAAGGGTGAAAGAAAAAGCTAATTGAATCTGCTTGGGGTGACGTCACTTCGGCTTAGAGCCACGATCACGTACAGCAACAAGTAGAATGCCTTAATGGACATTCAATTAATGTTCTGGACCACCTCCCGAGTTCCAAGCACTTGCCACACTAAGTAACTTCTTTTGGTTGCATTTCACCGTCTTCTTGTGCGATAATGTATCACTCCGCCTGTTGGCCCCGCCTTCGAGTCCTGATTGGTTGCTAAGTCACCGTCTCTAACTCCCATAAGATTACGTGTTAAGTTTCTGTCGTTTTACTCGATTGTCATACAGTTCATTCCTAAAGCATTTGTGTTATACTGTTGAATGATACCTTCTGCGTCTGCTCGTGTTCTTATTTTTGCATTAGAAGCCCTAGGTCAGACAGAAAATGCAAACTTTTGAAACTATGTCAGTTATAGTTACGGCACTTTCGCATCCGAACTCAGCGGCCAATGACGGGTCATTTGCCGGTAGAGGAAAAGCCTGTCATCGGTTAAAACAGAAATCGCAATATTAAACGCAGGCTGATTAATCACATCCTTTTAACACGTGAAACTTAAAATAAGAATTTCTCATTTTATTTTGCTATTTACTATTTAAATTATTTGTTGTAATGCATTTATTATATCAGTGTTGACATAAACTGTATAAGGCCTACAGTTAAGAAAAAAACTTTATGTAGTTTAACACTTCTTTGCTCTAAATTGATCCAATGAGAATGGCTATGACAACCAGAAACCTATATTTTTAATTAGTGTGTGAAAACAAGAGAAAAATAAACTAAATGATATGCCTGAAATTGTAAACTATTCATAATCCATAGATCTGCATTTTCTATTTCTTTTCTTCCAATTATGAACGTGCATTTATTTATCTTAAAGTAGCATGTTGCATTTTTAAAATGATTTTTTCTGCAATAGTGGCATTGCAAATGAACTACATGAGTATGGCAAACTATTTTTATGTAAAAAAACATCCAAAATACCTTCACAAATTACACACATTCGTCTAATGCTTGAAAGATATGGCAAATGTATTCGAGAATAAGCCCAGAGTATACTGTAATACAGTAATAATATTATAAGTATAATACACTTAGTAATAGTCACTGCTAAATACAACGTATTCATATTAACAAAATTTTTATTACGTTGTTTTGAATGCAGTTTACATGTCAAATTAAACCTTGAACGCCTTTCTTTCCTTGAGGTGTATAACCAAAATGGACGACACCCAGGCATATTAACTAAAATAAAATACAAATTTAAAAATAAGGATATAAGCATATGGCACAATACACAGACAGCAGGCCCAAAATGGCGGCTGATGCTGGCGAACCAATCACGGAGCTCGGTTGTCGGCAAATTTCCCCGCAAAGCGTGTCCATGCTTGTATAATAGAGGGCTTTAGATCTAGAATGAAAAAATAACTGGTTGTCAGCTCTTAATAAGGCTCTATCGGAGATAATATATACCATTAACTGAGATAAGAAGATAAAGTGACAGTTCATGTCTGTATTTTGTGCCATACTACCACATCATCAGCGGCGATTCGCGACAGCATAAACTCCGGGTGCACAACTTTGCTACTGTTACCACTAAATATAGGTCACATATTCCTAGAATCAAAATAATTGGAATTAACGCTCATAGGTGAAAGGCGAACAGCTGAACATACAGCAGTGATAGAGAGAGGGTGGTAAAGAGTGAATTAAATAAAAATAACGTAGTAATGACCCATAAACAAATCATTATCTTGGTTTACATGACAGTCATGTAAATTAATGCTTGCAGTTGGTCTATACATTTACTTAATTTCAATTTTCTGCTCCAATTTTTTTTTCTGTTTAATGCAACCTATTGTTCTTATTGACATTTCTTCTGACATGGCGGTACTGTAGCGGATTCCCGAGGCCGAGAGAGCGCTGCTTCATTGTCCAGGGAAGATGATAACGAAAGTGGGACATTATAGTGCTCCAGGGGGTCGTTAAAACCTTGCGTACCTAAAGGTAGCCTTCAGGGATGAATGAGTCGGTCCTGGTGGTGTAGTGGTAACTATGCTTGCCTTCTAAACCCAAGATCGCGGGTTCAAACCCGGCCAGGATCGATGGATTTTTTCGGCGTAAAAATCCTAAGTATGGCTTCCTTCGGAAGGGAAGAAAAGCGTGGGTCCCGTGTCGTACATTTACGGCATGAAAAAGAACCTCAAGCCGGAAAGAAGAGACCTCTGAACAAAAGTTGCCGGCCGTTTCACGCCCTGAATTGAATGGGACGCTGATGACCTGAGATATTAAAGAGCGTCCGAAAATAAACCATACCAAACAATCAGGGGTGAATGAAATGAAATTAATAAATTATGGCGCTATTTCAGGAAAAACTCCGCAAAAATCTTTACCCAGATGACTTGACCTGAGCGAACAATGCAACTGTAGCGGCACGGAAAATAATACCAGACCTGTGATGCCGATGCGTGAATGCGATTTCCAAATTAATGGGCTGGTCGTGAGAGGATGGCATCTTGTTCTGCCCGTCCTCTTGACGTAAATCCACTGCGATCTTCTTTAAAGATATTTGTTTATTCCGGGTCTATTGATAACGTACTTCCTTGTCAGCGAATTGAATTAGGATGTCAGCAAATACGGTAGACATCTGGAATATGGTACATGATGCTTGGAAGCCCGTATTGGATAAAGGGGTCATTTTGAGGTTTCCATCCTGTACTGAGTACGTAGAGATATAGTAATCTCTGGAATTTTACTTATACACTGAGCGGCGCTCGTGCTGCAGTTGTAGATTTTCTCTGCCAACAAGATGGTGCTCCACCACATTTCCATGACGATTTTCGCAAAATTTTAAACAGGAGATTGGGAAATCTATGGAGTGGTCGTGGTGGGGGTGATGATCAGCAATTTCTATCATGGCCTCCACGCTCCCCCTACATATGTCCATACGATTTTTGTGTGGTACTATGTTTTAGATCAGTGTTTGTGTTTCCTACCAGATCTGCGAGCTCGTATCGACAATGCCTTTGAACCGATTGTTACGTCGAATGTGGAAAGAATTGATCATAGACTTAATATCTGCAGTTATCAGAAGTGAGGGGAGGGCAAACATGGAGCACTTGTATTACATAAAATATTTTTAAATAAAAATCTATGTTTTATTAAACGAAAATATAAATATTAAAATAGAATTTATTTAAAAATTATTTAACAACATTTTGTCACCCAAGTAACGCATAAGAAGTATTTTAAGCACAAATTCTAACCCAATATTGCTTTTAACGCAGGAAAATATGCAAACATGTTCAAACATCACAATAAAGTGAACGATTTTAAAATGTTGGAAATTGAAATTTTTATTGGTTCTCTGGTTTTGCCTGTTTGTATAAGATAACCACGGCCTTAGTAACGAGTTGATTGATTTAGTTTATTTACGGGCACTCTTTAACAGCTCAGGTCATCAGCGTCCCATTCAATTCAGGGCGTGAAACGGTGGACAAATTTTGCTCAGAGGCCTCTTCTTTCAGGCTTGAGGCTCTTTTTCGTGCCGTAAATGTACCACACGGGACCCACGGCTTTACTTCCCTTCCCCTCCGAAGGAAGCCATACTTACTATTTTTACGCCCGAAAAAATCCATCGATCCTGGCCGGGTTCGAACCCGCGATTTTGGCTTTAGAAAGCAAGAATGGTTACCACTACACCACCAAGACCGACATAGTAACGAGTGTTGCCACCTTAGCTCTAATAACAGCTGTGATTTGGTCAGGCATGATCCAGATAAGATCTGCAGTCTCCTCTTGTGGTGTCAGTTCCTATTCCACTTGAAGTGTAACCAAAGATCTGCCAGCGAGTCGAGGAATCGACCCTTAGCATGCCTTCCAAGCATGTCCCAAGCATGTTCTATTGGGTTCAGGTCTGGAATGCGTGCTACGACCTTCCATCCCAACCATCTCGAGGAACCCAGAAACACGAGCAACGTGTGGACGCGCGTTATCGTGTATAGAGATAATGTTGTCGCCTATAACGAGTACAAAAAGCGCTACATCATCACCTCGATGTACTGATGAGCTGTCAGTGACTCATTCTCGATGAACACCAGTTCCGTTCTTGCCTCAATGTTTGTCCCTGCCCAAACCAATACTGAGCCTCCATTAAAAGGTGTCTTTGAAGAGAAAGTGCACGGTGCTTAACGTTCTTCTGGCCTTCTGCGTATTCTCTCCCTCCCATCTGGTGCCTTCAAATAGAACTTGCTCTCATCCATGCTCCATTCCTCCATAATACAGTTTTGATCGGTGCAAGCAAACTACATCCGAGAGAAATGCTGTTCCCTTGCCAGCTTTGCGTGTCTTCGGGACTGTAAATTCATTTCATACAGCCTTCTTCTAACTGTCCTTAACATGCCGAATTACAGAATTAAACAATTACAGTTTGAAAATTACAGGACTAGAATGAACTGTAAATCATTAAAACAAAGTTTGTCTTATTAAGATGAGATTTGTGATTGATATTGAGAACACAAATGTTAGATATGAAGCCTAGCATTTGACAAAGAAACTATTTTTATGCTTGACGGATAAAACCAATTAAACTTCCTGCTATCATTTTAAAAACTAATTATCTCTGTTTGTATTAAAATAATGGCCCCCAGCTTCCATGCAAGCACATGAAATTCTACTCTATCTGGTTGAACAACCCTGGTCAACGCGTTCCGTCATTCTCGAAAGAAATAAAAAACTTCAAACTTTCTAACGCTGTAGAACTAGGAAAATTAAAGCTAAAGAGTTATCTTAAATAAAAAAAAAACTCTCATTTAGGTAGCACCTGTGCTAAATCTTTAGTAGGAGGTCATTAAATTTCTATGGAGTTTTTTTTTTTTTTTTTTTTTTATTTATTTGGTTTATTTGTGGACACTCTTTAACATCTCAGGTCATCAGTGTTCCATACAATTCAGGGCATAAAATGGTAAATAAATTTTGCTCAGGGGCCTCTTCTTTCACGCTTGAGGTTCTCCCTTTGCAACTTTGTAGTCGTATCATTACATTAAGTTATGAACTTGACGTGTAATACTGCAGATTCTAGGCTACCAGCAACACCAAGAATTGAATTGCTACTTTCACTTCTTGTAAAACAATCTCAATCAAGAATGCAGATTTAAATTAACGTGTAAAGTGGAAAAAAAAAAGTTTTTTGATCCCTCAAAATAAACTTAAAAAGCATTTATCTATTGTTATATTATTTCACTACTGGTATGGTCATTCAGACGAAAAATTATTTACGGAATGCATCACACATGCTCAAATAAACTCGAACAGGCCGATCGATTACGGTGCAAATTATTGCTGGCCTCTACCAAAGTTGCGTGCTGATCGCGAAGAACCTGCACTAAAAGAAAGCCGTCGTCCCGACCAGAGGTGCCAGAAGCAGGCCTCCTGGTGTAGATACCATCCTCTCTGAACAGTCCCGCGTACATTGTAATAAGCAGTGCCAATGACGTCAGCAACATAACGCACACTTCATACCATAGTCCTTGCTGCATCTTCAGCTCTAAGAGCCATTTCAAAATGTTAAATCTGACTTAAGACTGACAGCTAGGCAAGCCCCCAATGCTTTAAATAATCTCGCGGCACAACAACGCACCACAATAATTTTAAACACTAAAACATCACTTTGCTGTGATTGGTGTAAAAACCGCCTGGCGCGCAAAATTAACCGTATGTTAAGTCAGAATCCAAAAAAGGTTCAAAGGAATGGACTAAACCAGAACCCAAGCTTAACTATAGAGAATAGCTTGCTCTTTCGGTTTTTCTGTCACTGAACGTACATCTAGAACCAAGTACGCCCGTGATGAGAGTTTAAACACTTTCAGTAGCACAGAATTAACTCAAGTTCCAAGCTTAGCCAGACAATATAACGGTTTCAATCAAACTCCTGAACCCCATGACTGTTACACTTTATACGCGATTCAATTTTATTCTGCATGATGTTCTGTCGCTTGCAACCGGACATCCAGATTAGATTCCGTATAATTAATTAGCTAAGACAAAGATTTAATCCTGTTTAATTAATTACTTTACATAGATCAAAATTTCATGATACATTTATGTAAAAGGATGTAGATTGTTCGAGAATCGGAAATCTTGGCTGGGAAGACGAAAACTTTCATGTAACCAAAAGCGACATTTTGGTGTCATAAGCAAAGTCATATACTCAATAGCTAGGGGACCTTTCTTTTCATTAAAGTAAAATGTCCTTGAAAAAGACCGTGGTGAATTGCTTTCACCTTGGACAACCGTCCCTTGAAAAAGGAGCCAGCAGTCAGTACAGGTGAGAAATTCTCGCTTCCTCAAAAACGTCTCTAGGTAACATACAATATATCAAGACTAGCCAATGATTTCTCGGATTTCAAAATGTCTTTTAGAGAAACTTCTAGCGGCAAAAGATTAAGCCAATAGGAACGAAATTTAGTAACGCGTCTACTAGGTTTAGAAATTTGAATTCCCGTAGAACAACACTTAGAAAGTCTAGTAAAAGCAGTTTTGAAGGCTTTTTCTTGCAGTACGACTTGAGAGACGAGAATATACAGTTCGCTTCGGAAAGTGAGATAGGGCTGATTTTACGCAATTTAGACAACGAGAAATATAACTCGTGAATGGAACAGTAAAGCTCTATTTGTTTGGAAGATATTGGTAATGTAATTTTGAGTATGCGATGAGAACAACTACAGAATTTGTATTATTTCGGTATTTTATGGTGAAATTGTTTAAATATTAATAGTGGATTCGTGATAATAAAATAAAAATAACCAAAACATTTAAACACAGAAAACAATATGTAATTAATATCAAATAAGTTAAAATAAGTAAAATCCGGTACTGAACCAGTAAATGTTTAAAACTCTCCATACCCTTGCTAATGGTAAGAAAGTGTCGTCTAAGGAAAAGGAGCAACAAAGTGAAGTGTGAACAGTTTAATCAGCAACTTCCATAGTGTCTTCTCAGTGATCTTCCTCTCTCTTCCTCCCTTGGTGAAATTCCAGAAAAGCCTTACAATAATTTTCAGCATCTCTGAGACGCTCGCGGCAGCAGGAGGGTTCAACGCGGACTTCTTTCTCGACAGCGATATACTACGTTAACAGTAAACATCACCTTCCTGCATCAATCAGCCGCAAACTTGGCATCTCTTAATAAACCACTGCATATTTGGTTTCCCTAATATAGGGCAGACAATCATTTCCCCCCCTAATACAATCTCACGCTCCTGCTCTATAGGGAATTTTCAAAAATATATTCATAATGTAAATGTGGCTAATAAATATTATGCTCTCTCAACTGCGGCCGTTATGAACGACATCCAATTAAAAATGACACCTCTGCCAAGAATTAAGTTTATATTGCTTATAAATGATAATTTATAATAGAAATAATTTTTTTCGGGTCTGAGAACTAAAGGAGCTGTAAAATTGAAACCAATTACTTTGATAAATGTTTACATTTTATACAGTCTCAAACATAAATTCAATTCAATTTTCCATTTTGTATTTTGTACTAGTGGTAACGGGTGAGTTGCAGTGTGCCATTTCTCGGTCACCGAGCACAGACAAATAAATTGAACGTTCCCGATTGCCAATTAACAACGTATGCTGCTAGTGATTTAATAATAGGTGGAAATTCATTTAGAGGTTTGTGTGGTTGTGCTACTAAAGTGAAGCACGCATGTTTTGGAACAAGATGCGTTGTAATTGATTTCTGGAGTTAATATGCCAAGCATCTAGCTAATGACCTCTGGCCTGACCCCTTTGGTTTACCACAATTTGAAGTAGAGGACTTTCGGACCACGTGACCAGTAGTTTATAGTGCTTTATTACTAAAGCGCCATCCTAACCACCTGCGTTCCGAAGCAACAACAGAGCCAAAGTTGTCGGCAGAAGCGACAACTTCACTTGTTGACTTAGTAACAACTTTAAATGTCCGCCTGAGGTATTGGAACTCCTCAGAAGGCTGCGTTCTTTCGGCACACTTACTTTAAAAGGAAAAGAGGAATACGTGTACAAAATATTGATTATTTAATTTTATATTTATGTTTTGTAAGACTTTACGAAATTATGCACTTAAAATAGGGATATATGAACTAAAAATAATAGAATGTACATTGTTAAAATTTAGGAAAAAAAATATTTCAAAGAACCTTTAATTGTTGATAAAAATTTTATGAATTAATATATGTAAATGATAATTAAATTTCTTAATTTTTATTACACTGAGGCGAAGTAAACAATTATAGACAATATGAAGACATGGGGGTTAAACTATGAATGTCAATTTATATCGAAATTCTACTTACGCTTCTATTCGGTCCATATTTTTATCAGGTATATTACCTTACTCGAAAAATAATGAGCATCAGCAATTATAAGCATTTTAGAGATATAGAATGGAAGGGGGGATGCTGAAAATGGGATGAATTTAATCACATTCATGTTCGTATTTCAATGTTAGCAATCCTGGATGTTATTATTAACATTTTGCCATTGGGATTTACATTATTGATTACATTATTTAGAAGAAAAACATGTTAGTTGACCAACACAGATTTAGTACGTTGGAAATATTGATAGAGCTTAGAGGTATAATTATACTTGCACAGTTATTTCCATTTCTCATATGGATCTTCTCCAATGGAAAGTCAGATTTAACTGAGAAGATGAGAAATCAAACGCAAGACTGGGAAGATCTCTGTGGCTGCAATAGATTACAACTCTTTGAGATAATTAGTGAAAATGAAAACAGACTAGAATAGAGCATTTTGATGCGTTATCTCATAGGCATGCTCAGAAGAATATGACACTTCGTAGTATAACTCCACAACAACTACAAACCATTCAAAAACACATGCGAGGGTAGGTCCATAAGTTTCCGACCTAACCAATTTCTAGATATGATAAAGACAAATTCCTTGTTTAACTTTTCAATATAGTTACCCCTTATTGCAATACAGCTCTCATATCTTTGAATTGACATTTCAATCCCCCCACCCAAATAGTCAAAAGTTTTATCTGCAAAATGGGCATAAACAGCATCCATCACTTCTTCGTCACACTTAAATTTCCTCCTTGAGTTTGGAGAAGAGGAAATAGTCACTGGGAGATAGATCTGAGCTGTAGGGTGGATGGTCGATCTCCTTGAAGTCACATTTCTTCTCATCTTCCTTTGCAGCAAGAGCTGTGTGCACAGGGGCGTTGTCATGAAGAAGGCGCACACCACCATTCAACTTTCCTCGCCTTTTCTCTTTGATGGAAGCACGTAGTCTGTGCAGTAGACCAGCATAGTACTCCGCATTTACTGTGGTGTTCCTCTCCTTGGAGTCAATGAAGAGTATTCCTTCACAGTCCCAAAAGGTTGTGATCATGATCTTCTTGGTTGACTGAGTGACCTTGACCTTTAGAGGCGGTACTTCGTCAGGTTTATACGCCACTCCATTGATTCTCTTTTGGACAAGGTGTCATAGTAGAGAACCATAGCTTCATCTCCTGTAACAATGGTTTGCAGAACTTCTCTCTCGTTGCCACGGTAGAGCTCCAGAAATGCCTCAGAACAGAACAGATGACTCGTTGCTGCTTTTGGACTGAGGAAAGATGTCCAGCACCCATCTTGCATTAACATTATTTATGTTTAAATGTTCATGAATAATTCGAAGGACTGTTGTTTTAGAAAGATCATCCTTGTTGCTATTTCTGTAACTTTGAGCCGCTGGTCTTCCATAATTTCTCCTTGCACAAGAGCGATGTTTTCAGGAGTGAGCACCTCCAAGGGCCGACCTGCACGCTCTTCGTCTTCAATGCTTTCTCGACCCATTCGAAAAAGTTTGGGCCCATGCTTTTACGGTAGAATATGAGGGGGATGCTTCCCCATACACGTCCAATCGCTGTTTAATTTCCTTTGGAGTAAGTCCTTCATTTGTGAAGAACTTGATAACAGCTCGAAACTCTTATTTTGAACATGTCACAATATTCTGCACAGCCTACTTTGTGCAACTGTATCTGAACAACTGAACAAGGAGGAGCGGAAGTTACAGCTGCAATTATTTGAGGTATGACACAAGATAAGGGTTTTGTGAAGGCGGTAATCTTTATTTGCGAGACCGGTACGACCTGATGGAAGATGTAACCACAAGAACAGGCCTCATTTATTAAGCAATGAAACACAATCAAAGATCAATGAACATATTCATTCAGTCTCTCAAAGGTCGTTCTCATTACTCCGCGATAAAAACTTCCAAAATGTATTTACCAGAGAATCTCATTGCAAATAGACTACAAAAAAATGTATGTGGAAATTGACCCAAACAACCCTGTATCTACCTAAGCATGTTTAACAACGAGTACAACATTTCTTTTGGTTACCCTAGATCATAAACTTTGTAGCGAATGTGATTCAATACAGAGAAACAACTCTATGAAGAACTGATAGTTTTGAGTTGCAGAATTGAACGCAAAAATTAGTGTTTCCACAAGAGACCACAGTACTTGGATAAACAACATAACTTTAAAAAATACTACTGGTGAACATTGATATAATTAAATACTAACAAAATATGCAGACCCAGAACTCGATAGTCTTTTCTGGTTCAATATACAGAAGATATCAAAAATGTATACACACTTCAAGTTAAGAAAAAACTATGTTAACGTAACAAATATGAATTCACACAAACAGAAAATGATGAGCACTAATCATCGTAAACGTTTACAGTTACAACAGTTGCTCAAAATGTCCACCATCGGCGTCGATACACTTCTGAGTGCGTTGATTGAGCAACATTTGCGAAAGCGTCCTCAGCGATTGCAACACATGCCGTTTCAATTTCTTCCCCAAGTGCTACCAGTGTAGCTGGTTTTCTACGGTATACAATATCCTTAAGAGTTCCCCATAGGTAGAATTCCATCGGAGAACGCGGTGGTAACTTAATGGGACCTTTTCATCCTGCCCAGTGCCTTGGGGACAGTGCCCAGGATAGTGCCTTGGATCCAGTGCGCAGGGCTTGCTGTTGTGCTAGGTCTCCCAGATCTGCTCTTGTGAACATCGCATACGGTACCATGAGTCTCAAATTTGTCTCGATTGCGTGCAATTGCTGTTCACGTTGGCGGCTCTGTTCAGTACAAACGTCTCCATTGCCTTTGAACTTCAACAACATTCTCGGTTTCGCAATAACACTTCAGAATTGCTTTCCCCTGTTCAAACGATAATCTTGGCTCCATTTTGTTGTAGCAACGCTAGCATAACGTAATGCGATTCACATCTGTTTACAGATCGTTATACTGCACATTATTGTTGTTTTTCGGTTCAACTTTGTAATATGTTATATAGGATATCTACTGTAAAAGTGCGTATATATTTTTGGGAACCTTCGGTATGTCTTCTTCTACCCTCCTTTCATCTATCTATCTAGTCGGTCCTGGTGGTGTAGTGGTTACCATACTTGCCTCCTATACCAAAAACGCGGGTTCAAACCCGGCCAGGACCGATGGATTTTTTCGGGCGTAAACATCCTAAGTATTGCTTCCTTCGGAAGGGAAGTAAAGCCGTGGGTCCCGTGTCGTATATTTGCGGCACGAAAAAGAACATCAATCCTGAAAGAGAGGCCTCTGAGCAAAATTTGTCGGCCGTTTCACGCCCTGAGTTGAATGGGACGCTGATGACCTGGGCTGTTAAAGAGCGTCCTTAAATAAATAAATAAAAAAAAATCCTTTCATCTAGTGATTATTTTTAGAACTTCTACCACTATAATACTTCTTTATAAAAAGAATGTCAAATAAAACAATAAAAAAGAAATAAAACATGTATACAAATGAACACAGAACAGCAACTTAAAATAAAATATCTAAAAATTTCAATTTTCAAAAACCTTACGTGCTAGTACAGTTTAAAAGGTAGTTTAGGATTGTATGCACAAAAAGATGTACTAATTGATACATAGTATTT
This sequence comes from Metallyticus violacea, assembly GCA_030762175.1. Lineage (NCBI taxonomy): Eukaryota > Metazoa > Arthropoda > Insecta > Mantodea > Metallyticidae > Metallyticus > Metallyticus violacea. Next base: position 37,744,438 of record CM060837.1, on the reverse strand, counting down.
CAGATGCAAAATAGCTGGTGACTGGTGTTAGTACTGTTAAAATATTAAGATTTTGTGCAATATTATTTTAATATAACACTGAAATTATTAAATTAACATCTTTTAATTTGCAATAATGTGTGAATAAATACTATGTTAATATAATTAAGCACTATACTTGTTAACAACTGGCAGATCAAAGAAGGACACAACAATGACAATGATAAACTCTACTTAAGCTTAGGAAGTCTATCATTCGGCACTCCTCTACGTGGAGTTTGTTAATTGCTGTTACTATTAAATTATATTGGAGTTAAAGTATTATTGGCACAGTTAGACAGAGAGTCTATCAATTAGCAAATAAATATTTGCTAATATTCAATCGCTCTCCGGCGGCGGTTATAAAAACCCCAAAAGTTTCCATAATTTTGATCACTAGAATAGTTAATACAGACTATCTAAATGTGCTATTTTAGAACCTTGTTAAACAAAGGTGTCTCTTTAGGGTTGCTTTAGGATGAGCCAAATGTAAACTAATTTATATGCTACCAACGTGCAGATTTTCAATATCAGCATTTCATAAAAAATGTACTGATGAATTGACAATATTAGTTATTATATTTTATTTAAATGGAGAATTTTACAGTAGAATGCAGAGTTTATAGAACAAACATCCATATTATCAACACTTAAAACCATGAACAGAAAAGGAAACAGAAGCTCAGATCTAAACAACATACAATGTAGCACGCTCCTGCAGATAATTTGGTTTATTTACGGATGTTCTTTAATATCTCAGGTCAATAGCGTTCTATACAATTCAGTATGTGAAATGACCAATAAATTTTGTGAAGAGGTATTTTTATATGCTGTAAATGTACGACACGGACCTATCGAAGAAAGGATACTTGGGACTTTATGCCCGAAAAAAATCCTTTGACCTTGACTGGAATTGAACAAGCAATCTTGGGTCTACGAGGCAAATATGGCTACCATTAGACTATCAGGACCGCCTGTACCATAGAGTAAATGTCATTTACTACACCTAAGACACGAATGTTCCTATACGTAATGTCAAAACAAGATTCCATAAAGGTTTGCAATTGACGTGACCCAGGGATATTGAGAAATCTTTCTGTTCGCCCTTGTTGATGTTTCCATACTTTACCCCCGAACTGCCTGCAAGAGATATATGTATGCTAATACAGGTCATTTGTAGAAAGCAAAAACCCCAGCTGGTCTCTCCAATGGATTATTGCCCGAACCGCAGCTGGTTCCGATTTGGGGATTCCACCCATCAATCTTGGGACAAAAGCTCATGTCTTATTTATCCGGTGCCCTTGCTGCCAGCACCAAATCGATTTATGACCTTACCGTCGTACCTGTGTCCAAGTTTTAATATTTGTGATCCTATTATTAAAACAAATCCCAAGCTATTTTTTCAGCCTAGGGAATTTTTGCAAGGCTAAACATTCTCTTGTGGCAAATGACACTCAAGTTCAAGAGATAAATAAAAATTAAACTTTCCCAAATATATAAAACTGAAATTATACATCTCAAGAGGGTAATACGTGTGTAATCCAATACCCACAGTGTATATCTGAAACCTTAAACGATTACAGTAGAGGCAAAATGGAACTATCGTTCAATATAATTCGCTAAACTTCTCAGGTCCTGAAGACCTGAGAAGTCTTACAAAAAGGACTCAGGATTTTTAAGACCTTTCTTCAGTATAGGGATGATGTTAAATGTTAGATCTGGGCTGTACGGTGCATATACCATCTCTTAGAAGTCCTTGCAGCAACAGTTACCCGGTATTTCATGGTCTTGTCGTCCGTTTCACAGCAGTTGGCTGCTCGGCAGTGAAAGCAGTCTCTCCCGGCGTAGCAATTGATTCAAATTCTCCCAATTGGAGAAATGGAAGGGTGGAAATGTCGCGCTGCATCCACACATTTCTGGTATCTGTTTACAAAATACAGATTAATATGTCTGTCTTTTTTAAAATACCATAAATGCAGAAACCTACAAATGATTCTGCAATACAGCAAATGAGTTATTAAATTTCATTCACGAAATTTTCGAAGATACGGTAGGTAATTAGTAGGGAATTATCTCCGTATGTTCTCTAATGTAAAACTATTTTATTTTTATCTATGAGAAAGGTTGAAAAATAACATGTATTAAACAAATCCCTACTAAACTGAAAAGAAAATATTGGGCAAAAAATTTACTCATTTATGGATCGGGGAAGTGAGAGGGTAGGAGCCTCTTGCCCATAAGAGCTATTATGTATATGCACCATCTGAAACGCCATCTCTCGTCATGCACGTTCCCAGGAAAATTTTGCACTTCAGATTATTGTTGCGTTAAGATATAATATTACATGTGAAGTAACAACACTCACTGCAGCCACTCTCTAGAAGCAATAATCAGTCGTTTCATCAGCCAGCACTTGCTGAATGGCAGGCTAAAGTACTTTCATTGTAAGAACCAAACTTGATTTAAATAAATGGAGACACTATCTGGCCTGTGATTTGCTGAAGACTAAATCGGGCTACAGAAACCAGTGCTGAGAATGTTTTACTTTTCTCACACGACTCGTGAAAACATGTAGATTTATCTAGTTCTCACTATAAATACTGTCACAAGTTTTGAGGGTATCTATACATACCCCTCTAACAGCCTGCACATTCCTGAGTTGTAAGGATAGTGGTGAGTTATTGAGAGTTCAGCTGCAAAAGCGGAAAGTTTTTTGTGTTAATTTTCAAGTTGGAATGGGGCAATTACGAAATTCGTGCCCCGAGTAAGCAAATCCCCAGTGAGATTTTCAAAATTCTCCAGAAACTGAAAATAAGCAGGAGGTTCATGTACCGCACTGTCCGGCGCTTCCTTGAGACATGTGAAAGACCACCACAGGCGAGAAAGATCACGCACTGTGTGCCCTCCGGAATTGGTCAAAGCAATGACGGCACATGTGCGAAGTAATCCGGTATGGAGAGCTGAAAAATTGTGTCTCGCCTATTAACTAGTGACCTGGGACTCTATATTTACAAACGACGTAAAAATACCTCCTCACAGATGAGCCGAGGCGCCCGAGGCTCTTAAAATCAAAAGGCTTACTTCGGTCTTACTCAGCAAATGGTCATGGAAGAGTCCTTTTTAACCGATGAAAAATGTTTCAGTGTTGAGGGGACTTTCAATGCCCAAAATGGCAAGATGCTCTATAGAAGCTATTGAAAAGGCATCCTGCATCTGTAATGGTGTGGTGGGGCGTGAGCTGCGAAGGTACCACAGAGATCCATTGGCTCAAAACATCGGTCAAAGTGTACCAGGAGACAGTGCTAGAGAGACTGGTCCATAACCTCAACAACAGAGATTCCATGGACATGGAGCTTCCAACAGGATTCAGTCCCAGCACATAAAGCATGGACCACCCTGGCGTGGCTTGAGGCCAATGTTCCTGACTTTATTTCGTCCTTGGACTGGCCTTCTGCCTATTCGGACCCAAACCCCCAGGACTACAAATTGTGATCCAGGGTTTCATGAGATGTTTTGCAAGAAGAGACAAGCAAACATTAAAAGTTTGAAGTGTTCTCTTCGGAAGGCAACAGAAGATTTTCCAAGCGTTGCATAATTCAATGAATGGCCACGAAGATTTAAGGACTGTGGTAGCCATTTTGAATATGTGACTTTGATTTAGTCTAAATCCATTTAACTAATACTATTAAAAATTCACAAACCATTTTATGTACATTTATCAGAGTAGTGTATTAAAACTAGTTGAATAAAAGAATGAATTTATTTCTTCCAATTTCTAAATTATATGCAGATCCTTCACAAACAAGTAAAAATTTTACATTCCATATTCTCAAAACGTGTAATCTTACTACAGTTAAAACATTTAAATTTTCTATTTAATCCCCCTAACTGCATTTCTTTTGTATTCCAATACCCCATTACAATTAACATAAGGTTGAGTATGTAATGGGTATACGAGGGTAGATCCATAAGTGTCGAGTCTCATCAATAAGGACATTCACAAAAGTCTTATCTGTTAAGTAAATAGTTGCAGCTGTAACTTCCCGCTCCGCTATGTCTAGTTGTTTAGATAAAGAAGACTATGTATAGAAGATTGACATGTTCAAAATGGACTTTCGAGCTGTTATTAAGTTCTTCACAAAGAAGGACTTACACCAAATGAAATTAAGCATCCCCCTCATATTCTACCGCAAAAGAATGGGCCAAACTTTTTCGAATGGGTCAAGAAAGCATTGAAGACGAAGATTGTGCAGATCGGCCCTTGGAGGTGCTCACTCCTGAAAACATCGCTCTTGTGGAAGGAGAAATTATGGAAGACCGGTGACTCAAAGTTACAGAAATAGCAGCAAGATTGGGTCTTTCTAAAACAACAGTCCTTCGAAGTATGCATGAACATTTAAACATGAATAAGGTTAATGCAAGATGGGTGCCTAGACTTCTTTCCTTAGTCCAAAAACAGCAACGAGTCATCTGTTGTCAGGCATTTTTGGAGCTCTGCCGTGACAACGAGAGACAAGTTCTGCAATCCATTGGTACAGGAGACGAAACTATGGTCCTCTACTATGATCCCTTGTCCAAAAGAGAATCAATGGAGTGGCGTAAACCTGGAGAAGCGCCGTCTCTAAAGGCCATGGTCACTCAGTCAACCAACAAGATCATGGCCACAATCTTTTGGCACTGAGGAATACTCTTCATTGACTTCAAGGAAAGGAACACCATAGTAAATGGGGAGTACTATGCTGGCCTTGTGCACAAACTACGTGCTTCCATCAAAGAGAAAAGACGAGAAAAGCTGAGTGGTAGAGTGCGTCTTCTTCACAACAACGCGCCTGTGCACACAACTCTTGTTGCAAAGGATGCTGTGAAGAAATGTGGCTTCAAGAAGATCAAATATTTATCCTACATCCCAGATCTAGTTCCCAGTGACTATTTCCTCTTCTCAAAATTCAAGAAGGACCTTCCAGGAAGGACATTTAAGTGAGACGAAGAAGTGATCAATGCTATTTATGCCCATTTTGCAGGCAAGACTTCTGGCTATTTTTGGGGGGACGGGTTGAAATGTTAATTCAAAGATGTGAGAAGTGTAAAATGAAATACAGTTTTTGTCTTTATCATACCTAGTAAATGGCTAGGCCGGAAACTTATGGTCTTACTTTCGTATATATTCACTCCTAAATAGTGTAATTGGCAACATTGTTGTTCCCATTTGTCTTGCCCACCTTCAATAACCAGTTTTGTCTCACCTTGCCCATGTATTATCCCAGTTTCTTAATACTTTCGTCTGATGTAAAACTAGGTATTAAAACTATGTTTAAATATTGTTAAGCGTTGCACGAGTATAATAAAAATAACAGTTTTGTCCTAAAAGTAAGCTGATAAGTAGCGGTGAAAGATAATAGTGGTGAATGTTTTCAAAAAATATGCAGGAAAATTTGAATTACATAGTGAAATAATATACTAGAGTATTGGAGTGGTGCGTTGCATGTATGTGGAAATATTCCTTATTACTTTCATACGATGGCAAATTGTTAATGACAATATAAAAGATTTCAGCATATTCGAAATGCACAATGCCTCAGGCACAGAGCAACCAATCTGAGAACAGCTGATATTAGGGGCAAAGCTAGCACGTAGTGATACAAAAATTTTGTTTAAGTTACCTTATCCTCGGGTTATCGTTGTTAAGTTTGATTCTCCCGTTGAAAGTACTTTAGTGAAGTTTCGTGTTAATTCCTGAAGTATTTGCTTTATTTAGTTTTGTATTAATCAAAGAAAATTATACACTCCATGCGTTTTTCTTTGCGTTCATGGAGAAAAATTGAAATTAAAAAACTGGGTAGTTAATTTGAGTCAAATTGTGATTTAAAACTTTTTTATGCCCGTCTCCAACCTCTTGGTCATAAGTCGACTAGCAGCCCAGTAAAAGGAAGAACGATAAAAATAATCACCAAAGGCATTGTCAATAACATGCAAAGAGAAACAGTTGAGAACAGCAGGGCAAATGCTGAGGTGCTCTTCTGTCACGGATACGCCTGGTCGTAAAGAGGGCATGCATCTATACAGGTAATTCCCCATAGCAAGTCTAAAGCAGGCCACTCCAACTGATCTAGATAAGAGTACCAGAAATTCTTTCCGACTTATTCAAAAGGGAGTTTCACTTTTTACCAGAAGCTTTCTCTCTATACAGGCTGAAGCGGTTAAATTTAATACAGGAGAATATATGACGCTTTATATGCCGCAGGGATAAGGTGGACCTGGTTGTTTCATTTAAAACATAGGAAGTACATAATGTTTTCTGCAGGAAAAGACATCTCCAATACATTCCAAACTTTAATCTATTAACTTTGTTACCATTAAATTAACATAATTATTTTTAAATAGATACCTTACTGCAATAATTAACTGTAATGCCGTTTTTATATCTCTCTTTTCGTAATTGCCATCTATATTCTGCAGTAGCAGTAGTAAAGTGTACACTTTAGCTTTATGTTGCAACTCCTGAAGAGGGGAGAAGTCTTCAAAAGTAAAGTATGTAAATCACTAAATAAGTAATAAAGTAATGTGGGGTACATACTTGAATGAGACATCTGCAGATATTGCCTCTAGGTTACAGCATAAGTCCGATGGCAATTGGTGACATTCGACACAAGACAATCGATGTTTACAATAGCGAAACAGCAATTACAAGATGGCAGCGCCGCTGAGTGAATGTACAATCCACAAGCAGCAATTTTGTGCGGAAAAAATGTGGAATCAAAGAGTATTGATAAAGAAATGCCTCCCATTTACGATTAGAAATACCTATCAAGTACAACTGGAAGCAAACGTTTTCTGAAAGACAGATATGTAGAAGATGAACACCTTTTCGGCCGGCCAATGAAGATTGCCACAGAGGTGAATTTGCAACGTATTGAAGACTTACTTCGAGCAGACAGAAAGGTAACTATAGACGCTATTAGTAGTTCACACGGTTGCAGAGGTTTTTATTACAGAAAAGGCGTTAATTAAATATGTAAAATATGTGGGGGAAAGATTTTGGAAGGACTAGATTAACGATTGGATTAATGATTGAGATCTCAGAGGTAATTAGAGATTATAAAGACAAAATTTATTGTTCATAGCTATTCCACATAGAAATGTGCCGCTGTTATTTCCTGGAGAATATGTGCCACTTTCGCACTAACTATGGCGATCAATATGACGTTAACGCACTTTAATCACTTTAATACTGTGACCCTGAACCCCACTAAATTCAACTAACTCTCAGACCCAACTGCCTACTCCTGACTGATCATGTTCCTCTAACGATACTCTTCGACTAAACTGAACTAAACTGAGAGAATCAGGATCGAATGTCTATTCTTCCAATGATGCTCTAGATCGACTGCCCCTCGGCCGCAAAATTGCAAGACTAAATAAAGTCCGCCGTTCTCACGAAGCTATCTTCTTTCTTTCAAACATTTTTTTTAGCAAAATCTAGAGTATTTTCTTCCATCTCCGTATCTCTATTGGGTAATCCGTTCCCCCCGAACTTTTTTCTACTATATTATTTGTCAGACGGATTACGTGACTTTTTGCATATAGATATCAACTGAAGCTACTAGCTTCTTCCCTTGTACAGGTTATCAGCTTGTCTATTCACCCACGTATGTTTATTGTGTGTGTGTGTGTGTGTGTGTGTGTGAGTGTGATTTGGTGTATTTACGGACGCTCTTTGACATCTCAGATCATCAGGGTTCCATTTAAACCAGAGCGTGAAACGGCCAGGAAATTTTTCTCAGAGGCCTCATTTTTCAGGCTAGAGGTTTTTTTTTTCGTGCCGTAAATGTACGACAGGACGCCCACGGCATTTCTTCCCTTCCGAAGGAAGTCATACTTAGGATTTTTACGCCCGAAAAAATCTATCACTCCTGACCGGGTTTAGGAGGCAAGTATGGTTACCATTATACCACCAGAATCGACGTATGTTTATTGCTTTCGTTCTTAACTAGCATGACAAAAACACAGCTCTCTAATTGTAAACGAAATATACATTATTTACCCGGACCATGCTTTTAGAATTTTCTCCAGAATTCTAAATATTATTACAATAGGCAACAGAAATTTCCAGGTCACTTTTTTATGGCTTTCGGTACTCTGGCAAGAAAATACTTTACAAACAATAATTCAACACTTGTATAGGAAATAGAAATGAAACTACATTCATGCTTAAAATAAAGACGTCACATAAAATCACTTACTATAATCCAAAGCTTGGCCTATCTCATGGCAGGTTTGATTTCCACAAAGTCTGTGCTCGATGGGAGTCGCGTTTGCTGACCAACAACACAAAATGCAAAGAATGGTTTTGGCATTACATCTCAATGACTATCACAATGAAGGACACGATATGCTAGCCCGAATCGTCACACTTGATGAGTTGTTGATCACCATTACCAGCCCGAGACGAAACGTGCGTCAATGCAGTGGAAACATTATGCGTCCTGCGGGGGGAGGGATGTAAAGCTACACCTTCTTCCTTGAAAGAGACGCTAACAATCTCCTGGAATCATGAAGGCATACTGCTCACCGCTGCAGTCAAACCTCAAGGACAAACTTGAATGCCGACTTTTACTGAAACATCCTCAGATCACTTAAAGGAAGTGACCAAGACTTCCTTGCGGTGCGAAATTTTAAATAAGAAATCCTCGAGCAGCTTTCGTATAGCCCCAACCTTGCCCCTCTTAAACATATTTCGGTGGAATATTTTCCCAATGATGAAGATACAGAAAGAGACTGGTTTCGACAGCAGCCCAAAGAATTTTATGCTGCTGGAATTCAGGGACTTGTGAAACGATCAGACAAATGCCTCAATGTTAAGCGAAATTGTGTTCATAAATAAAAGTATTTTTCAAATCATTACTCTTATTCAATAAGTTCTACGTCTTTTGTAACTTGCGCATGGTAGTCCAGAATGTTAAACGAATACAGGAAGAAATCGGTATTAGAGGAAAAATGAGTAATACGTTAAGAAAAATTAAAGATTTCGCGAATACATAACGCTATAATAGGAGTTTCCTGTGACATGAAAATAAGGTAGCAGAAATTTGCAATTACAAACATGTACAGCGGTCACCAATTATTCTGAAATGGTTTATTCATCGAAAAATATACTGAAATGCTTGATTCAGTTATCCGTGTATTCCTTAATTTTCCCCTTTCTATTCTAAACTCCAATAAATGTTGCAGTAATATGTGCTTACGTAATAAATGGTATCTGTTTATGCCTAATTAATGAAATAATGAGCTATAATAATAAAGTACGCATACATTCTCAGAAGTTACATATACACCAATTAGAAATAGAAATGAAACAAAGAAATATATAAAACACGTTATCTTATTACCCAACGGCAGAAAGAAAACAAGATATGAAATGTAATTTTTCGTTTGTGTTAATTATGAGTATGTTTGCGTCAGGCGACATTATCGTTGCACTAAATTAATCTAAACGGGTTGTTTATATTCAAGTCTTTAAAAAGAAGTGATTTATATAAATGCAAACCGTTTTACAGCCTGACCTGACTGTTGTAAAAATACATTTTAAACTCTTTAGATGAGAGGAAAGTAGAAGCAGAAAATTCATCTTTAACAAATATAGACCAGCAAATACATTTGATCAGTGAAGGCTCCTGACATAAAAATTTGTGTAGCCCTCCCTCCACATAAGGATTTAATTTGAAAATAATTGAGTATCGGTATAAAATATACTGATGTGCACAATTATGTAATGTTTGAGAATAGGCTGCAATATTCATTTGTTATGTTTTTTTGTGTTTCCCAGAGTTGCCACTAGGGAGACGCTGATTGCATGTAGAGAACCACCGGAGCCAAAACACAAGTAATTTTCATTGAATAGCAATACTATTTCTTTTTTTTAATGATTTATTTATGGACGCTCTTTAACAGCTCAGGTCATCAGCGTCCCATTCAACTCAGGGCGTGAAACGGCCGACAAATTTTGCTCAGAGGCCTCTCTTTCAGGCTTGAGGTTCTTTTTCGTGCCGTAAAGGTACGACACGGGACCCACGGCTTTACTTCCCTTCCGAAGGAAGCCATACTTAGGATTTTTAAGCCCGAAAAAATCCATCGATCCTGGCCGGGTTCGAACCCGCGATCTTGGGTTTAGGAGGCAAGTATGGTAACCACTACACCACCAGGACCGACGGCAATACTAAGCGAGCACTAGGAGTAACAATACAGCCGCTATTGAAGCACTAGTAAAAGTTGCAGAGTCGTGGGTAACATCGTCGCGCTTTTTTACAACAGACCTTTACATCCTTTACATCCTCGTAATTTTTCAAAGTAGTCCTCGTTGGATGCAATGCGCTTGTCCTACCGTTTCTGCTAGTGCTAAAAATGCTGGAAACACAGGTTGATTAGAATTCCTCCACAGCCTTCACGACTGCTTCTGGTGATGGAAAATGCCCCACCCATGAAGATTTTGTGAAAAGAAAACTATAGGGAGGGCGGGGGACAGACTTCACATTGATTTTTGTGAGTTATTCTGCAATGTGTGGCCGTGTATTATCGTTTGTTGCATGGAAATGTGGCCCTTTACGTAAGAAATGGCCTTGCAGAGTCTTCAGCGAAATACTGACCGGACGCTGAAGTCGTTTGTTTACTGCAAGTTTCGGTCTTATAATGGATGTAAAATAGCCGTTGAACAAATTGCATGACCTTCCTTTGATTTGAGTCTATTGATTTCTATTTGTGAATTTATTCCACTACACTGACAGTATCTCCGGTCGTTGACGTGGAAACTGCCTGCAACTGAACTGTAGCAAGTCATCAGACAAAGCGCAGTATTTTGAGATCGTTTTTTTAACCTAAGAATTGCATAAAGATTTCAAAAATTACGAAAAATGATCATTTACGCATACACAAACAACTTTTATTAATACATGTGAGGAACTGGTTACTGAATTGATACCGTGAAGTTTTAAACACCCTGTACTCAGGCTACATTGATCTAAAGCTACATTCTTAAGATTTTTCTGTTCTGCAGGTTTGTTATTATAGCCTCAAGTTGTTGGATGTTTTTCTTCCGAGTGAAGTTTCTTTCTGAACAACAAATTGTACTTCGAAAGGAATGTACTTCAATGTGAATGCTTGAATAAACACGACTTCTATAAGCTAAAAACATCAATTAACACGGTTAAGAGAGTTTGAAATTAATTTGCTTTCATAAGTACTTCAGTGTAAGTCAAAAGACTCTTTTATTATTATTTAATTTATTATGCCGTAACATTGACTGCAAAATATACAGAGAAAACTTTGCTGACGAGGATGTATCAATGTGCTATGCAAACAATACAATTTCAAGCAATATTTTTGTTTCTGGCAATAAAAGCAGTAATGCGATATTAAAGGAAATTTATTTTATATACATCTACGAGGGAAATGGCTAATGCAAAAATACGAACTCTCTAAAGGACTTTAATGTATTAAGTACTAAGAGGAAAACGCAACAAGTATCCGGACTTTCGTTGTCACGTTGGCTTCATTTTCCTTGCTGCTGTGAGAGTGTAAACATGGCCCCTTGGCTAGCAGGGTACACCAAAGGGAAACAAAGAGCAGTGAGCAGCTTTTTCTGGTAGGAAGGTGTGTCAGGAGGTGTAGGCAAGCGTGACGCAGGAAGAGGCAGCCCCTCAAGCTCCACCACTGGCGAGCAGATTCAGCAAGTTCGAGAGAAGTTACAGGCCAACCGCGATGCCGTCGTTGAGGTAGCAAGTTCTCTGCAGTTCCTCGTATCGAATCATCCACGATTACCTCGGCTTCCAGAAAGTTTGAAGAGGATGAATGTGGGTCCAACAACGTCGGAGTATGGAATGGAAACATCCGGGATCGCCAATGAGAAAAAATTTAAGACTCAATCTCCGAGGAAAAATGACACTAAGCGTTTTTGATAATAAAAACGCTCTGTACTAGAATACTACTTGGAAAAGGGCTGTACGATCGACAGCGCAAGATAACAGGGTTTAGTTCGCTCACAATCTGAAGCCAGCAGTTCGCAACAAACAAGGATTTTAGTCGAAGAAAGAAGAAGAAGTAGTAGTAGTAGTAGTAGTAGTAGTAGTAGTAGTAGTAGTAGTAGTAGTAGTAGTAACAATAATAATAATAATAATAATAATAATAATAATAAATCTGAAATACTCCATCCCGGAACCCTGTTTTCTATTCCGGGATGTGTATTGCAAACTGTAATACTTTATTTCTAAAATTACAAAATTGCATCTTACATTATTATTTTCCAGATGATACTTGTCAGTTATGGTGGTGTAGTGGTTACCATACTTGCCTCCTATACCCAAGATCGCGTGTTCGAACCGATGGATTTTTTCGGCGTAAAAATCGTAAGTATGGCTTCCTTCGGAAGGAAAGTAAAGCCGTGGTTCCCGTGTCGTACATTTACGGCACGAAAAAGAACTTCAAGCCTGAAAGAGAGGCCTCTGAGCAAAATTTGTCGGCCGTTTCACACCCTGAGTTGAATGGGACGCTGATGACCTGAGATGTAAAAGAGCGTCCATAAATAAATCAATCAAAAAAAATCAGATGATATTTATACCTAGGTTACAATTAGAAATGTATTAAAATAATAAAAATAACAAAATTACATCTCCCTTCAGCTACTTCTTAATTACTGGAAACCAGCTACAGTTTCTACAACTTCCACTTAATCTTTAACTCTAAATTAATAAACTACTATTCACCACTATTTTTCATATTATATCATATCGTCTTTCTATATCATACCATCTTTATAAATATATTCGTGAATTTCACATTTATATTTTATATTTATCTATTTTATAACACTGCTTATAACGGCATGGGTTGCCGAGGTTGTTAAGGCGCGGACAACTGAGCGGAAGGTCAGGGGTTCGATTCCCACCAGGGCCGTTCTCCCTGACTGGGTTTTTTTTCAGGGTTTCCTCAGTCCTCATAACTGGCCAATGCCGGGACGATACCCTAAACTTAGGCCTGGAACGCTTTCTTCCTTAAAAAAAATATCCTTTCCCAATTTATCATTTCATCTCATGCATCATCAGTGTTCACCGCCTGTGGTGCCTCATAGTAAAAACGAGAGTTAAACACTACTAAAAAAACACTGGTTATATTCTCTATTTGCAAATCTAATTGACATTTATCAATACAGCATTTACCCTACCAGTTCATTACTTTAACATCGTTAACAATAGTATTATTAGTTATAATTATTGATGTTGAAAGCCGGACAGACCATTGAAAACAATAACCATTTGCATTTTTAGGTACCTCAGCATCCTGCCTACAGTCCAGATCTCGCCCCTTCGACTGTAATATATTTGAACCTCTCACAGATGCTTTATGTGATTGTTGATTTTCTACTGAAGAAATGACGGAAAAGGTGCATAAATGATAGCGCGATCAACCGAAATCACCTTGGAAGGAATGCGCATGCTTGTAGAGCATCAAAAAGGAAGGATACCGTGTCGGAAAATGACGCACATTTTCAACTCACTAATTTTGTGTGCGGATTATTTTTTTTTACTTTCTCTCGTAATTTATATTACACGAAATGCAGCTAATAAAGTTCGACACTATGTCATGAGTAGTATAAATATTCTGAAATAGTAAAAAACCTCACGAATGTCATTTCCAACATCTCAAACGGTTCTATTTCAGGTACATCGGTAATAAGGGTGCGCCAGAAACAATGAGCCATTTTAAATCGTGTGCTATTGTTGGTCACGGCTTCTTAGAGAAATTATGTTTGTATCATTGCATAATGTAGTTCAAAACATTTTCTGTACAACATATTACACTATCTTGGCCGCTCGCTCAGCAACCAGTACTACTTGACATTCAGTATGGAGTGCAGGTCGAATGAATATCCTGCGTTTGCAATTGAAACGTTTTTCAAGTGTGGTGATTGAGTCCTAAGAACACAGCTTTTGTTTTCAAAAGCATTTCAAAAAAGGTTTGCCCATTCTTTTACGGTAGAATTTGGGGTGGGGGATGCTTCCCCATGTACACCGTCCAATCGCTGTTTAATTCCATTCGGAGTAAGTCCTTCTTTTGAGAATAACAGCTCGAACATGTCACAATCTTCTACACATAGCCTTCCTTAAGAAACGATATCTGAACAACTGAACACAGCAGAGCGGAACTTACAGCTGTAATTATTTACTTAACAGATAAGGTATGATACCAAATAATGGTTTTGTGAAGGTGATACTCCTTATTGGCGAGGCCTGAAACTTATGGACCTACCCTGGTATATCACGATTAACCGTTCCTAAAAAGGGGGGGGGTTGTTATTGTCTCGCCGCTAATCGGCTCCTATCTTTGAACATGCAGAGATTTCTGGTGAACTCCAATGTCGGTTGTTTCGCTAACATACACACTTAGATGAACCTAAAATTCATTCAAATAAAATTAGATTAGGGTCAATATCTTCGCCATGCACACTATTCAAAATCCATTCACAAAACCTACTCCTGGATGCAAGGTCAGCCGGTTGAGTTCTTGCACTACAGTAATTTGAGAGGGTTTTAGCTTCAGTAGCTTTCTAGCCGTTCGAACAGAGGAATAGATCATTCCAGTTTTCTCAGATAGATGTCGAAGTGATGTGACAAGCCTAATGTTATTTAACTTGATTCTGTGACTGTCTACCCTTTTTATCAAGACTATTTCGCGTTTCACGAAATTTATTTACCAATATGTGAATCGAACTTCGATTTGCAAGTTGTATATCAGGGAATCTCGAAACATCCCGAATAGTAAATAATTGTTAAATGTTCTCTGAGGAACAGAATGTCTTAATTGAGCCATGTTGACGTAATTAATAAACTGTAATAGGCTGCTAATGAATGCGTGATACAACGTCACATAGCATACAACCGCCACGGATGGCCGAGGTCGTTAAGGCGCGGACTCGTGAGCGGGAGGGCTGGAATTCGATTCTCGGTAAGACTTTATTTCCTGACTGAGATTTTTTTCCAGGTTTTCCTCAGTTCTCATAATTTGCAAAAGCTTAGGAGATACCTAAACTTAAGCCTCGAACGTTTCCTTCCTTTAAAAAACCCCTTTCCCAATATATCTTTTTATCTCATGTATCATCGGTGTTGCCGCCTGTGGTGCCTCAGTGGTAAAAACGGGCATTAAACACTACTCAAAAAACAGCACACAAGAACACGCCCACACGTTCCTAGAGTTAAACTCGTAATGATCTCCCATGTAGCTCCCCGGTCGGCTTTTAAGCTTGGAAACTGCAGAGCTCGGTCAATTGCACGTGGAACGGTCCCGCGAAATAAAAATCACGCAGACTGGGCAAGTTGTCTTACCAGAATCGTGTACACACTAAATATCAACTGTTCCACTCCGATTGCGTAGCGGAATGAGAGCAAGGTATTTAAAGTGAGACAGTTAAAATAGTCACATGGTCAAACCAAAAAAGTCACAAATTAAATGTTTATGGATGAAACAGTTCACATTCTTTACAATGATTACAAGATTCCTACAGAAAGGACGATGCATAAAAATATTTAGTTGGCAATGAAGCCGCCAACCATCTTCTGTTTGTCACATATGAACAACGGGATGTATGGGGTTTCCATAAAACTGTTTATTAATCTTATTCCGGGAAAAAGTTAGCCATATACATCATATTTTAAGCATTTATATCCTAGAGCAAAAGTAAACTCTAGATGGTTGAATACCACATTTTTTACCTTTGAAATTATTGGGAGTCTAGGGTAAGAATAAGAACAAACGGATTAACTTCTCACCGGAACGAGTGCAGAGCTTAAAACCGCCACTTTCGCTTAATACCCTACGGGTAATAAGGGCGGTTCTAGAGATGAAGCAGGGCCAGAGAGGAGAAACAAGGTCAGAGACTTGCCCTGGGACCTTAGTGGGCCGGTGAAATACTATCATCGGCCTTTTTAAGTCATTGAATCTCAGCACTGCGTTTGTAAGGGAAAAGTCGTTACTATTAATCGTATATCACTCATTATTGAAGATTATTATAATAAACTATTGTGGCATCATGGGAAGAAGAAACTTTATCTTGCAAAACCCTACACAATTCATTTTGAATTACTTTTCCATTGTTCGCACTAAATTCGGTACGGATAAACCTGTCAACTCATCCAGATTGGTTGGGATAATAATAATGCAAGAATAAATGCTTATAGCTAAGTATGCACATTTACCTTTAAAACATATTTAGCAGAAAAAAGCGTGAGATATACTTTTATTAGGTTTTTATATACTCACGTGGGATATTTAAATTACACTTACAATTACACTTAAAATTTACAATAATCAAGACGAAACTCTGAATAAAACCTTGTAGTCATTTAATTGGTGCTTTATGAATGTTAGAAAGTTTATTGTTCATGGATGAGGAATTACTTCCCGCAGGTTCGTTCTTGCATTACTGAGGTATTGTAGTGAAGCTGTCCCTGGCTCCCTGTCAATTACAGATATTTGAAATAATTAATATTTGTAATTTTAGAATCAGGAACTCAGTAATTATGTGCAAGAACAGTGGAGGAACTTCAATGATATAACTCTATACGTAGAATTAATATTGTATAGTGTTTAAATGCGTTCATAAAGTGGAATTTTTGGTAATATTTAAGAGATAACATGTAAAATATAGCAAGATAAGAAAAACTCTCGTCTTTCTCCGAACGCAGAAAGACTCGGCAAAAAGTTAGACAATGCCAAGTTAATTCCTTCTAGAATGTAGATAGGGTTGGAAATGCCCCCGCCTCAGGATAGATACCGGCCTGTTTCGTGGCAAAGTTGCAGGTGTCCGAGTAAAAGAGTCATTGATAGTAACGTATTAAATCTGTTTAAAATCATCTTAATGACGAACAGCGGGGCATTTGTCTTCATTAAAATTGTCCAACAAATAGAAATGAAATTCAGTGAGGGACGCTCTGGCCTATGAATGACGTTAACACAAAATTGGCGGGAGTATTTCCCGCCGTTGCTCGTGGATAGCGTCATTTTGTATTGTGTATAAAAGCTATATATTTTGCCTAAAAGTCGTGCAGTCTCAAAAATTTACGGGCCCAGATATGTGTGACTGCCGTCAACCGGAGATCAACGGAAGAGCGGCCTAAATACCGAGCATCAGTTCCGGTGACAACGAACTGTCTGTCACCTGGATAATCGCCGATGCACCATCATTTAACTGCATTAACAATTTTGTTCAACTAATTATCTCTTCGCACTCAGCACCATTTGGTCAAGATTACCTTGCCTGTGATTCGAAATGAGACGTGAGTTTGTCTGAATATTTACGTTAAGGAGAATAAACGATATCACCAACTAAACAACGAAGCGCTATTTGTCGTCAACTTTTGCATCGTGGTCCCATTCACTGAGGTCCGGTTGACTCACAGCTGCCAAAATTCAGCGAAACGCCCTCAAGAGAATCTCATCTAAGAAGAGTGGGGGTGGTCTGCAGCAGCCGTAGCGAAACCTGCGATAAGCGGGCATAAATTATTTACCGCAGCTACCATACAGTCCAATTCCTATCCCCCACTATCATATCCGTTTCAAACTGCAACCCAAAATGGGGTCAATAAGAAACATACTTATTTCAAACTGGCATCCAACATGGGGCATACACAAAGCATTTGAAACCAACACCAAGCCACCCTCAAATATTTATTTCAGTATTTGGAAGTTGGCCCTATTGTGTAATCGGCATAGAGTAAGAAAAACGCAGTTGTCTGGGTTTCGTGTTCCTGTTCATCAGGGTATTTTATATAGATTGGAACAGCAATTTGATGCAATAATTTATTATACATGTATTACACGAAAAAGTGGTAAATTCTGTAACGGTTATTAGGCCATGGTGAGAGTTGTCTATGCTCGGACGTCATGAGCATGAATATACCATTGGTATTCCTTCCGCCATTATCTACCAACTACACCTTGTAGAGCCAATTGTTATAGATATGTAGATATCGGTCCTGGGGTTCCTAAAGTACTAAGCGTCAACCCAAATTAACAAACATTCTTTAATTTACCAACAGTAAAGGGAGTAAAGCACCGCAGTTCGTAACGGAAATTTACGAACGCCAGGATTCGATCTCGCACGCTCTGAGTACTGCATTAAAGTAATTTATTACCTGCCAAGGTAGACAAACACATGCCCATCCTATTGTTTACAGTTTTCCCCAAGGTACGTAACAACACGGGAATACAGGGGGAAATCATTGCTAGCCAGCCATCTGTAAGTATTCATGCAGCTGTAAAACAAGCAAGCAAAGCTCTGGAACATTGCAAAAAGCTTGCTTTCAGCAAACGGCTACTCAAGACGGTTATTAATATTAATGTTTATTTCAATATAATTAGAGATAGGAACAGATTGGTTTCCAGAGATACTATCAAAAATTATATTCGTTAAGATATTTATTAAATAATAAGGAAATTTTAAAAATTAGGGTAAAAATGTCTTTGTCTCCAATATATAAGAGGGCAGACGCATAAGTTTCCGGCATTACTGATAAGGATTAACGCCTTCACTAAACCCTTATCTGTCGTACCTTATCTGTTAAATAAATAATAGCAGCTTAACTTCCGCTCCGCTGTGTTCAGTTCTTCAGATGTAGTTGCATAAAGGAGGCTATGTGTAGAAGAGTGTGACATGTTCAAAATGGAGTAGCGAGCTGTTATTAAGCTCTTCACAAAAGAAGGACATACTCTAAATGAAATTAATAACGATTGGACGGTGTATATGGGGAGCCATCAACCTCATATTCCACCGTAAAAGAATGGGACACACTTTTTTCAATGGGACATGAAAACATTGAAGACGAAGAGCGTGCAGGTCGGCCCTTGGAGGTGCTCACTCCTGAAAACATGACTCTTGTGGAAGGAGAAATTATGGAAGACCAGCGGCTCAAAGTTACAGAAATAGCAGCAAGGATAGCCTTTCTAAAACAACAGTCCTTCGAATTATTCTTGAACATTTAAACATGAATAAGGTTAGAGCAAAATGGGTGCCTAGACTTCTTTCCTCAGTCCAAAAGGACGAGTCATCTGTGTCAGGCATTTTTGGAGCTTTGCAGTGGCAAAGAGAGAGAAGTTCTGCAGAGCATTGTTACAGGAGATGAAACTATGGTCCTCTACTGTGATCCCTTGTTCAAAAGAGAATCAATGGAGTGGCATAAAGCTGGTGAAGCACCGCCTCTAAAGACCATTGTCACTCAGTCAACCAAGAAGATCATGGCCACAATCTTTAAGCATGGAAAGGAATACTCTTCGTTGATTTCAAAGCAGAGGAACACCACAGTAAATTGGGAGTACTATGCTGACCTACTACACAGACTACATGCTTCCATCAAAGAGAAAAGGCGTGGATAGCTGAGTGGGTGTACGCCTTCTTGACGACAACGCGCATATGCACACAGCTCTTTTTAAAAAGGAAGCTGTGAAGAAATGTGGCTTCAAGGAGATCGACCATCCACCTTACAGCCCAGCTCTAGCTCCCAGTGCCCACTTCCTCATCTCTAAATTCATGAAGGAAATTTAAGTGTGACAAAGAAGTGATAGATGCTGTTTATGCCCATTTTGCAGACAAGACTTTTGCTATTTTTGGCGGAGATAAAAGATGTGATAAGTGTATTACAATAAAGAGTAACTATATTGAAAAGTGAAATATAGTTTTGTCTTTATCATACCTAGAAAATGGTTAGGCCGGAAACTTGGAAACTTATGGGCCTACCCTCTTGTATATATATATACACGTGTGTGTGTGTGTGTGTGTGATATTTACAAGAAGGTGAAAGAATGATAGGAAAACAGATTTAGCCATTATTCTTCTTTACAGAACTATGCGAAATATCTTCTTTAAAGTGTAAGGAAAATAAAAATTAATTAAATTAAATTGGTAATTTATACCTTCCAATAATTTTAACAAGCATATGACATAACTAAAATTTATCATTATGAAACTATGTAGTCAGTACAAATTGTTGATTTAAATTAAAATTAAGCTTTCGCTGGTTCTGCGTTCAACATCATTAGTGAGCTGAAAACATCCGGAGAGGCAGAGAGACACAATTAGGAGAGGGAGGGGATAGGAGTGGTGCAGACAGTGTTTGTTCACCAACAACGGATTCCAAGTCTTATCTATTTTAAAAAGTTTTTTTTTGTATTATTTGGATGCTGCTTTCTTAGCCACATATATAATTATTTCTGTATTTTTTTATTCCGTATCTTTTGAACGGCATGTTCCGCAATCGCAGATTTTTCTACGTTTACTATTGCAATTTCGGTTTATTCAATGACAACTTTTTCCTCTGCCGGCAAATGACCCGTCATTGGCCGCTGAGTTCGGATGCAGCACTACACGAAAGTGCCGTAACTATAACTGACCTAGTCTCAAAAGTATGCATTTTCTGTCTGACCTAGGTCTTTCTTCACCATGACTGGTCACTAGACATCGGTTTCTCCAAAGAAATCCAGACCTATTATTCGATTTTATTAGCCGACTACAGACTTCAACTTTCGTGCCTGTTTCAAGTCTCGTGGAACTCAATGTGCGCACCGCACACTATTTTCATATTCAAATCGTCAAGAATAATTGTGTGCAGAACTACGTGGCCGAGACCTGTATGACAAAGTGCCTATCAGTCAGTAATCAATTCAGACACAACCTCAAAGTACCTGGGAGACCTCAATGTTGACAGTCGACCAGTACTCGCATTGTTATGTGCAAATTCCTACCGCTGGTGAACACATTGACCCAATTGTAAAAGGTGTTCTGTGCAAGAGCTCTTGACCACATGCTGCGGTTAACCATCTATATATTTTGACGTCTTCCTTCCACAAAAACCATACGGTCTGTCTTTGTGCACGCCCTCTGTATTTGATACAAACGAACACTACAATTGCTTACAGCGCAATGCAACATCTACATGACGTACAAGTCAGTATCAGTCCATACATCTACCAAAAGACATCGCGCTCTGTCGTAAAACATCGTTAAAGTAAACAATTTCCGAAGGCCCTCATAAGTGCCCTCTTCTTCCCATCCATCTTCCAGAAAATGATGAATTTAAAAATTCTCTTGCATTTCTTCCAGAGTATACAGCAGCACTATCTTGTTCATACTGGAGTATGTTTTTATTTATTTGGTTTATTCACCTATGCTGTTAAATATATCAGCATCCCATTCAATTCAGGGCATGATACGGCCGATAAATTTTATTTAGGCCTCTTCTTTCAGGTTTGAACGTGCCGTAATTCTACAACATGGGGCCCACGGCTTTACTTCCTTCAGAAAAAATCCATCGACTCTGGCCAGAATTGAATTCATGATCTTAGGTCTACGACGCAAAATGGTTACCCGTATATACATATTCGAGGTTAGATTACCTACAATTAAAAAGTGTTCGATTACACACTACCAACTAAATCCCCCATACATTTGCTTTCTGTGGATGTTGTTAATGTTATTGCACTACCCAATATGGGACGTTTGATGACCAATATTGACAGTTATGCATATTCACTGTACCATTTATTCCAAGGATGCCAAAAAATGTATACACAGCTTCACAGTAGATATATATTTAATATATTTCAAAGTTGAACCGAAAAACAAAAGTAATGTGTAGTATGATGTTCTGTAAACAGATGTGACTGACATACATTATGATAGCTTTGCTAAGGACAGGTAAATCAACAAAGAACAAATGAAGTCAAGATTGTCGCAAGTCCCATTGAGTTTCCACCGCGTTCTAATTCCGTTGGACTTCTACCTATGGGGAACTCTTAAGGATGTTGTATACCGTAGAAAACCAGTTACACTGGCAGCACTTCGGGAAGAAATTGAAACGGCATGTGCTGCAATCGCTGAGGACACTTTCGCAAACGTTGCTCAATCAGTAGTTCAATGTACTCAGAAGTGTATCGACGCCCATGATGAGCATTTTGAGCAACTGTTGTAACCGTAAAAGTCTAAGATGATTAGTGCTCATCATTTTCTGTTCGTGTGAATTCAGTTTTGTTATGTTAACACAGTTTTTTCTTTGCTTGAAGTGTGTATGCATTTTTAACAACCTCTTTATAAAAAGGGACCTCATCTGAAAGTATTGTGTGTCTTAATAAACTCCGACCTTTTTTAAGCTGCATAAAATTCACTTTTTTGTTGAAAACCATATTCATTTAATTTCTGTAAAATTGCATTTTGTTTGGATATCTTTTAACAGATTGCAATAAACTACAAATGAATGCTTGGCTTATATTGTAATCCGTTATTAGTTGCCTTGTGATGATGTGTGGATTTTATAGGCCAGAAATATTAAGAGCATTTTCACCATTTAGAGCAGAATTTGACATTCCTGGTTTTTTTCTGTTCTTCACCTTTCCCATACATTGAACTTATTTACAATTTTTGACAAATTGGACAATGTTACGTTTCTCTTTGGATTCACATAAATAAACCTATACCTGATTTGTTGATTTACGGACGCTCTTTAATATCTCAGTTCATCACTGTCCGATTCAATTCAGAGCGTGAAACGGCCGATAAATTTTGCTCTGAAGCCTTTTCTTTCATGATTGAGGTTATTGGTAGTGCCGTAAATCTACGACACGGGAAGCACGGCTTTACTTCCCTTCCGAAGAAATTATACTCAGGATTTTTACGCCCAAGAAACATAATTAAATCCTATCGCTATATCCAACCAGCATTAAGACACATTTTGTACCTCTCAGCGAGATTTGCAAGCAATATTCTACTCTAAGGACATCTGTTAGGTTCATGGGTTCCAGTAATCTCTCGAGCAATTTAATATTGCAATAAATTAATTTACCTTCTCTGCATAAGGTAAAGATAGTACAGGCTGCTCTGGAAAATATTTTGACACACTCTATATAAGTATATGAATATGTGAAAGTTCTAAACTATGTAGAAAATATAATATTAAAATTGCAAAGAACTTGTTCTACAAGAAGAACTTTCAGTGGATGTTCTATTTCACACCCAATTTGAGATATTCGGCATCTAAACTTGAATTCATGACATTCAAGCTAATATTAACACGCTATTTATGTACACAATCCATCATGCGATTTGCATTCAGAACCCTTAGTTAACAGTTGCATACTTACGTAAGCTGCTTTCTTTATCAAGGAGTTTAATAGCGTTCAACAAGAACTGCAGTTGATGCACTTTTTTTCCCCCTCCATGAGGCCAGCATCAGCAAAAACAAATTGGCTATAATTCCAGATGTTATGGGTCCCTGAGCTTCGATCGGTGAACCGAAATCCACGTGGGGGAAAACTCCCCCAACACCCACAAATAGCACGCCCCTAGGCGGCCTAACTACATTTTAACATCCCACGATGGGCTCGATTCTATTCCATTGATCAGCGCCGCATGGAGTCTGTTAGTTATTTATCTCAAATTACACTTCCAACGTCAAAATTTATTGGCTAAATATATGAGTTAAATATTCACTACTTAGTCACCAAGGGCAAACCTTTAATGGAAACGAACGAGCTTTCTAAATATTGTGCCCATAATAAGCGAATAATGTGCTCCTTCTCGCTGTAAGTGAATTCAGTCTTTAAAAATAAATAAAGCCCGTTTAGCACGAGCTGCGTAAACTAGGAGAATTCCTCAGCAAGTTGAACAATAACGCCAATAAAATAAAATTTTCAATTTCAAAATCATAAACCTCTTTTTCAGATCAAAAATAATTCCAATGTACTTTTAATCTATAATGTTTTTCGATATAACTGTCGCAAAACCTCTTTTTAAATTTCGGATTTCAGGTATACCCCCCCCCCCCAAATAGTCTGATTTCCCTGGTTAAATTTTTTTTTTCTTATTTTATTTAAAAGACATATACTAAGTTTCGTTGTTAAAAATAAATATTGGTACCTCTAAGGCGATTTTTTTTAATTTTGGGTTTCAGGTAAACCCCCCCCCTCCTAATAGTCTGATTTCGCTTGTTTTTATAACCTATTTTTCTTATTTTATTTCAAAGTCATATAGCGAATTTCGTTCAGAAAAACATAAATTACGTATGGAAGAATAATTTTTAAATTTTCGTTTTGTTAACCTCCACTCCTAATGCTGCAATTTTGCTGGTTAAAGAACATGATTAATCATTTGTCAATTGGTCGTTAAAAGCCGTGTTTCGTTAAGGGGAAAAAAAGCTGAGGCAGTTTGAGTGTTAACACACACACACATAAATGCGAGGGACACTTTATAAGTGATTGCAACTCCACCCTCCTCTCGTGAATAAGGGAAAATACGAAAAATCTAACATAGAAGACAGAACCCACATTTACAAACTTCTTCTTCTTGCTATTAATGAGAAGAAACCGCAAAATATAATGAATAGTAAACTATTAATTAAAGAAATAAATATATCACCATTAATAGATTAAGCTATTTATTTATCAGGGTATTTTTAAATATTTTAAGTGAACCACATTTATGAACTTAGCCCTTGATATCATTTTACAATCACTAAAATAGAGAGAAATAGCAGATAGTTACATTGTGTATTTAAGAAAATGTTCATAACTGTAAATAAAACAAAAACATGTTACTATTACAATATATTAAGCAATAAGAATATACAATCGAAAGTTCCAACGATTTTCAGTCCCCGTTCATTAATAATAGATAACGCTTTCCTAACTTTGAAATTTAAGTTAAATATTTATTGTAGTAAAAACATGTAACGTATAGTTTTCCAAAAATTTTTATAGAGCGCTCTTACATACAAATACAATTCTAACACACGTATTAGATTAATATTCACATTTGCTATCTTCACTACAATGCTTTCGTCAAATCCAAACCAATGCCTCATTATAAATACATTTAATATACTGAGTTAATTTGCTCCTATTTTTTAAACAATTGAGAGAAAAATTAGCGCAAGGGAGTATTTTACACTTCGGATTTTGTGTGTATCCCTACCTCTAATGATACGAATTTCCCAATTTTCATATACCATCTTTCTTATTTTATTTAAATGGTATATATCGAGTTGTTTTATGAAAAAGCAAATATTGGTGGCGCTAAAACGATTTTTTAATTTTAGTTTTCAAGTAATCCCCCAATGCTAATAATCTGATTTCGCTTATTTTCAGAAGGTGTTTTGTCGGTCCTGGTGGTGTAGTAGTTACCATACCTTGCCTCCTACACTCAAAACGCGGGTTCGAACCCGACCAGAAACGATGGATTTTTTCGGGCGTAAAAATCCTAAGTATGGCTTCCTTCGGAAGGGGAAGTAAAGCCGTGGGTCCTGCGTCGTACATTTACGGCACGAAAAGGAACCTCAAGCCTGAAAGAGAGGCCTCTTAGCAAAATTTGTCGGCCGTTTCACGCTCTGAGTTGAATGGGACGCTGATGACCTGAGCTGTTAAAGAGCGTCCATAAATAAATCAATCAGAAGGTGTTTTATTCTCTTATTTCAATGGAAACAAAAGAATAACCACTACCATTAAAATAAAATAATTTCATTTAATTAAAAAAAACAAATTTACTGTAGTTACAGTGATTTTTAATGTTAGGTTTCTTGTAAATAGCATGATATTTTATGTTTTCCAGAAACTATTTTTATTATTTTATTCCAATGACATATTTAGAGTTTTGTTAATAAAAAATTGTGGCTGCTAGAGCGATTTTTAAATTTTCGCTTTAGGTTAATACAACGTGTTCATTTTTGGTGCCTAGAAGTAGGATAGATTGAGCTTTGAGAAAATTTTCAAAAATATTTTCATGGATATAAGCGCAATGTCCTTCAGAATTCACTAAAACCACAACTTAAAGAAACCACTGTGCATTTTATTTACAGTATAAAAACTTAAGAAGAGAGCCTATTGCTCCAAATATCAAAATTGTCTAAGAAACAATAAGGTTTTAAATACAATTCTTGATATATCTACACAAAATATAAAAGTGAGTAAATAAGGGTGCACTGTAATTTGTCTACCTACCAATAACTACAGCGACAGTAAGGAAGCTTGGAAAAATTAATGGAAAATCCCATTTATGCTAAAATATGTCACAAAAATGTCTCTGTGGTGTTATGTAAAAACGTAAATGTCAAATGGCGTTTAACGGTATCTTACTAGGATTATACCAACGACGACTATGAGCGGAGAATTATGTTGACCGAATGTAAAGGTACGTAGGAATGGAGGAAAAAGTATCTACCACACTCCTTTATGAGATCGAATAGAGAACTTGGTTAGCAGATCTATTGAAGTTTTATCGTATTAGTTCCTTTGATACAGCTGCTACTACTACTACTACTACTACTACTACTACTACTACTACTACTACTACTACTACTGCTACTACTACCACCACCACTACTACTGCTACTACTATTACTACCACTATTACCGTTACTACTACTAGTACCTTTACCACTACTACCACTACCACTACTACTACTACTACTACTACTACTACTACTACTGCTACTACTACTACTACTACTACTACTACTACTACTACTACTACTACTACTACTACTACTACTACTACTACTAGGATTATAGAGCCTGGAACTGTAAATATTCAGTGAAACGCCAAGAAGTCATTTCGAGTGTGATTGATGTATATGAACAAGAAAAGGGCCGGAGGATAAAATTATGTACAAACAGATTTAATAGTGAGTTGTTTAATATTTCGTGTATGAATAATTTAATTTAGTTTTCAAATACATTTATGATAGCCACGATTCCATAATTTCTAACATAAAAAAACGTCATAACATCACAAAGTTATTTTCGTCGTACATTTAACATAAAATTAGATTGTCCAGTAATTTTGACATTCCAAATCTGAGCCTGAACTGTAAGAAAACTCACGCTTCCCCCTGTATACATATAATTATTTGTGGGTTTTTATTTGTAATTGAAGTTTGAAAGTATTACAGGGCGTTATATAAGTACTGTACATATAGATATCAAATAATCTGATTTACAGTATGCACCTGTCATAAAGACAGACAAACCCATTTATGAATTTTGGGGGTAACTTTTGGAGCATCATTTTTATAAAACTTATATATTTTGGATTGGATATTGTTATGCTAGTTAGTTGCTGTAATGTATAACAGATAAATCAAATATAGTCGATTAATGAGCTTTCTATATTAGAGCTTCCGAAATTTATTATTTATGTATTTTTTTTTTCAATTCTACTTATAAAAGTTGTATTTTCTGATTATTTATTTAACCACATTCATGCACGTACTGCTTAATAGAAAGAGAACACGGAGGAGGGCTATGAACTATTTCAGGATATGGATAGCCAGCAGACAATTGCGCAATGCAAAGGAATTATTTCAGTGGAAACACAAGCTGGGTTAAAAGTTGAATGACGGATGGAGCAGTACTTTAAAACAGGACTAAACTCACTAGAATCAAACAAGGAGCATAGCGGATGATTAAGATCACCGGTGACTATGAGCGGAGAATTTGCTCCATTTGTGAGGAGAGGGAATCATGAGCACACATGTAAAGGTACGAAAGAATGAGAGAAACGCACTACTTTATGGGATCGAACAGAGAGAGATGGTCATACTTGGCTCTGTAGGCAGGCAAGGAAAAAGAGGCGAGATTATATAATTTTTTGATGAAAGTAAGACAGCTTAGGTCTGAAAAGGCTGATAGCCGATAAAGGGATTTGGGGGAAATTTTTTTATTGAAGGCAGCTGTGTGTCATTCGTATTGTGATTTCTATGTTATATATATATATATATATATATATATATATTATTTTATCTTATTCTATTGTGGAATGTATACATATATACACCGAACGTGCAAAAATGTATATATACTTTCACAGTTGATGTATATTTAATATTTTTCAAAGTTGGACCGAAAAACAAACGTAATGTGTAGTACAATGTTCTGTAAACAGATATGACTCACATTACGTTTTGATAGCGTTGCTACGTGACAGGTAAATCAACAATGAACAAATGAAGCCAACCTTATCGTATGATGTTGTGTAAACAGATGTGACTCACATTGCGTAATGCTAACGTTGCTATAACAAAATGGAGCCAAGATTTCGTTTGATCAGCGGAAAGTAACTTTGAAGTATTCAAGGCACTGGATAGGACGAAGAGGTCCGATCGAATTTTCACCGCGTTCTCCGGATCTAACGCCGTTGGACTTCTACCTATGGGGAACTCTTAAGGATGTTGTATACCGTAGAAAACCAGTTACACTGACAGCACTTCGGGAAGAAATTGAAACGGCATGTGCTGCAATCGCTGAGGACACTTTCGCAAACGTTGCTCAATCAGTAGTTCAACATACTCAGAAGTGTATCGACGCCGATGGTGAACATTTTGAGCAACTGTTGTAACTGTAAAAATGATAGCTTATTGTGAAATATATAATAAGTATAAATAAATAAACAAATAAAATCTGTATACGCCACCCTGGGGCGTGTATATCAAAATTTCCATTTATTATTATAACTATACAGTTCAATAATATTTTAATACATTATATTACAGATGTTCCTAATAACTAGATTAAAATAATATAATAAAACAGTAAGAAAAAACTTAAAATAATTCAATTGAACCAAAATATAAATTTACTTAACTACTTCCCAAATTAATTTTCCAAAATCTATAAAAATTACCAAATTAACAATTTAACAATATTACTGGGAGCCAGTAGGAATTATAGCTGGTAGCCAGCTATTCTATCCTTTAAATTTATTCTATAACTATACAGCTATACTACTACTAACCACTGGTTACCAGCGGTATGTACTGGTATCCAGTACTCGTCAGAAATTCTCTTAAAATAAACATTATACTTAATACTTAATTGTTTGAAATCTCCTTAATTTATTACAATCATAACAATATCCTTCTCTCTGACAACTTACTTCACTTAAAGTTCATTTATGATTATTAATCTCCCGCACTCATTGTGTCAAAACTCTTGTAGGTATATTCTCTATCTCAGGTTGTAAATCAACACTATCCCTGTCTATTATATTTTTAGGTATTTTCATCTCCATATTCCCTTTTCCCTTACCTTTATCTTCTCCTTCTAATATTCCATTCCTGTTGATTTAATTAAAGTTATCTTGTATATTTTCTATTCTTGTTAAGTTATTTGTGTTTGGGGGTTATCTTTGCATACGTATGCGTTCTGATCTTCTTACCTCGTCCTCAGCTTTTTCATTACTTCTTATTATCTGCTCTTGTGGTATTACCTCTTCCCGTGCTAGGTTACTTATTTTCAATGCGGCCTGTCGAAGTACTTATGTAGGCCCTTATTTCTAAGTATGTGTGCCACCTGATGGCCACTTAAAATTTCTCTTTCTTTTCTCACCTGCTCTAAATAGCGTGTACATTCAAACAATACATGCTCTGGGTTATCCTGTGTTTTGCAAAGTGTACATATATCGTCCTGTGTTCTGTTAATGTTTTTCCAATAAGTTTTGTAAGGCCCGTGTCCTATAAGGTAATGTATGATGCCTTTGGTAGGTTGTATAAATTTTAATTTTAATCTCTCAAAAATGTTGTTAAATAAATCGAAAGTTCTCCTGCCTGCCTCGGCATTTTCCCATTCGTGTTGCCATTGTTCTTTTAATTTATGTTTTATTTCATTTATGTTGTTGCAGTGACTGTCGATTATTAAACTTACTTTCTCCAAGTTGCCTTTCTTTAACCAATAAACAGCCCCTCTTAATTTAATCAATAGGTCAATTGGCCATATTCCTGTTACAACCAAAAGGGCCATAGTGGGTGAGGTGCTTAATGCCCCTGTAAATCTTAATAACACCTTCCTTTGTGATCTTCTTAATAGAGTTTTTATTTGGACATCCTTCATCCTCAGAGCCCAGACCCCTGCTCCATACGTCATTATTGAAGCAAAAATGCTCGTGTGATATGCTGTAATGACGTTTAATGGAATTTTAAAATTCCACTGAACTAATCTCGCTAATTTCATCATAACGTTTTCGAATTTTTTTCGTACGTATTCAGTATGTTTCCTAAAGTTTAGTTTCTCATCTAAGTAAAATCCCGAATATTTTGCTTCTTTTTGGCGTCTTATATATTGGTTGTTGTATTTTATGCATGGATCTCTTTTGAGATTACCTTTCAAAAGCATGTAGCTGATTTAGTTGGAGCGACTTAGAGTTTAGTTTTACTACACCATTTACTTAATTTATTCGCTCTTCTTTCTATATCTGCTCTATTGTTTCCTTCTATTAGAAATAAAACATCGTCGGCATAAGCGATGGTTTTTGCCACATTTTCATCGTTGTTTAGTTCGTCTAAAAGAGTCTCCAAAACTATGTCCCAAAAAATTGGTCCTAAGATCGAGCCTTGGGAACATCCCTGAGTTATATCTCTGTAAATTGTTTCTTCAGTACCTTTTACATGAACCCTTCTGTCTTTGCAGTAGTCCATTAATATTGCGCATAGGCATTTAGGGAGATCAATTTCCCGTAACCTCTCAAATAGCACCGGCCACCATAAATTATCGAAAGCGCTGAAAATATCAATTAGAATTCCAATTAAATATTTTGAATTTGAGTTATTCACCATTTCTAATAGGTGGTTTATTGCGTCTTGAGTCGATTTTCCTTTTCTAAAGCCGAATTGATTGTTATTCATACCTGTCATGCCCTAAATTCTTTTAATCTTTTACAGACGAGTGCTTCTAAGATTTTTCCAAGAGTATTTAGGAGACATATAGGTCTATATGATTTCGGCTCCTTAGGATCCTTGTCGGCACTTTTCTTTAAGATAATAACTTTTCCTACTTTCCAGCAATAGGGAAAGCGCCCTTGCCATATACAGTCATTAAAAAGTCGACATAAGAACGGTGTAATTTTATCTTCCAAATTTATCAGAACTTCATTCATTACTCCATCTGGACCTGCCACTTTATCCCTTTTTAGCCTATTTATAGCTAACTTAATTTCCAACACATCAAAGGGGTAGATTAGCCTATTATTTCTATATATGGTATTCATATCCACTCTTTTTTTATTGTGCTGAATATTATCCATACTCTTATCATCCTGTGGAAGTAACTTGTTCAAAGGACATTTATAGAGTTTTTCCAATCTATAGTCATTTCTCCATTGTCTTTTTTATTGTATTTAGAATATCCGGTTTCTTGATTTTTTTCCATAATAATTTTATAGGGCATTCCCCATATACTGGTGACTAATTCCTTTTCTACGAAAGTTTTCCATGAGTTCGTCCTTGTTTCTTCTAAGGTGGTTTTATATTTAATTTTAGCTTCTGTATATTTATTTAGGTTTCTCTCCCTTTCTTCTGCAATTATCGATCTTTGATAAATTCTTCTTAGTTTCCTAACTTTGCTTCTTTCTTTTTGCAGTGCATCCGTCCAAATAGTATCATAATATTTTTTGGGTATGGTTGTGAGAACAGATTTCTCCATAGCCTTTCGTATTGTTTGGACAAGGTTACTGGCATCCTTAACAATTGACTCTCCTTCATATTGTAACTTTAAGTTTTCAAATTCCTGTCTCAGAAGATTCCAGTCTGCTTGTTTGTAATTGTAAATTTTCTCTCCTCTTCCTTCTTTAAATTTTGGTTTTCGTGTGCAGTGATCGAAATAGATTAATCTGTGATCACTAGTGGTCATATCTTGACCTGTTTTCCAATTTATTATTATGTCAATGTTGGCAGTAGCACCGACTCTATTTTCGAAAGTAGGAGGGTTGTTGGGTTGATTATTGACAAAAAGATTTAGTTCAGAAACAGCTTCTTCCAGTTTTTCTCCTCTTTCATCTTTGATGTTACTATACCACCAATCAGATTTGGCAGTGGCATCGCTTGTGAAAATTTGCTCAATTTTTTTAAAGGTGTTACTGACCTCTTTTATTTTTTTATATAAGGGTCGATTGGATGGCTGTATTGAAAATATTGATTTGCTAGAATAAATTTTCTGCTGTCATGTGTTACTTCAATACAGTTTGTATGTGTGTCTCCTAATTGTGTTATATTAACTATTTGTAAATTTGGATTATATATTATAATTGACGCCATGGGATTTTCTCCGTGACTAATTATCCGTGCTCTTGCTGGGGTATGTGCTACTTTGCCTTTAAAGGAATAAGTTTTCTGAATGCATAATAAGTCTAATCTCAGTTCTTCTGCAATTTTATTTAAGTCCAACATCACTTGTTTACTTCTCTGGGCGTTTATTTGGCCAATTTTTATTATTCTACGCTTGTCGTAATCTGCCATGTTGTCTTTTACATAACACTTATCCAGAGTTTGCAACAGAGTGATGCTTGGTATCGGTCCTAAGTTCTTGATCGGTTACTTACTTGGGTTTAGAACTAGGTTTATTATTCCTTCTTAGTTGTTTTATAACAGTGCCAAAATTACTTTCTTTCATTTTGTTTATTTTAGTTTTGTGTGTGTTTTGTTTCTTAATAGGGTGTTTGTTTTTGAAAGGAGTATTAGCAGGATGTCTGAACATTGTTGGAGAACTAGGTATTTTAGTTTCAGTCTTTGGAGTGTTTCCGGAGTAATTTTTGGAGTAGTTTACTCCATCGTGCCGGATTTGAGCATAACAATTAGGCCAGTTTTGCTTAATGTCGAAAACTATCCTGCCATAACAAAGTACAAAGTGTTTATATACTTCATTGAGATCCAGGTAATTGTTCCTTCTTTTATACGCTGTGTTTAGTAGTTTTAATAATTCATTAGAATCCGTTGTAATATTTTGAGTTTTTTAATTCCATGCGGTCGATGGCATCTGACACAGGGAATATTATTGATTCACCATTTTCATGCAACTTACGCGTAACGTGTCGCAAAGCGGCAGTCAAGGTGCATCTTTCCTCTAGTCGACTCAGCTGTAGCGTGACGTCAAAATCCGCATAGATCTGGTTAATGTATGGAGTTCTTTTGTCGTCAGCATTTATCGAAGTTGTACATCCGTAGCTAGAGTTGAGTTTAATATTAACTGGTGCTTACCTTTGATTTCCTCTACACCCTTTTCCTCTTCTAGCACCTCCATTTTTTTAACTTTTTGACATGAAGTAGCATCACTGCCCTTGTCGTTCATTGAATTGACAAATTTTTCTTTTGTGTTTACTCTCGAATTTTCTCTTCTTCTTCCCCATAGCGATTTTAAGAATCTACTGCGCAGCTTTTTTTTGTGAGATGAGTTGTTCAATCTCTACTTCTATTTGTTCCTTGTCCGCTTCCTCTTCTTCACCTTCTTCTTCTTCTGTACTTGTGTCTTCATCCATTAAGGCTTGATAATTCACCTTTTCTTGATTCCCATTTCTTTATCTATGGTGTGGATTCTTAATTTTGGGGGTAAAGCTGGTTTATTGTGTGACGATATTTCCAGTTCTTCATTTAATGTTGTGTTAGATAACAGCTCCAAGATTCCATTATCATCTGTCTGTGTGTGACTGTCTGTGGTTTTGGAATTATCCCTTAGTTTAAGTTTGTGGGCTATGACTCTTTTTAGGTTGCTTTTAATTCGACTGGGAGTATTTCTTCTTTTGGGTTTTCCTCTTTTTATGTCCATTTTACTTCTATCCATAATCAGTTCGAGCGACAACTCTTTCCCACATTAGTTTATAGGTAGGACTATCTTGCCTTCCCCCACATTTCTTGTTTCTTCTGCAACAGGAAATACATATGGGCTGTTGTTATTTCTTCGCACATTCTTTTCTTTCGTGATCTTCTTCCCCACAGTGTCCGCAAATTAGTTTGTCCCGATTGCAATATTTTGCCACGTGACCATAGTCGCAGCATTTGAGACACTTAGCCACTGAAATGAAATCTTTAATACTGACTGACTGAAATCCAATATATATTGTGCCATTTGGGATTATGTGTTTCCTTAAATTTGGGGACACCTCCACTACGTGGTGAACGGTTGCCCTATTTCTTGGTCTAGTTTTGAACCTAAATTTAAATTCTTTCTTGAAAGCCCCTCTTGCAATAAATTGATCAAAATTCTGTGTGTAGATATCTTCAGAGAGTTGTTCTTCCTTGGCACCAGCCAATATATCATACATAATCATCAACGGGTTCCTCTTTCTGCGTGGTTCATTCTGTTAAGTCTTTTTCTTTTAGGTTGTTGCTATTTATAACTTTGTTTAAGTCTTCCTCTGTTTTCGTTTCCATTATTAAATTTTTTCCGGCAGTTCTCAAACTTCTTATTTTAATTTTCTCTGCTGCAGGTTTCAGATTCTGCGTAACAATTCTTTGTAACCCTCTTACATCCGTGGTTTTGTTTGAAGAAATGAAGACGGTATGCTTTTTAGATTCAACTGTTCTCTGAAATTGTTGCATTTTACCCGAGGTGCTGGTATTGTTGCTACTTGTGCAAAGGTTCTTACTAGTTCTGCGCATCTCATCTCGTGTAGCTCCTTTGCCAGTTTTTCTTCTGATTTCGCCTTCTCTCCCTCTATCCTTGCGTTGTCATATATATTTTGTAATTTAACTAATAGGATATAGACTTCTTTCTTCTTATCCATATTAAACTTATCTTTTGCAATGAGTGTATTAATTTCAGTTATCACTTCTACAAAGGTATCTGTAGGCTCCATGTCAAAATCAGGGTTTCTTTTCGCTTCCTCTTTCTTTCTTAAATCGCTCTCCAATACCGTACCCTTCCTTTTCTCTATTTCTGCTTCCCTATTACCATCTCGTTTTGCTCTATCTCCTTTTCTGTCTGGTGACCTACCTAATGAGTGCCGAGGTAAAAATACCTCTTTTTCTTCCATCTTTCATTTATTTACTAGGGGAAGACCACCCTCCCCATTAACCCTTCCTGTCTCGTATATTTTTGTGTTATAAACTGTAGCAATTAATACTTTGTAACATCAAGTGTGATGTTATTCACCTCGGCTTGCTACCTTGCTAGCGTGCGCGTGCAACTGACGTCAAAAGAGGTACTGACTGGCGTTCTGTAACTTGCCGCCACGTTCCTGTTTCTAATATTTCATAACGTATTATGCTTTATATCCCATTTGCATGGAAACTAATGGCTATTTGAATTTATAAACGTTCTTAACAATTTGTACTTAGAGTATGCTTTCTTCTTATAATTCACTATTTCATATACACTCAATATTACCTCACCAAAAACAATTTAAAACTTGACACAATTCCCTTACTACTGCCACGCTAGGTAACCAGAGCGCTGTGAAATATATAATCGAAAATCTTGTA
The DNA here is from genome assembly GCA_030762175.1 of Metallyticus violacea. Taxonomy (NCBI): domain Eukaryota; kingdom Metazoa; phylum Arthropoda; class Insecta; order Mantodea; family Metallyticidae; genus Metallyticus; species Metallyticus violacea. The sequence continues at coordinate 37,709,159 of CM060837.1, read as the reverse complement.
CTAAACCAACAGAAGTAGTGCATTATAAAGGCACATATGGTCTGTAGGAACCTGGTGCCTGTTGTAGTTTGTGCCAATGTAAGGTATTTTTATGAGTTTCGTGTATTTTATGACTTTATCCAGCGTTGCACTCCCTGGATACTGAAACTGAGGCGACTGCTTGACGAATGTCTCTCTATCTCTCTCTCACTCACATACATCAATGTGGTTGATTATTTTTATTTAAAACAGCAGTTTCTCTGAATCGTTTTAATTTGCGTACGCGGCTTACAAAAGAGTGATCGTTAATTGTTAACTTTACATAACAACTGTCTTTTTTTTTTTTTAACATCGCTGAGCGTTTTGCAGCTTCACAACTCTGTCAAGGGAGGGCCAACGCTATCTATTCCACGAAGCTCTGGTTACAACGCGTGAAGGGGCTGTCATGATTACGCTTTTATTTGCTTTACCGGCTGCAAACAACGCGATTTCCAACGATATATTCACGTTAGTCTTTCTCTGCAGGAAAAAAAAAAAAAAAAAAAAAAAAAAAAAAAAGACTGCCTGAGCGGTAGGTAGATAGACAGACAGTTTGGATTTTCTGACGTAGATGCAAAAAGGCGTCGCTATTAAACATCAGCTTTTCTGGTTTGTTTGTTTCTTTTTCCCCATTCCGCTACATGAATCGCAATGCATAAAGCCTGGCCATACATTGTTAGTCGCAGAATAAGCAAACAATCGTATACTACTAAATTTGAATAAATAAAAAAAAGTTTCTCGACTATACAAATGTTATGTCTTTATTATACGTTGTACAGAAGAGAGTTGATCGACACATTACAACAGAACTCCCAAAAATTTAAATGAAGAACGTGGTATCAACATTAAAAATTATGAATATAATTATCTTATAAAAGTACAGGACTATGGATTTAAAAAAATCACTGCACATAATGCACGACAAACGACAATGAAAATTTTATCATTTGTTGTCCAAGTTTCCATAGCAATAAAGTACTTATTTATTGTATATAATAGTTTGACACATTGTGAATTCATTTTTGTATTGATTTCTATAATTATGTTTCTCAGAAGAAAAGATGACCGCGTTTGCTCCAAATTAAGGAACAGTATGAGGAGAGATTTAATATGAATGTAGCAAATAACGACACAATATTATTTGTCGTTAGCAAGTTCCGTCTTACAGAATCAGTCCTATGTCAACTAAAGGTGACAAGAACCGTTACCACAAACGAGAATCAGGGACTCCTTCTACGACGAACATTACTGAAACTTGGCTTGGGCGATAGATCTGTTCGGTAGTTGTTTAAAAAACGAGTGGATTTTTATACCGGATTCAAGTTGTGCATCGTCTAACAGGAGGAGATGAGCGAGCCCGATACAGTATCGTAGCCCAGTGTATCCATGACATACGAGATCTGGTCAAAAAATTCCGAAACTTTTTCCACAAAATTTTTCTATGCTTACCTTTTACTTATTGTGTATGGTCTCCTTCGAAATACTCTCCTCCACAATTGATACACCGCTCCCAACGCCGTGTCCACTTTCGGAAGCAGTCTTGGCACATATGTATAGATAGCGCGAAGCGCCGTCTGCGAATTTTTTTTTATCTCGTCTATCCTTGCAAATCTTCGTCCTTTCAACGGAGTTTTCAACTTTGGAAACAAAAAAAAAGTCCGCAGGGGCCAGGTCTGGAGAGTACGGAGGATGAGGCGGCACAAAGATTTCGGTTTTTTGTGCAATAGTCACGCACCAACAGCGTGCGTTATCGTGATGCAAGAGCCATGAATTGTCTGTCGTCCTGATGGTGTAGTGGTAACCGTACTTGCCTTCTAAACCCAAGTTCGCGGATTCAAACCCGGCCAAATTCGATGGATTTTTTTGAGTGTAAAAATCCTAAGTATGGCTTCCTTCGGAAGGGAAGTAAAGCCGTAGGTCTCCCGTGTCGTACATTTACGGCACGATAAAGAATCTCAAGTCTGAAAAAAGAGGCCTCTGAGCAAAATTTGTCGGCCGTTTCACGCCCTGATTTGAATGGGACGCTGATGACCTGTGATGTAAATAAAACAAATTAATCAATCATGAATTGTGTCGCCACATTCAGGCCGTTTCTTTCTCACATTTTCTCGCAGGTGTCGCAACACGTCCCGATAGTATCATCGATTAACAGTTTGTCCCTGTGGCACGAATTCGAGATGAACTAATTCTTCAAAGTCAAAGAAAACTATCGGCATGGCTTTCACATTTGACCTGATCTGACGAGCTTTTTTTGGTCTTGGAGAATATTTCCCGACCCATTATGAAGATTGAACCTTGGTCTTAACATCATAACCGTAGATCCACGTCTCATCACCAGTTATGATTCTCTTAAGGAACATCCCATTCTCATTTGCGCGATCCAAAAGCTCTTCACAGATTGCGAGGCGATAGTCTTTCTGGCCTTGACTCATGAGCCGTGGGACGAACTTGGGGGCAACACGATGCATTCCAAGATGCTGTTTCAGGATTTCATGACATGATCCAACTGAAATGTTACATTCTTCTGCAATTTCTCGAACAGCCAGTCTTCGATTGGCAGGCACAATTTCGTTGACTTTCCTGACATGAGCGTCGTCGGTAGACTTCGAAGGGCGTCCTGAACGTGGGTTATCTTTAACTTCCGGCCATTTTTAAACCGCGGGAACCATTCGCAACACTGAGTAGAGCTTAAGGACTCATCGCCGTAGGCTTTCTGCATCATTTGGTGCGTCTCTGTAAAGGTTTTCTTGAGTTTCACGCAAAATTTAATGCAGACGCGTTGCTCCTCCTACCCTAACCATCTTGAAGTTCGCAAACTGCGCGACACAACGTTCTACTCAATACGGCAATGAACAATTACTAACAGAAATACAATAATGAAACTTCCGTCAGATAAAACACAGATTAAACATAGGCGTGTGCAGGAATGCCAACCGCATTTTGCTCCAACACTCCATTAGCACGAAATTACGAATGCTCCGGAATTTTTTGAACAGATCTCGTATGAGCATGCGGATTTCTTCTGTTACATCTGGTTTTCAGGTGAAAGCCATATTCATTTCAGCGGCTACATTAACGATTCGTTTTTTAGGGTTTAGTCGGCCTGGTGTCGTTATATAGAAACCACTGTACAGTGCGCGGGTTACGATTTGGTGCGCCGTGTCTGGTCATGGAATATTGGACTCTTGTTTCGTCTAGGATGCAACACAGAATCCCCAAACGGTAAACCAAGAGCCTACAGAGACCTCATTATTACCCTATCCGTGTGTGATTTGCGCCTTTTTATTTATTTTTTTTTTTTACGCCAAACACTTACCCTCCAACAACAACGGATGGAGCAACAGCCCATACAGAGGGGGAGTCACTTGTCCCTGATACGAGGTGGTATCCGAATATTCGGTACTAGTGCTACCATCTGGTCAAAAACTTACTTTGAGACTAATGACCGCCATCACCCTTGAAGTAGTTCCCTTCCACACGTATACACCGGTCCCAGCGATCCTGCCATTTTCCATGTGCATCTTGGAAGTCATGTTCGTTGAGGGTGTTTAGCACAGACAGCGTTTCTTCTTGAAATCTCTCAATTGTGTCGAACCTACGTCCTTTCAACTTGATTTTCAGTTTAGAGAATAGAGCGAAGTTGCAGGGTACCAAATCAGGCGAGTACGGTGGGTGGGGACAACCGTAATGTTGTTTTTCGTCGAAAAGCCCCTGGCGAACAAGGAATTGTGACAGGGCGCAATATCGTGATGCAACAGCCAGTTCCCTTGTCGCCAAAGTTCGGAAAGGCCGTCGTCTCTGCACATTTTGAAGGAATCGTCGCAAATCGTCACAGTAGTATGTGGAATTCATTGTTTGATTTGATGGGACGAATTCTTTGTGCACAATCCCCTTGGTATCAAAGAAAACGAGGAGCATGCTCTTGACTTTGCTCTTCGCTTGTCTCGCTTTTTTTGGTCTCCGTGAGTTCGGGCTCTTCCATTGGGAGGACTGTTGTTTTGTTTCAGGGTCATAAGCGTACATCCAGCCCTCGTCGCCGGTGATGACTCTGGACAAGAAGGTTGGGTCATCGGATACGGCCTGACGAAGCTCCGTGCAAACTTCAACACGCTGCGCCTTCTGGTCGGCAGTCAGGGTCCTAAGCACAAATTTTGCGGCGACACGATGCATGTCCAATTTGTTAGTTAAAATTCGTTAGCACGTCCCATAATCACTTCCCACTTCATCAGCAAGGTCTTCAACGCTAAGTCGATCATCACCAACGAGGTGTTAAACTTTGGTAACAATGTCAGGCGTTGTGCAGCTGACGGGCCTTCCGGTGTAAGCATCGTCTTCAATAGCTGTACGGCCGGCCCTGAACCGAGCATACCACTAAGGCTCACGTGTTCGGCTCGTGCTTTGTCCCCCAAATACTTGTTGAATCATTGTGAGGGTCTCCGTAGCATTTTTCCCGAGATTTGCACAGAATTTGATGCACACTCTCTGTTCTAATTTTGGATTCATCGTAAAATCGCCACATACTACACACAGAGTATCATGAAAAGTACTGTAGAATCTCAACACATCTACCCAGCTGCATGAAACTTTAAACACTCACTCATCAGATGTGCAAGTGATGCCACATAGCGGTACAAAACTCTACTGCAACTACTGTCGAGATGGCAGCACCAGTCCCGAATATTGTGGATGTTGAAAGAATCAGTTTTCAAGACTCATGAACCACATGCAAATATTCTTGAACTACGGAGAAGATAACGTTGTTTTGGGGGTCCTTATAGCCCCCTTTGCCCAACATGTACAATAATATTCAGAAACGTTATGAACAATGTGCAGCACGTAATGTTACACATTTTGAACGCATTCTCTACCAATGCCATTAACCAACATTTCAGTGTGTTTGTTGTGCCACATACTGCACATATGAGATAGAAATACATTAATTTTATTGTATAATACAGCACAAAAAGTTTTTTTTCATACTTCAAATACTCAAAGTGCGCATATATCAACACGCTATTTCATTTCTTCCTATAGTGTCAAGTAGAGGAGGGAGAAAAACTTGATCCTTCACGAAGCCCCACAGAAAAAAATCGCCAGGTGTTATGTCGGGTGCTCGAGGTAGCTAAGACACCGTCGGTTGCGCGTGCAATTCATCTCTGCGGTAAATGCTGGTTTACAAACTCCCTAACCTACCGATGGAAATGGGGTGGAGCGCCATCTTGTTTCAGTCTTCTTTATCTGTGAAAGCAGATGCATAATATGTGATCATATTCAGATAAGAGAATCCTGTTACTGTCTTTCCAGAAAGGAGTCACATATCTTTAACTTGGATAACTCTTTATCGCACTTTCAAGTTACGTGCCGGCTGCTATAGGAAATTCTGGCTCTATAGTTCCGTTTAATCTAGAATAAACAAAAGTCAACCAGCAAATACTATTAAGTCTCCGTTTTACAACAGAAATAACTCCAAGGATTAGTTTTCCGCTCCTCAGAGGACAAGAAATCAGTTTGTCCATACAACTTTGGTTAGTTATATAGTCCACGTGAACATAAAATTGTTTGCTTCATGTGTGACGACCGCCAACGCACGTTTATAACAGGAAATCGTGTTCTCAATATTTTTCATGGCAACGCAACTCTTGTGGGCCATGGTTGTAAAATTCTCGTCCATATGACGTTTTATGCGACCGTCTTAAAAAGTCGTTATTCCGGCCACTTTTTACTGCCGCCGGATCACCAAGGGACTTACAGCACAAGTTTCGTTTATAGTGAGATCGATACGTGCCATCCTTCTCAGCCTACTTTCCGCCCAAGTAATTGATTCTGTCTATTTCCCAGATCGAACACTCACGTCTACAATGAATCCATCTCTGTTTTATGATTATGATTGACGCCAGTTCCTTGCTATATCTTCCGGAACCAGTGAACATGCCATAAAATTTCTGCATGAGGAACAGCTATTTGGAAAGTGTCTAACCAATACAGTGAGAGCAGTTTAAAAGTCCCGATTCACAGTTCAGTCGGTTGGCGGCTATGCCACGTGTTGTCACGAGCATTTTCTTTCGTAGACTCCCGGCGATCAAGCGCTTCATCATTTTAAAACTTAGGTACAGCATTTTAATAAGGAGACCATAAAACAGGGACAATAACTCTAAAACCAAACATGTGGCATAATTCAATCAGAGAAGTTATTTTTTTTTAAACTTCTGTACTAACTATAATTTTGTTTTTCGTATTGGAACCGATTTCCAAGAAATTAACCCTATGTGTCCATCTCGTTCTGCTACACGATTTTCTGTACCTGAGGCATACCTTAAAGTTGAATATACTACGATGCAGTAAATATGTTACATTGCACAATCAACTGCCCGATTCTGTCGATATCCCTCGCTTGCTGCAAGGGGAATCTCAAATGGGACAGGGTAGATCAGCCGGTCGGTCAATTTAAATTGCGGGACCTTTAAACTCTATTCTCACTGACGACAGTAGGGATAAACTTTTTCTCGTTTAAAACACATGTTTTAAAGGAAGCTTCCTTGACAGATCTACAAAGTCACCATTTTGTCGCTAGCATATAAACGTTGAACAAATGTTCAAAATAGCATTTAATTTTTACAGCTCACAAAAAGTTGCTTTGAATACGTATATCATAGAATATTTTCAGGCAGTCATTATTCAACTTTTAACTAAATTTGTAAGTATAAATTAAATTTGTTCCAGTATTTCAGAAAAGAAGGGAAAGAAGAGGCCTCTGAGCAAAATTTGTCGGCTGTTTCACGCCCTGAATCGAATGGGACGCTGATGACCTGAAATGTTAAAGAGCGTCTGTAAATAAATCAAATCAAAAATGTATTATTCACTAATCTAATATACCAAACCTTCCTTTATTTAACGTCATTCCTTTCGAGAAATTTATTATGGTTTCTTCTAGCACACTTTAAACAGTTTTTTCTTGTGTTTCCAACCACTACCCCTCCAGATGACTGTTTAAACTGTATGGACCACAAGAAAGATTGTTACAGGAACATTGAGACCAAGCATCCAAGTCCCTTCTGATACCGTAATCGGCAAAGAAACGATTTCCGATATTTATGGGGGCTTGAATGCATAAGCGAGGAATGTGTTCCGGTACTAACGTGGTGATCTACTGGGCTATGCTAGAGAGCTAACTGCATCAATAGTTAACTGGAAGAAGGACCGGATGCTTGCCCCTTCCCTCAATACGAAGCCCGCAGCATAAATGATGAAAACAGTCCAAAGGAGAGCATGTTCCGGAAAATGTAGAAAAATCAATAGCATTATTAACAAACTGCGCGCTAATTTTAGTGCAGTAAACGACCCCAGAACTTGAAATAAGAGTTTGGTTACAAAAGTAACTCTATCAACCCAGAATTTGCTCTCAATGAACCAAGAAATGTACTGTTTTATTAATTTCCTCTCTTTCTTAGTTATTATCTTTAAAGAAGAAAACACTCTTTTCCATACCAGATACAGCTCTAAAGTGCTGAAAGCTTATACTTCGTAAGAATTGATACCGTGTTTTTTAAAATATTTTCTAAACATATTGCTTTGCGTAATAACTAGTTAACCGGAGTCAGACCAATTTGAATTTCAACACATAACTTTCAACACTACTAAATAACAGTTTATAACTCTGATAGAAGTTCCAAGACATCATCTTTTCCCGCACGAGTTATTTGAACAACTTTATGAACATATAACCCAATTTTAATTGATGTAACCTTATATTTTATGGCACAAGAATGCCTAAATCGTTACATGTGCAGTTTCAGACTCATTTTCCATTAGTCACAGCGGTTGTTGAAATGATGCGCCGAATCTTTAGGAAAAAATAATCCTTTCGATTGATTTTTTTAGATTGATTTATTTATGGACGCTCTTTAACATCTGAGGCTTTAACATCAGCGTCCCATTCAACTCAGGGCGTGAAACGGCCGACAAATTTTGCTCAGAGGCCTCTCTTTCTGGCTTGAAATTCTTTATCGTGACGTAAATGTACGACACGGGACCCGTGGCTTTACTTCCCTTCCGAAGGAAGCCATACTTAGGATTTTTACGCCCGAAAATTCCTCGGTCCTGGCCGGGTTCGAACCCGCGTTCTTGGGTTTAGGAGGCAATTATGGTAACCACTATACCATCAGGATCGACAAAAGTCTGCCGAGCAAAGATCTGCAAATTAAGAAAATATCTACTTCTGATATGCATCAAGATATGTCAGCAACTTGGCGGGGGAGTTGTTATACATGTGTGTTTAAATGTGATAGAACACTCTGTGAGGAAGTCTATGGAAAATTTTCCCAAAGGAATAAAATATAAATTGCATGATGTAATGTTGCAAGATCGACAAGTAGCTATCAAGAGTAAACAAGCATCTGATACCATAATGTATCGACAGTGAGGTTATTTGAATTATGGGCCGGCTGAGCGCGTTTATTGAGTGGGGAATTAGTTTTTTTTTTTTTTTAATACTAAAAGCATAAAACTGTGTGGGAATTTTTTTCTGTGTTTCATCTAACTTTTCTTCTGTAGGAACACAACGATTCAGAACACGTTTATTGTCATTGACAGAACCAGTATCTCGAAACTTTTTAACAAGTTGGCGAGCATTTCACACTACCTGGAACACGAGTGTGAGATAATTTCTTGCGAATCGCTTTATAATTTATCTGGAAAATTCAATTTTCATATATGGATGGATGGTTTGGGGCGGGGAATGACATTTTAGGCTCTTTATTCCTACGCCCCAATGAGAGAACCTCAGGTTGGAAGGAGTGAGGTTCAGGAGACGCCGGGTAACAGTGCGTATCCAGATGCTGTCCCTCAGTAATTCCAAACAGAATACTCCGAGGCCCGAGTTATTCAAACTCATCCGGTTCCATTTGAGATGCCGGGGCAGAAATCTTTCAGAAGCGCAAGTCGCCATCCCATTGCGTTAGCCCACTTCCTCTGGTATTTTCGATTCTGCAACAGAACCAAGGGAGTAAAATGATAGGAAATGAGAGAGTGGAAAATTCGTGGAATGTGGAATCCACGAATAAGCCCAAGGCCAGCGCAACAGAAATTAAGCCTAGGACCTCTTAAGCGTTATCGCCTGAGCCATTCCTTTTGGTGTATCATATATAAAAACTCATTCTTTAAGAATATATATATATATATATATATATATATATATATATATGTATGTATATATATATGTATATATATTGCAAAAATTATATACATACCTCAAGCAAAGAAAAAACTGTGCTAACATAACAAAACTGAATTCACACAAACAGAAAAGGATGAGCACTAATCATCTTAGACTTTTACAGTTACAACAGTTGCTCAAAATACCCACCATTGGCGTCGATACACTTCTGAGTACGTTTGCGAAAGTGTCCTCGGCTATTGCAACACATGCAGTTTCAATTTCTTCCCGAAGTGCTGCCAATGTAGCTGGTTTTCTACGGTTTACAACATCCTTAAGAGTTCCCCATAGGTGGAAGTCCAGCGGAATTAGATCCGGAGAACGCGTTGTAAACTCAATCGGACCTCTTCGTCCTATCCAGTGCCTTGAAAGATTGTCATCAAGGCACGCACATCTCGGTGGTATTGTGGTGATGCACCATCCTGTTGGAAGTAAAATACTCATTTCCATAGATTGTATGAATGTGGGTAAGACGGATATGCGTATCATGTTGAGATACAATGGGCCAGTTGCTGTTCTTTCAAAAAAGAATGGTTCAATTATACTTCTAGATGACAACCCACACCAAACATTAATTCCAGGTAAATAAACAGCCTGTTCCAAAACAGCATGCGGATTGTTTGCACACAAGTAGACACAGTTATGCCTGTTAACAATTCGTTCAACTTAAATTGTGCCTCATCATGCCAAACAACTTTCCTTACGAGGGCCTTATCCTCTTGCACCATGTTCCGAAACCACTCACAGTACGGCATTCTCCGATCAGGATCATCTTCATTTAATGCATGCAAAAGTCTTGGGATGAAAACTTTCAATTTTGCTGTTTTAATAATACGATGTACGCTGGTTCTGCTAATCCCAGTCTCACGTGCACATTGCTTTGTAGATTTCTGCGGTGAGTGTTCAAAAGGTTCCAAAACGATAACCGAGGACGCGGGGCTTGTTGCTGTGCGAGGTCTCCCATATCTGCCCTTGTGAACATCGCATACGGTACCATGAGTCTCAAATTCGTCTCGAATGCGTGCAGTTGTTACTTGCGTTGGCGGTTCTGTTCTGTACACACGTCTCCATTGACTTTGGACTTCAACATTCTCAGTTTTCCAATATCACTTCACAATTGCTTTCGGCTATACAAACGATAATCTTGGCTACATTTTGTTGTAGCAACGCTAGCATAACGTAATGTGAGTCACATCTGTTTACTACATCACACTACACAGTACTGTTGTTTTCGGTCTAACTGAAATATATTAAATAGATATCTACTGTTAAAGTGTGTATACATTTTTGGCACCCTCGGTAGATATGTAGCGGCGTAACTAAAGAAGAGTAAATTACATAGAATGAAAGATCACAGAATAATACACGAAAGCATAACCGCTAGCTGACAAAGCCTCCCTGTAACTAACTATAAACTGCTACCTGCATATGCAATATAAGGCCTTGACGATTAATTTCTCCCAATACTCAGCCCCGTAGATCAAATAACCTCATTTTACGCGTGTCACTGGAGAATTCTTATAAAAATGTGCACTTATTTGTATTGTTGGAAACCGCTCAAAATATCAGCATTCTCTTCTCATTCTCTCTGAGCTGTATGTGCTGAACATGCAGATAAGGGAGGTATACCGTACACCAGACCCTGGAACCGTAAATCTATGCATGAAACAAAGGTTTCCACTCAAAAACTGAGGGAGGTAGGCTTCAGTTGCCATCTAAACCTCTTTACTAAAATTAAATATTCATATCCAACTTAAGAGGGGTCTCTAACATTAGAATAAGAATGCAGTCGTTGCTCCAAGTATAGCGCATCTCATTCCTGCTTTGGGGGGGGGGGGGCTTTCCTCACTAAATAAACAAATGCTATCTTTACACCGCTTGCTTGTATGGCGTCAACTTCTATTGAATTGTTTATTTTTTCATTACAGACCCGACAAGGAGATTTATTTACGGTTAGGTACTGTCATCGTAATGAGGTCATGTTTTTTACCGCTGTGAGAATCAAATATCTAGAAGTTTTCCGTTGTCAATAACATTTCACTATTTTTAGATTTCATTTGGTTCTTCAGTTCCTCAATTATTAAATATTTTTAATTATGTAAGTCGCCGATTCCCAAGTTTTGGTCTGCGAGGCAACATTTACGAGATCAGATCCATAAGTTTCCGGCCTAACCATTTTCTCGATGTGATAAAGACAAAAACTATATTTCACGTTTCAATACAGTTACCCTTTATTGCAATACACTTTTCACATCTTTGAATTAACATTTCAATCGCCCCCCCCAAATAGTCCGAAATATTGTGTGCAAAATGGGCATAAACAGCGTCCATCACTTCTTCCTCAACTTAAATTTACTTCCTCAAAGACCCTTCTTGAGTTTTGAGAAGAGGGAGCTAGATCTGGGCTGTAGGGTGGTGTTTCATCTCCTTGAAGCCACATTTCTTCCTTTGCAACAAGAGCTTTATGCACAGGCGCGTTATCATGTAGAAGACGCGCGTCACCACTCAACTTTCCTCTTTCCTTGCCTTTTCTCTTTGATGGAAGTACGCAGTCCATGTACTAGGAATGAATGGTGTTTAACATCCGTTTTTGCTACAGAGGCACCACAGGCGATGGACACTGGTGATACATGAAATGATATATTGGGAAAGGATTTATTTTTCTTAAGGAAAGAAACGTTCCAGGCCTAAGAACCTCCCTGGCATTTGCCATTTATGAGGACTGAGGAAAACCTGGAAAAACCTCAGTTAGGGAGGCGGGATTCGAACTCCAGACTTCCCACTCACGAGTCCGCGATTTAACGACCTCGGCCACCGTGGCGGTCCCCATTTACTGTGGTATTCCTCCTGAATGCAGAGTATTCCTTCACAGTCCCAAAAGATTGAGTGATGATCTTCTTGGTTGGCTGAGTGACCTGGTCTTTAGAGGCGGTGCTTCGCCAGGTTTACGTCACTCCATTGATTCTCTTTTGGACAAGGGATCACAATAGAGGACCATAGTTTCATATTCTGTAACAATGGTTTGCAGAACTTCTCTCTCGTTTTCATGGTAGAGTTCCAAAAATGCCTGACAACATACAACTCGTTGTTATTTTTGGACTGAGGAAAGAAGACTATATACCCATCTTGCACTAACCTTATTCATGTTCAAATGTTCATGAATAATTTGAAGGTCTGTTGTTTTAGAAAGGCCCAACCTTGCTGCTATTTCTATAGCTTTGAGCCGCCGGTCTTCCACAATTTCTCTTTCCACAAGAGCGATGTTTTTAGGAGTGAGCACCTCCAAGGGCCTACCTGCACGCTCTTCGTCTTCAATGCTTTCTCGACCCATTCGAAAAAGTTTGGCCCATTCTTTACCGCAGAATATGAAGGGGATGTTTCCCCATATACACCGTCCAATTGCTGTTTAATTTCATTAGGAGTAAGTCTTTCTTTTGTACAGAACTTAACAACTGGATTCTCCATTTTGAACATGTCACCATCTTCTACACATAGCCTTCTTTACACAACTATATCTGAACAACTGAACACAAAGGAGCAGAAGTTACAGCTGTAATGATTTACTTAACAGATAATGTATAATACTAATAAGGCTTATGTGAAGGCGATAATCCTTATCGGCGAGGCCGGAAACTTATGTGTCTACCCTCGTACTTCATAGTAACCTCATGAAACTTCAGCGTGCAATTTTGGAGACCTAGTATACATAAAAGCTTTTTCAAAGCGAAAATTGCAAATGCCAATGGCGAAGCGAGGCTTTTTGTATAGGGTAGGCTGAGGAATGGAATTTCAAAATTAATGAATTATAATTATATCTGGAAAACCATTATGTAAGTTACAATCAAATGTTTTCATGCTTAAATTATGACACTGTGACTATAATAATCACTAGTTAACAAATTTCAACTTTTATATATGTATCTGGTTTGAAATATAATGAATGATTCTAGCCCATTTTGTTTTAAGGTTTTAGCTACAGGTTTTATGCATGTTACTAATAAGCTCGTCTTTATATCTCATTCCTATATGACTTTTCATCTTACATTAATCTCAGGAATCAGAATTCTATCTTATATATAATTGTCTTATTTCATACTGCCTCAATTTCCTTATCTACATTACTGATTAAGTGAACAAAATTGCAATGTATAGAAAGAATTGAATTTGCACCCGAGCACAAGGTTTTCCCTTTAGGGGTTGCAACACGCTTTTTGTAATCTTCTATTTTATATATATATATATATATATATATATATATATATAATGGTCTAGCTTCTTGCCATTGAAGAACTCGCAGCAGTTCGAAATATAGCAATTTCAAGTGTGACTCTTTCTCAGTGTTTTATCTTTATCTACTTTTATTATTAGTGTTAATTTATATATATATATATACATATTTAAAAAATTAATCTGGGACTGTATTTGCTTTTACAATACACTAATATATGAAATTCCACAAGCCGACGTTTTACTATTAAGGGACAAAAATATAAATATACCCATACTCAAAATTATATAAACACAAATGGAATAAATAGAACAAAAACTTTCTAAAAATAAATAAAATGGACGAAAAGAATAAAACAGTACAAAAATAAATAACTTACACCTCCACACATATATGTAAGAATATTTATAAAATACTGTGACTAATGTGTCCCTTTCCCCCCCTACCAGTTTTCTGTTTTTTTTTTTTTTTTTGTGAGCAGTTTTAATTTGTTTAAAACTTTACCTGTTTACTTCTCCTTCCTATTAGCCGGAAAAATCTGGCCTTGCCAATGCCATCTTCTTCCGTTAAAAACGGGCCTAATAGATACGTTTTTCTCCATTCTCCAGTCCCCTTTCAGGGTTCAGTGAACAAGAAAATGTTCCCAAATTCTTTTTCGGTAATATATCTCGTACAGTGTCTGTCTGCTAATAGTAGTAGGTAGTAGTATTACTATTGGTAGGTAGGTGGTGGTGGTGGTGGTAGTAGTAATAGTAGTAGTAGTAGTAGTAGTAGTAGTAGTAGTAGTAGCTGTAATAGTACTAGTAGTACCAGTAGCTGTAATAGTAGTAGTAACAGTCGTTGTAGTAGCAGTAATAGAATAGTAGTAGTGATAGTACTAATAGTAGTAGTAGTAATAGTAGTAGTAGTAGCAGCTGTAATAGTAAGAGTAGTAGTAATAGTAGTAGTAGTAGTAGTAGTAGTAGTAGTAATAGTAGTAATAACACTAGTAGTAGGTAGTAGTATGGTAGTAGTAGTATAGTAGCTGTAGTAATAGTTGTAGCAGCAGTAGTAGTAGTAACACTAGTGGTGGTGGTGGTAGTAGTAGTAATAGCACTAGTGGTGGTAGTAGTAGTAATAGTAGTAGTAGCACTAGTGGTGGTAGTAGTAGTAATACTAGTAGGTAGTAGTAGTAGCAGTAATAGTAGTAGTAGCAGATGCAGTAGTAGTAGTAGTAGTTGTAGTATTAGTACTAGTAGTAGCAGTAGTAGTAGGTAGTAGTATTAGTGGTAGTAGTAGTAGCAGTAAATAGTAGTAGTAGTATTAGTGGTAGTACTAGTAGGTAGTAGTAGTAATAGCAGTAGTGGTAGCAGTAGCAGCAGTAGTAGTAGTAGAGTAGTAGTGGTAGTACTAGTAGTAGTATTGGTAGTACTAGTAGGTATTAGTAGTAGCAGTAATAGTAGTAGTGGTAGTAGTAGCAGTAGTAGTAGTGGAAGTACTAGGAGTAGTAGTAGTAGTAGTAGTAGTAGTAGCAGCACGAGTAGTAGTATTGGTAGTACTAGTAGGTATTAGTAGTAGCAGTAATAGTAGTAGTGGTAGTACTAGTAGTAGTACTGGTAGTACTAATAGGTATTAGTAGTAGCAGTAATAGTAGTAGTTGTAGCAGTAGCAGTAGTAGTAGTAGTGGAAGTACTAGGAGTAGTAGTAGTAGTAGTAGTAGCAGCAGCACGAGTAGTAGTAGTAGTAGTAGTAGTAGTAGCAGCAGCAGCACGAGTAGTAGTAGTAGTAGTAGTAGTAGTAGTAGTAGTAGTAGTAGCTGTAATAGTAGTAGTAACAGTCGTTGTAGCAGCAGTAATAGAATAGTAGTAGTGGTAGCAGTAGTAGTAGTGATAGTACTAATAGTAGTAGTAGTAGTAGTAGTAGTAATAGTAGTAGTAGTAGCAACTGTAATAGTAAGAGTAGTAGTAATAGTAGTAGTAGTAGTAGTAGTAG
This sequence comes from Metallyticus violacea, assembly GCA_030762175.1. Lineage (NCBI taxonomy): Eukaryota > Metazoa > Arthropoda > Insecta > Mantodea > Metallyticidae > Metallyticus > Metallyticus violacea. The sequence goes on along the minus strand of CM060837.1, from coordinate 37,693,731 downwards.
TAATAGTAGTAGTAGTAGTAGTAGTAGTAGTAGCAGCTGTAATAGTAAGAGTAGTAGTATTAGTAATAGTAATAGTAGTAGTAGTAGCAGCTGTAATAGTAGTATTAATAATAGTAGTAGTAATAATAGTAGTAATAGTAGTAGTGATAGTAGTAGTAGTAGCAGTAGTAGTAGTAATTCTAATAGTAGTAGTAATAGTAGTAGTAATAGTAGTAGTGGCAGTAATAGCAGTAGTAGTAGTAGTAGTTGTAGTAGTAGTAGTGGTAGTAGTAGTAGCAGTAATAGCAGTAGTAGTAGTAGTAGTAGTAGTAGTTGTAGTAGTAGTAATGGTAGTAGTAGTAGTAGTAGTAGTAGTAGTAGTAGTTGTAGTAGTAGTAGTGGTAGTAATAGTAGTAGTAGTAATAGTAGTAGTAGTACTAGTAGTAGTATTGGTAGTACTAGTAGGTATTAGTAGTAGCAGTAATAGTAGTAGTGGTAGCAGTAGCAGTAGTAGTAGTAGTGGAAGTACTAGGAGTAGTAGTAGTAGTAGTAGCAGCACGAGTAGTAGTAGTAGCAGCAGCACGAGTAGTAGTAGTAGTAGTAGTAGTAGTAGCTGTAATAGTAGTAGTAACAGTCGTTGTAGTAGCAGTAATAGAATAGTAGTAGTGGTAGCAGTAGTAGTAGGGATAGTACTAATAGTAGTAGTAGTAGTAGTAATAGTAGTAGTAGTAGCAGCTGTAATAGTAAGAGTAGTAGTATTAGTAATAGTAATAGTAGTAGTAGTAGCAGCTGTAATAGTAGTATTAGTAATAGTAGTAGTAATAATAGTAGTAATAGTAGTAGTGATAGTAGTAGTAGTAGCAGTAGTAGTAATAGTAATAGTAGTAGTAATAGTAGTAGTAATAGTAGTAGTAATAGTAATAGTAGTAGTAATAGTAGTAGTAGCAGTAATAGCAGTAGTAGTAGTAGTAGTTGTAGTAGTAGTAGTGGTAGTAGTAGTAGCAGTAATAGCAGTAGTAGTAGTAGTAGTAGTAGTAGTAGTAGTAGTAGTAGTAGTAGTTGTAGTAGTAGTAGTAGTAGTAGTAGTAGTAGTTGTAGTAGTAGTAGTAGTAGTAGTAATAGTAGTAGTAGTAGTAGTAGTAGTAGTAGTAGTAGTAGATGTAGTAGTAGTGGTAGTGGTGGTAGCAGTAGTAGTTGTAGAAGTTGTTAAAGTGTATTTCTTCAAAAATATATTTGTTACAAATATAATTTAACCATGTCGCAAGGCTCCTTGTACTGCAAGTGTTTTTACAGTACTCTAAGAAATATGCAAAGCTGCACAGTCGATGTTTAATTTTTATAGGACATACTATATGTATCTATACATACTAAAAAGAGGAAATAAGCAAATGAAAATTGAGAAAATAGAAAATAGCTTCATAAATAAAAGTAAAAGATAAATAGTACAAAAATAAATAACCCCCCCACATATACTTGTAAAAATTTCTTGAAAATAGTGTGTCTAATGTTACCCTACCATTGTCCAGTTGTCTGTCTTTTCCGATCTGAGCTGTCTCACTTTGTTTCAAAATTTACACGCTACCTCCTCCTTCTTACTGCTAGTAAAGTCTAGCACTGCCTCCTCCGTTAACAAAGGCATCCTTTTTTTTTTATTCCTATTCAAAACAAGCATTGTGACTGTAATAACGCACCCATAATTAAATTAAAATTCATGAAATATCAAAAGAAGTCTCACCCCTAAATCCCCCGAACCTTTTTCAGTCAATATGCATCGATCACTCTTGAAATCAATGTTTAACGCTTGACTGAGCTTTTTACCATTCCTTCCTCATTAAGTCTAGTAGGATAGTGCACTCCTCTGCTACGGCTAACAATAGAAGGAAGATAGTTATATATGAAGTCGAGCATACGAACCGCTGTCCTGCATAAATAAGAATACGAAAAGGGATTTAAGAATACGTTTTTAAAAATGACAATCATAGTAATAGTTATTTATGTTGCTGTTGGGATGAGTTTCTCACAGCTTGAGCGTGTTTTCAGATTGAGGCGATAGCTACACCCCTCCAGTTGTACAAATCAACGATACTGGTACAGTGTAGATACAGACGAGAGCACAACAAAGATCCATTACAAGAAAAAATATCAGAAATTATACAAACAGTTCCAGAAGTACGGTAGTATTCAACAGCTGTAGAAGCTGTAGAAAGAATTGGACAGTCCTGTGTTATAAGTTCTGAGAATTAAATTGTTACAGAATTTTATCCCCATTCGTTTAATGATAACTACTTAAATAGGATTATTTTAATGACATTAACATTTTATTTTATTCTAATGCACTATGATTTAATTTGTTTATGACAATTGTTATGATATAGAATTAAATAGAGCGGAAAATATAGAGAAAGGAAAAATATATCTTTTTCGAAAATGAGCGATTTTGAGAACAGTTTTCCTTTAGATATTGAATTAGTGCTTCAGTAGTTGTTACATCACTTCTGCCAAGTAAATCAAAGGTGAAATGTGAATTGGTATATGAGCCCTAAGTAAAATGGTGCGAAAGTACGAAAGCAAGTGATATAAAAATGAGAACGTTTTGTTTGCATACAAGGTGCATTCAAGATATGACACCTCAGAAATGGAAATATTTAGAACCACGCGGTTTATTTTAAAATACACGGACACTCGTTGTCAATGCATGGCATAGACAGCAGTATGTATGGTACACAGAGCTCTAGCGGCAGCGGCGAGAGTGACCACTGTTTTTGATACTTCAAAATAGCGACGTTTTCATTACAAGAACAGCGTGTAATTATTCGTTTTCTTCCATTTGCGTGGTTGACACCGATTGAAATTCATCGCCAGTTGAATGAGGCATGTGGTGATGTGTCTAATGTACGTTCATGGGTGCGACAGTTCAAGAAAGGCATACCGTCGTGTGGCACAAACCAAAGCAATCTCGGCCTCGCACAAGTCGGTCTGACGACATGACGTTCTTTTCATCGATTGTGACAATGGATGAGACATGGATGCTGTTTTTCAATCCTGAAACGAAGCGCTAGTCTGCTCAATGGAAGTGATTTTCCAGTGGTCAAAACAGACTCCTACAGAAGCGTTCGCAGTGGCCATGGAATCATGGCGTCGACGTTGTAAAAAATATGTACGGCTGCAAGGAAATTACTCGAGAAGTGACACAAGTTTCACAGTTTTCGTATGATTAGTTAGTGAGAAAAAAATCGGATTAGTTATAACTTGAATGCTCCTCGTATTTTGAGCATTTACCAAAAGCATATTTTATTGTGTTGCGAGCTGTTATCTCCATGAGTTTTGGACACATTTGGCGATGTTGATGATGTGGATGTTAGCGATTATCCGAAAATATGTTCAGCTTCGTCTTGACGGAATTAATCATGGGAGATTTTTTGTGGGATACAGGAACAGTAAATGTACAAGACAACCAGTTGGTGTCAGCAGGTTTGCGAAAACTCCGAAAGATATTGCTGAATTCTTAAAGCTGCCGATTCCTGAAGAATACACTAGACAACGCATGGTTGTTGGCTGATTGCTTCGCGTACTCTTGTTCTGGAAGAGAACGTAGAGATTAATAGACAAGAAACCAAAATTGTTATTGGAAATTCTGAAGAAGAATTGTCTGGTATTCAGTAATTTAATTGCAAGAATACATATGATAAATAAGAAATATACATTTCATGTGTGTTTTTTTAACAGACATTTTTTGTAGACGTCGTTTTGAAGGATGATTATTTTACTTCATTACTGCATTCAATGCGGTAATAAGATGTGTGTGGCATTCAATGGAATAATGAGTACTACTATCATAGGGATTTGTCGCTGGATAAGTAGTTATTATTAAACGAACGGGATTAAAATATTTACATTAAAATAAAATTACATCGTTGCATATTACCACTATATAATCAATAATAACGAAATACTATATTTAAAGTGGACATCGTATGACAATAATTCAAAAATGTTGCAGTTGAAGAAAGCCGTAGAGTGTTTCACTAACAGTCATTTGTTTTAATATAGTTAGGCTAGTGTCGGGCAGATTCAATTTATTTACCCACGCGCATAGCTCACTTTAAAAATAATCTAATAATATAAGCCATTATCAACAAGTTTTCTATTCACGAATTCCTTTCAGAGAGAAATATACCGCAAGGAAAGTCTTTGAAAGGCGCATGCGTACAAAGAGGACAGAAAGATTGCAATCTAGTTTCAAACACAGACCTTATCGTAAATTTTCGTTAGCAAGTCTTCTCTTGTTTGAGTAAAAGCGTACGTAGGCAGCAGCGGTGGGGGAAAAAACATGGCCTGCTGGAATGGCATTGTGCCAGCACTGACGCATATGTGAGTGAATAGAGTTGGTCTTGCATTTCCTCTCTTTATTTATTCATTTAATTCCAGCCCGGGCAGCTGAGTTTAAAGCTGAATTTAACAAACCTATCGGAAGAAAGCGATGGCGTTGTAAACAAAGCTTAATACTGCAAAACCCGTGTATTTTTTAAACTCAGCTAAAACTAAGGTTACAGTAGAGTATGTTTTAAAACTAAATATATTCTTACGGTAGAAATAAAGTTTATTTAAGCATTGGGCATGTTAATCCACAACAGTGCGGAAACCAAATGTTAGAGTTTACGTTTTAAATACGAGAGGGATATGGAAAGTTCCGAGCTAACAATGAAAGAGTATAAAAATAGATATACTTTTTAAGCTCTAATGTTTATATGCTACATCACAAGTCTATGCAGCGTGAGATGGTAAAAATAGCGGTTAGCTGTTCTTCATCGCATACTTTCAAAGAATTAGTTTAGCTTTAGTAATAAAATATGACCATATGAAAGCGAATATCAAGAAACCTTACAAATAAGCATTGCTTTGACAAAAATTATATAGCCTCAATTTAAATTCCTTCCCTGGTTTCTGGGGTCGATAGAACAGAAACTATGGCAGGCATAGCGGAAAAGCTTGTATCAATATAAAGGTTACTTTTACCAGTTTGCGTTCGTAATAATAGGCGTCATGGCGTAGTTGTTGATTCAGCCGCTAGAAGACCATCATAGCGAAAACATGGTGTTTACTGGTGCACATAAAGCTTTCTGTGTGCTCAGTTCTAAATGTGACTCCGTTGTGACGGTACAACGAACAGGCCATCCAAGAGCGTTGGTTGAGACCATTAAGTGTGTGCATGATGCATTTGTCAGGAGCAGTAAAAAGTAAACTTGTCGCGCCAACCAAGAATTACAGATTCCGCAGTCAACTGTATGGCGTATATTCCATCAGTGACCTAAAGTGAAACCATACAGCTACTGCAAGCGCCGAGTCCCGCTGTGTAGATTTGTAGGTTTTGCTGAGAAACTTATTATTAGTAACGAAGTTTCATTTCATGTGCCCGGAAAAGTGAACCGTCACAATGTTCGCATGCAGTCCTAGTGTTGTGGTAGAACATGTCCGTAGTTCCCCTAAAGTCAATATGTATTGTGCTGTTTCTTCGTCCAAAATGTACGGCTATTTTTCTTTGCGGAGAAAACTCTGTACCTGGAATGTGTTTTAACAGTGACTAATGCCACAATTACATGAGATAGTCAAGACTTTATATATCAGCAAGATAGGGCTCCACCTCATTTTTATTATGATATCCGCAAGTACCTCGATGCTGCAATTCTATATCGTTGGAATGGACCTGCTACTCGAGATGACTCTCTTCTTCTGTGGCCTCCATGGTCACCTAAAACCTATCCCCACGTGAATTTTTCCCTCTGGGATTATGTCAAAGATCACGTGTTCGTGCCGCCTCTGCCACAGGATTTAGCAGCTGCGGTCGTTGGTATCTACCGTCGGATGTTGCGACGTGTGTGACAAGAGCTTGACTACAGGATGGTTGTCTACCACGTCACCAACGTGGGATATATGAAACATCTGCAAGATATGTACAAAATTTAGAGAGATACTCTATCCACTGATATAAGCCATTTTGCTATGTCTCTTTTCATTTTAAGTCCATTATTTTTCTTGCTTTATTCACATAAATTTCTCTGTTTGTGAAAATTAACAATTTGGAACGACATAACGCGAAACGATTAACATAAACATTTCAGTTAAAAAGCATATTACTCTTTGACAAAAATGTATCAATAATATTTTGATGTCCCTTAAAAATAAACTGCCATAAAAATCACTAAATTATATGTTGAACAAGTGGGTCTTGCTCTAAATCCAAGAAAATTCTTTTGTTTTCAGACCAGACGTTTCAAAGCATCATATTCTGAACAAAAATAACATCTTTAGTATTACATATTCACCATCGCTACCAAGGATCTTCTGTCAGCGCGAAAGAAAACTATGCATTCCATAGTGTAGAACTTCTTAGGGTGGGAAGAATAAAAATTCAGTACAGTTTCGAGATGGACAAAGGTTTGGAATTGCTGTCTCGGGAGTGAATTTCCAAATAAAGGAAAGGATGATAACGTGATGGTTCAATGTGCGGGGAATATGGCAGGTTCACAGAGTATCCCAACCAGAATGTGCGAGGTGTGATAAAAAAAAATAACGGCAATATTCCTTTTTCTTAAATAATCTTCATTTATTCATCAACATCAATTCTGTCCCCTTCAAGTAATCCCCTCCGGATATAATTCACTTGTGCCAGCGCTTTTTCCAATCTTGGAAGCACTTCTGGAACTCACTTTTCGGTATGCCCTTCAGCGATTGTGTTTCTACCTCATCAATGGTGGCAAAACGCCGTCCTTTCATGGTTTTCTTCAGCCTCGGGAAAAAAGAATCAGGGGGCCATGTCCGGCGAATATGGTGACTGAGGCAACATAACGGTTTTGTTTTTTGCCAAAAAATCACGAATAAGCAGTGAGGTGTGAGCAGTATCTCGGAACAAACTTTGCTGCACATGTTTCATGCCCAAAACATTCTAAAATTTTCTTGGCAGGAACCAAATGATACATCTACATCATCAGCAAGCTCTCTGATAGATTCGGCAATTTTCCAGAATCATTTTCTTCTCTTCTTCAACTTTTTCAGCAATTATTGATGTGCTTGGACGTCCAGGGTAGTCATCTGTCTTTGAAACGTCTGTACCACTCGTAAGCTCTTGTCTTGCTCATAGAAAATTCGCCAAAAGCCACAATCGACATTTCGAATATTTAGTTGCACTTTATTCCAATTTTAAAACAAAATTTAATACAAATGCTTTGACCCATCTTTTCCGAAAGTAAAAAAATCGTCAAGCACACCAAAACACTTTTCCACTGTCAATAATGAACTAAACATTCAAAACAGCTGGAAAGGCCAACATTGGTCAGAAACATGTGTACCAACAAGCTAAAAAAAAAAAAAATAAATTAAAATGGGATTTATGAAGCTCGTGAAATAAAAAAAAATGCCGTTATTACATTATGATACAAAACAATTACATCTTTACGATCCACAAAGATTCCTTTGTTTTCAGCATTTTGTGGTAATTTAGAGCAAACAAGTGTGGATTGCTTGGCCGGCTGATAGCAGTTCATGGCACATAATACCCCGTACAGATCACCAAATACATAGCATAATATTCGTGCTTTCCGTTGTTTGGATCAGTGACGGCCGTAAGAGAATCCACTTCTCATAGCACGGCAACAGCTTATCAACAAAGAGACCCTTCTGCTGTTATGGCAACAACTGAAACTGGCATCAGCTCGTGCGACCTATTTTATACTACTACTTGTCTCGCACTATCAATATAACTTTTGAAGGATGTAATTGAATGCCATGCCACTTGGATAGCCATATACTGAGAACTCAAACAATATATCACTTAATTCTTTCTACTTTTGGATTAACGAAAATAATTCCAGCTCTCCTATTTTAAATGAACGCCCAATATAAGTCTACATATGCAAATAATATACATTAAAAACTTTTCAAAAATTATCCACACAAATACTTCTATACATATGTATTGTTGCTAAATCAACGAAACAAAAGTGTAGCGAATGTTAAAACGCTTCTTTTGTTTACTATGTTTTGTCAGTAAATAACTAGAGGGCGAAATATGTAATTAAAATTGTTAAATATAAAGATAAATATGTAATGAAGCAATTATACGTAAAATTAAATGTTTAATTTATTGCTAGAAAATAGAATGTTACAGCTAGTCAAATAAAGATTATATTAATCGTTCACTTCTATTATAAATATAATTTTAGAATTTCGGAAGGAACGTAAAAGAACTGAAACACAAATATTCCCTATTGAGCTTTTAAGTTGAATTGGAAGAGGCGTCGGTCCTGTTGGTTTTAAGTGGTAACCATACTTGCCTTCTTAACCCAAGGTCGCGGGGTTCGAACCCGCCCAGGATCGATGGATTTTTTCGGGCGTAAAAATCCTAAGTGTGGCTTCCTTCGAAAGGGAAGTAAAGCCGTCGGTCCCGTGTCGTACATTTACGGCACGAAAAAGAACCTCAAGCCTGAAAGAAGAGGTCTCTGAGCAAAATGTGTCGGCCGTTTCACGCCCTAAATAGAATGGGGCGCTGATGACTCGTGATGTTAAAGAGCATCCTTAATTAAACAAATAAAAAAATTGGAAGGGGCTGCACAATTAATTATTATATATTTTTCCAAATGTTCTGTTATCAAGCACATTCGTCTGTATGACAATATATTTTATATACAATAAAGTAATAATCAAAGTGATAAAATCTAAAATACTCTTACACTTTATTTCAAAATTACCAAATTATATGCTTACATTATTGTTTTCCAGATGGCATTTGTACCTAGGGCGCAATTAGAAATTTACTAAAATAATAAAAATAACAAATTACATTCCCTTCAACTACTCCCTAATTGCTGGAAACCCATTACTACTTCTACTACTTCCACTACTCTAACTCTAAATTAATAAACTATTATTTACCAGTATCCGGTAGAAACTGTACTGGTGACCAGTGCATTCCTTACATACTTTTACTTTACTACTTATATGTATATATTCCTGTCTATATTTGTGTAAAACTTTATTATATATCTATTGATTTTATATATGTTTCTTTATTTTCCATATTATATCATATCATCTTTATAAATATATTCGTGTAAATTTCATATTGCTATCTTATATTAGCCAATTTTTTCAACACTAATTATGTTTTCTGTTTGCGAATCTAATTGACATTTATCAATGCAACATTTACTCTACCAAATATTACTTTGACATCGTTAACACTAGTAATAATGAAATCACTAGAAGTATTAATTATAATCGTTATAGGTTTTATAACAATTTTATTATATTTTACTTCACTTCTTCTTCTTCTTCTTCTTCTTCTTCTTCTTCTTCGCTCTTTCGCCATACCGTTTTTCCACAATCACTTTATTCTCCTCTCATTCTATATACACAATACTGTTTTATATCCTATAAAAACTTCCCTTTCGCTACTTTACTACACTTTACACTTCTCTATGCATTTGTTTATTTATCCTTTATACTCACATTATTAGAAGTTTAAAGATTTTCTACCAATTTTCATCACTAACTTCACCCATATTTACTACACCATTACACTGCAATATATTAGGCCCCTCTCAATCTTTATTATACTTCATTCTTCACACACCGCCACGGGTGGCCGAGGTTGTTAAGACACCGACTCGTGAGCGGGAGTTCTGGGGTTCGAATACCGCATGGACCGTTCTCCCTGACTGAGGTTTTTTCAGGTTTTCCTCAGTCCCCATAAATGGCAATGTCGGGGAGGTACCCTAAACTTAAGCCTGGAGCGTTACCTTCCATTATTTTTCCAGTATATCATTTCATCTCATGTATCACCAGCATCCACCGCCTGTGGTTCCTCTGTAGTAAAAACGGGTGTTAAAAAAGATTCAAACAAAACAAAAATTCATTCTTTAATTCTCCTCCCCTCACCTTTCCTCTATTATGTTTTTATATACAGAGAAAGAGCTCAAGAATGAGCCAATGTGTATTTATACAGACTGGTTGTGTTAGCAATAATATTCTCAGGGAGCTATGCAGTTTCGCCATTAAATAAGACAGACAAAGTGAGGAAAGTTAAATATACAAGGTTCTTATTCAACAAAGAATACAGTTTAGTGGAAAGTACACAACCCACTTTACCTGACTTTACAACATTGACCTTCTGACCCGCATCTTCCAACATTCTCACGACTTCTTGGAGAGGCATACCTGAAGTCTGGGGAAACAACTGAAGTAACTTGCGATGTCTGAAACTAAACTAGCAGAACTGTTGAATATTGACAAGGACCACTCACAGACACTGCAGGATCAGAAGAAAAGTTCTCCATCAGACTGTAGAAGAGTTGCCGACCTTATGATCGCTGGTTCCGGAAGCAAGAGGCACCTCAGGTATTTGCATTGCACACGATATGCTGATATCAATGTATTTACTCCTGGAACGTATCTGTCTCTGCTACTCATTGCAATGCATGAGCCATACAAGTAACATGCTATAAATTCCAATAAAATACATTAAATGATTTCCCTGCTTTCAACATGAATGCAGTCACAGCAACAGGACTCTCTTTTGTCGGTCCTGATGGTGTAGTGGTAACCATACTTGCCTTCTAAACCCAAGATCGTGGGTTCAAACCCGGCCAGTATCTATGGATTTTTTCGGGCGTAAAAATCCTAAGTATGGCTTTCTTCGGAAGGGAAGTAAAGCCGTCGGTCCCGCGTCATACATTTACGGCACGAAAAAGAACCACAAGCCTGAAAGAAGAGACCTCTGAGCAAAATTTGTCGTCCATTTCACGCCCTGAATTGAATGGGACGTTGATGACCTGAGATGTTAAAGAGTGTCAGTAAATAAACGAAAATAAAAGAAAAATTAATAAATCTCTTCTTTGATGCCAGTTGGCTATAGTAACTTAAGTCCTTAACTTAACGAAACTTGCAATTGTTGAACTATTTGTTACCCTCAAAGGTTTGCAGTAATTTAAATAGAGTTTATATCTAGCCTCAGAGTCAAACTTGCCCACAATTAGATTCGCCATGAAACGACCTAAAGTATTTGTCGTTTCTTTAGCAGACTTCCATACATACGAATCACTTATGTCTGCTCTGTTTTTTGCTAATATCTCGACATAACAAGAATCCAAGCAATTCTTCCTGAGGGTTAACTCCTATGGAATTTTGCGGTTGCAGTTTTTATATAAGAACAGTCTCAATTTATATATCTAAAGTATCCTTTATTTATATGCATGGAATCGTGTTTATTAATACAGAGACATCTTGCATATTCTAGGTATTACTCTTAATAAATCTTTATTAACTGGATGGTTTGTTGTTGACATTGATTGTAGAATTCTTAAAATAGCGAATACGTAAGATTCTATCATTTATCAACACTTATTCTGATTCTTTGGGCATCCTGAAGTATATATTTTAATTCTACCAGGAGTCGTTTAAGGGATTAAGTCTGATATCTAGTGTGTTAAGTCATTCTATTTGAGTTAACAGAAAGGAAAAGAATTATAATTTGAATTACAGCTATGAGGAGGTCAAATGACCTCATCCAGAGGCTGCGAATTTATTTAATAATATGCATCCGGATCGCAATTCAATTCCACTTTTTTGTGTGTGTGGTTTATTTACGGACGCTCTAACATCTAAGGTCATCAGCGTTCCATTCAAATCAGGATTAATTTTGCTCAGAGGCCTCTTCTTTCAGGCTTGAGGTTCTTTTTCGTGCCGTAAATGTACGACACGGGACCCACGGCTTTACTTCCCTTCCGAAGGAAGCCATACTTAGGATTTTTAAGCCCGAAAAAATCCATTGGTCTGGGCGGAATCGATCACATACAAATGTCAAGGATCGCAAAGAAATTCACTCAAACTAAAGGACCTATCAAGACCAGATAGAACTCATACTTCATTGCATGTTCTCCTTTGTGCAAGAAAATCCAAAAGTGTCTACCATAAATTTGTCCTTAGAATCAAATATAAGCCAAATTCCTTGATGAAAAGCCTTAAAAGTGCTAAGCAACATCCTTATGAAAGACAAATTTTTTGGAAACTTTGAGAACGATCCCGCTAGACGGAGGAATGCACTTTTGTCAATTAATAATGAAGCGCACTAACATCGCTCAAAATGTTCTTAGGCAAATTGTATTCTATGCTTCGATGAATTTGTCAACACACACAACTACCGATACTGGTTTGACATAAATTCACAATAGATGGAGGAGATCCATAAGCAATGTGCACTAAAACTTTATTTTTAGTAAGCCTTTCTTCTTAACAAAATCGCTAAACACTAATAGATATTTGGATATGCTCCGAAATCACCTAGTACCGACTATAGCAACAGACGGCCACCCAGAGGTCACATATATTTCCAACAAAATGGAGCTCCTGCTCATTATGGACGTATTCGTCAGCATTTACATCATGTTTTTTCTCAACGATGCATTTGTAAGAGAGGCACATAGGATGACTAGCAAGATCCCCAGATTGTTAAACTTTGGTCTCTTATTATGGAGCCATTTGATTCTGTCTGGTTGTCATTCCTTAAATGGTTTTGTTTGATCGATTGGCAAATTTATCAACCAACTGAGGTTTATCAGTTTGAGCACGGAATGTAGATGTTGAGCTAGCTTTGTTTTGTTAAGGAAGGAGCATTTTATTAGCTAATACACTTTTTTTTTATTCATTTGGCAACAATAAATTGGTATAGAAATATCAAGTGTGGCAACTATTAGAAAAACACTGATTCAGCATTATTGGAAAAAGTAAAAAATATATTAGATATTTCAATTTAAAATAAGAGCGTTTGTAAAGACGGTAATACCATTTTTAAGTCCTCAGATTACGTCTATCCCCACATACTGAGTTTCATGTCATTGAACTACGTGCTTCAAAGGTTATTTTGGTGCAGAGGGACGTTTCCCTAGTTCTATATACGTTTTCTAGCTAATGCAGATGGAGTAGTATGGTTTCTGCACTGACTCGCATTGCTGTGCCACAAGCATTGCTGTTGTTCGTATCAATAGTCTCTAAGAGAGCCTTGTTGTTCATTGTTATTGATCTTCCTGTAGCTGATCTTAGAGGGTTTTGTTGTCAACCTGAGATTATTTGTGAATAATCTCTGCACTGTCTGTTCATTCACAGCATAAACACCGAAGTTATGACAGCTGTGCTGTTCTATGGTTTAATATAAACGTAATATAAGCCTGCAATAGAACCAACGGAATGACATGAAAGTACGAGCGTAGGTCCATAAGTTTCCGGCATAACCGTTTTCTAGGTATGATAAAGACAAAAACTATATTTCACTTGTCAATATAGTTACCCTTTATTGTAATACACTTCTACATTTTTGAATTAAAATTTCAACCCCCCCCCCCAAATGGTCAGAAATGTTGTCTGCAAAATGGGCATAAGCATCATCCTTCACTTCTTCGTCACACTTCAATTTGCTTCCTCGATGGTCCTTCTTGAGTTTTGAGAAGAGGAATTAGTCCTTGGGAGCTAGATCTGGGCTGTGAGGTGGGTGGTCGATTTCCTTGAAGTCACATTTCTTCACAGCTTCCTTTGCAACAAGAGCGGTGTGTACAGGCGCGTTGTCGTGAAGAAGGCGCACACCACCACTCAGCTTTCCTCGCCTTTTCTCTTTGATGGAAGCACGTAGTCTGTGCAGTAGGCCAGCATAGTACTCCCCATTTACTGTGGTGTTTCTCTCCTTGAAGTCAATGAAGAGTATTTCTTCACAGTCCCAAAAGACTGTGGCCATGATCTTCTTGGTTGAATGAATGACCTTGGCCTTCAGAGGCGGTGCTTCGCCAGGTTTACACCACCCCATTGATTCTCTTTTGGACAAGGAATCATAGTAGAGGACCATAGTTTGATCTCCTGTAACAATGGTTTGCAGAACTTCTTTCTCGTTGCCATGGCAGAGTTCCAAAAATGCCTGACAACAGATGACTCGTTGCTGCTTTTGGACTGAGGAAAGAAGTCTAGGCACCAACCTTATTCATGTTTAAATATTCATGAATATTTCGAAGGACTGTTGTTTTTGAAATATCCAACCTTGCTGCTATTTCTGTAACTTTGAGCCGCCGGTCTTCCATAATTTCTTCTTCCACAAGAGCGATGTTTTGAGGAGTGAGCACCTCCAAGGGCCGACCTGCACGCTCTTCGTCTTCAATGCTTTCTTGGCCATTCGAAAAAGTTTAGCTCATTCCTTTACGGAAGAATTAGAGGGGGGTGTTTCCCCATATAGACCAGCCAAATCCCCTGTTTAATTTCATTTGAAGGGAGTCCTTCTTTTGTGAAGAACTTAATAATAGCTCCATACTCCATTTTGAACATGTTACAATCTTCTGCACATAGTCTTCTTTATGCGATAATCCTTGGAGGCGAGGCTGGAAACTTATGGACCTACTCTCGTAAATGAGGCAGCCATAAAGTTGTGGAGAGTTAAACTCGATATCATCGTTCACCTAAGTGACCAGGGGAAAAAAAACCCGAGGTCAGGATGGCCAGCCCCAAGAATTTCAAACCTGGAGCTTCCAAATACATTACCACATGAGCCATCCGGCTTGATAAAAAGGTACATAGTTCCAGTATTTCTCACTTCAAAATGTATAAGTCTTATAATATTCTCCAATTTTCAAGAATGTGTTACACTTTATTGTACTATAGTCAGTTTTAATGTTGTTCCTTTCCTCCAATTTGTTTTTCCGCTGCAAGATGGCATCCCCAGAGTTTTCACTTTTACATCAGTTCTACCTTTACCAAAACGTACTACGGTAGCCTCTAGTTTCACCCTAGCATTGTTTTATACCTTTTCACCTGGTTACAGTAAAAGAGGAACGCATATAAAACATTTTCAGCACGCGGTCCCCAACATAGTGCTCGCATGACGACCGTTTTGTCCAACCAACTGCTTCGGGTCCATCCAAATGACGAGTGTGACTTGGGAGGTAAGGAGAAAATGCTTGAAATGAACGGCGTGAGGTACGGAAAATTTACGACTACTCATAAAACGCTCCGTTCCAGTTTTTTAAAACATTCCCTTTAGACAGCCAGTTCTTGTTGGCGTTGCAGCAATGGTTGCTATTGCTGGATACCTTCCTTCGCTTTCTGACTGGTATGTGAGGAGATACATTGGTAATAAATGACAATCAGAAAATGATAACAGTTGGCCACATATTTTTAAAATATTAATGTGTTTTTCATGCCACTGAAACATATTTAAAGAACGAACTGAGAAATATAAATCCCAAGTATTCATACCTTTCGTGCCAAAATTTACTAAATTTTGTTAAGTTTTTTTTTTTTTTTAATTGAGATAAAGTTATTGAACCATCATTGAGCTAAGTGGTTATAGCGGTAAAGTTTGCGCTTCGCATTTGGGAGCTCAGACAGTATTTATGAGCTGCTACCCTCATATTTAATTAAAGTAATTATAGCAAGTAATTTTATGTAATTTCGTTATAACCATGAATGTGTTGTCATTTTCCTGTGCAAGTGTTCAGTTATTATGTGCAAAATGTTATTTTCTCGCAAGTGTACAAAAAACTGCCCCAGTCATAAAATATGACCTGGGAATTTCTGTAGCCTATTGTAGCGTAATATTAATAAAGATTCCTTGGGCAAGATGTTTATTGCTATTCAGTTAGAGAATTTCTTAAGCAGGGGAGGCACCATAAAACTTTTGACAACTATAGGAATGAAAAGACAGGCCGATAACCTCTTCAAGGGAAGAAGCCAACTGCTTGAGTTGATATCTACACATAAAAAGTCACGTAGGACATTTTTATTTAGTTTTGCAATTTTGCAGCCCGCAGTCAGTTTGGCAAGAGTATCCAGCGGGGCAACATCAGCGGAAGGACTTTTTCATTTCCGATTAATTAGTGGAAAGCGATAGTTGGTATTGCAAGAATTAAGTGGACGTGGTTTGTTAGTTAAGTGAAATAGTGCAATAGTTTATGTACAATAGTGTATGAACAATAAATGATTTCATCTTCCATAACAAAATATTATTAATCTCCAAGACCCCTTTCGCTATAGTCACGGGATCATAAAAGTATCCAGTAGCTGAGTCTCAACAGCCGTGGCAAAACTGAAAGAAAGCGGTAATCATCGTCGGGAAGGAAGAATTATCATTACCCCTGAGATAACACCCAAAACCTAACAATTCAAATTTCCTTTTCCCAAAATCTTTCCCTCCGTCCATTATATATTTAACTAATCGTCCCCTTTCCATTTGTAAATACCCCTGCAGAGCCTTGGGTTTATAATCCTTGGCATTGACCATCCTGACCTTGGGTTTTGTAGTTTCCCTTGGTCGCTTAGGCAAATGCTGGGATGGATTTATATTTTTTACTCTTCGTTGTGTTACAGGGTAGAAATTGTCGGGCAAAGTGGAAGAGTAGCTTGGGCTTTGGAAAGGTTTCTATTCCGGCTTCTGAGGAACTTTTAAAACTGGAACTGGAACGTTTAAAAAGGTGCTCCGCCGGTATCGGGATGTGATAATCATTAACACAACACCAACTGCTGAACCATTCAACTCATGAAGAAGAAAGAAGACCGAGGGTAGACATGATGGTTATAATAGTAAACCACATACTACAAAAGGAGGAAATGAATGAAGGTGGAGGGGAGACAAGGATCACGGGGAAGGAGCCACGAGTAAGCGGCATAAGAAGGAAATGGTGGTAATTAAAGGGGGATATGGAAGCGTTCAAGTGTTTGATGAGTGTATAAATTGATGATAAATAGTAATGAAATACCAGATAAGTCATATAAATTGAAGAGTAGGGAATAAGGATTATATGTACAAATAGCAGTGACAGAATAGCAAGAGTACATACATACTTAAAGTGAATGCTTAATATATTAAGTTAGGAAAGGTAGAGTTCAAAGCTTGTATTAATATTATAAGTTTAAGAACACATAAATAACAGAAAATTTGGTTTAAATAAGAAGTGAATACAGAATGGGGAACTAAAAGTAAAATAGAAATTAAATTCTTTTGGATAGCTAGCACTCTTTCCGTTCGGTTTCCGAGGGTCAATTTAGTTCTTGTAGTTAGCTGGTTATTTTTTTTTTAATGGTGTTTAACGCCCGTTTTTACTACTGTGGCACCACAAGCGGTGACACTGGTGATACATGAAATGATAATTAGGGAAAGGATTTTTTAAGGAAGGAAACGTTCCAGGCCTAAGTTTAGGGTACCTCCCCGGCATTTGCCAGTCATGAGGACTGAGAAAAACCTGAAAAAAAATTCAGTTAGGGAGGATTGTCCTGCAGAGATTCGAGCCTCAGACCTCCTGCTCACGAGTCCGCGCCTTAACGACCTCGGCCACCCGTGGTAACTACTGGTTCCCAGTAGCATGTAAATTATTAAATTACTTAAAGAATTGTTTGATTCTGTGTTCTATTTAATTTATTGTTATATTATATTTTCTTTTTTTTTTTATAGATTACGGTCTGTAAAATGTGTTAAAACAATTGTTTTATAAATAATAAATGATAAAATTTCGAATATTCGTCCCGATATATGCAACAAGGTGCCTGGATGGATTATTGCAGGTTTTATTTTATTTTATTTTTATTTTTTTGTCGGAATGTTCTATCTATTTGGTTATACAGGGTTATTCTAAATAATAGTCGGGGTTACAAAAATTCAAAACTCACAGTGCAATTGACGTAGGAACATGAATCTTGTTTTATTGTGTACTGTAACTCATAAAGTTTTTTTGCATACATTACAAATGCTCGATATGTGCGCCTTTTGTAACTCTACACACATCTACTCGATAGTCCATCTCTTCCCACACACGAGTCAACATGGCAACGGTGATGGTTTCGAAGGCGGCTCGGGTGCGCTGCTTCAGTTCCTGAATATCCACCAGTAGAAGAGAACAAATACCTGATCTTTAACATATCCCCACAGGAATAAATCGCATGATGTAAGATCTGGTAAACGTGGTGGAAAGAGTAAGTGTATCAGATAACCTTCCGTTCCGCGTTCCATCCATCGTTGTGGAAGTTCTTGGTTTAAAAATGCTCTGACCTGAGGTGGTGCACCATCCTGTTGCAGCACGTAATCGTCCCTGTCGTCACTCAACTGGGGTAACAGCATGTCCAGGTAAGCCAGCCCTGTCACTGTCTGTACATTGAAGAAGAATGGGCCATAGACCTTTGTGTTTGAAACGGCACAGAACACATTCACCTTAGGGGAGTCTTGCGCATGTTCCACATAACAATGGGGGTTCCTTGTACCCCAAATGCGAACGTTTTGCTTGTTCACCTTTCCATTCACGAAAAGTAGCTTCGTTACTGAAAACTAATCTGTCGAGAAAACCATCATCTTCTTCTTCTTTTTCTTCAAAACGTCTCTGCAGTGCCATGCAAAAGTTGAAGCGTAGGACTTCGTCATTAGCTGTTAGAGCTTGACGCAATTGTAGGCGATATGGCTTTACCTTTAGGCGCCTTCGTAACACACGCCATACTGCTATTTGAAGAACTTGCAGTTCCCTGCTACATCTCATAGTTGATTTCTTAGGGCTACGGAGATAAACGTCCCTAATCCGATTCACATCCGCTTCTGACACGGCGGGACGCCCACTGCTTTTCCCTGTGCACAAACAACCTGTACCCGTACCATCTGCGAATAGAGTTGTCGGAAGGAGGCTCCTTCCCGTATTTTGTCCGAAAATAGCGCTGGATTATGGTAACGGATTGGTGTTGATGATATTCAAGAGTACAGAAAGCTTTCTCCTTACCGCTGACCGCCATTTTGTTTAACACTGCTGTTACTGCCATCTGGTGGTAACTGATGTCACTACAGTTGATGCAAAACAAAACTTTGACAGTACGTTATATTATTTCCTTAAACGTGAAATTAAGATCAAGGGATATATTGGGAAGAAAAATTAGTATTTGATACAATGACGTGTTAAAGAAAATAAAAATTCAAGTTATGACTGTTTATTTGTTAATTTTAAACAAACAAATTTGCTAATATACGGACAATTCATAACAAAATTAACAAGAAATGTATAAAAACGTTGGCAGTCCCGTTCTGTACAACGTCCCATTGCCTTTGAACTTCAACAACATTCTCGGTTTTCCAATACCACTTCACAATTCCTTTCCGCTGTTCAAACGATAATCTTGACTCCATTTTGTTGTAGTAACGCTAGCATAACGTAACGTGAATCACATCTGTTTAAAAAACATCATACGCTAATGATGGCTTCATTTGCTCATTGTTGATTTACCTGTCACGTAGCAATGCTACCATAATGTATGTAAGTCACATCTGTTTACAGAACATCATACTACACATTACTGTTGTTTTTCGGTTCAACTTTGCAATATATTAAATAGATATCTACTGTGAAAGTGTGTATATATTTTTGGCACCTGACAGCCAGCACTCTCAAGTCAAAGTAAAACAGGTGACTTCTCCCTCAATCCTGCTTGACGAAACAGCCAAGGGAATGTATTAACTCTTCGCTCATTTGTGCTCCGTTCCATAAATATGTACTTGCCTTACAAGTGTATGGACTTGTTACTTGTAGTTATTAGTAGAATTCTGTTCCACATAGGTTTCTGCTACACTTGTATTTTACAACTCCACACCTACAAGTGTACAGGTGAATTTTCACAAAAGTTTTAGTAGCAGTCGACATTTGTATCTTTCTCTATAAGTGTAGAAACATTGGTAATATGAACTACTAGTGCACGTTTTAATATCTTTTTCATAATTTTTGGAATCAATTGTCCTAAATATGCTAAAGAGATGGTAATGATGAATGCAGAGAATATGTATAAAGAATGAATAATACAGTATTTAAGTATAATTAATTAAATGCAATTAAAGTGCGGCTTATGATTGATGTTGGCTTTTCCTCTTTGAATTTCCTCTTTCAATCTTTTTAATTTGTGCTTTTTTAAGACATGACACTAAAATAATTTTTTCCAATCTTCGTTTTCTTTTAATATAATCTCTTTTGATACAATTTTCCCAATATTTTCCTTTTAATAAAATGTAATTGCTAATCAAAATAAATAGATTTGTATAAATGTAAACGATCAAAAGGACTAATTAAATAAATGACTAAGAGCATTCGGGAAGCTCAATTCTTTTGACATTTCTAAACGATTGAAATTTAAGTTTATATGTGCGAGAGTAAATCCACAAGTTTCTGGAATAACCATTTTCTACGCATGAAAAATACAAAAGCTATATTTCCCTTTTCAATATAGTTACCCGTTATTGCAATATCCTTCTCACATTTTTGAATTAACATTTCAATCCCCTCTCCCCAGGAAAATAGTCAGAAGTCCTGTATGCAAAACGGGAATAAACAGCGTCCATCACTTCTTCGTCACACTTAAATCCCTTCCTCGAAAGTCCTTCTTGAGTTTTGAGAAGAGGAAAGAATCACTGGGAGCTAGATCTGGGCTATAGGGTGGATGATCGATCTCCTTGAAGCCACATTTCTCCCCATTTTCCTTTGCAACAAGAGCTGTGTGCACAGGCGCGTTGTCATGAAGAAGGCGCACGCCATCCATCACTCAGTTTTCTTCGCCTTTTCTCTTTGATGGAAGCACGTAGTCTGTGCAGTAGGCCAACATAGTGCTCCCCATTTACTGTGGTGTTCCTCTCTTTGAAGTCAATGAAGAGTATTCCTTCACAGTCCCAAAAGATTGTGGGTCTGATCTTCTGGATTGACTGAGTGACCTTGGTCTTTAGAGGTGGTGCCACTCCATCGATTCTCTTTTGGACAAGGAATCATTGTAGAGGACCATAGTTTCATGGTTTTCAGAACTTCTCTCTTTTGGAGCAGAACTCCAAAAATGCCTGAGAACAGATTACTGGTTACTGCTTTTGGACTGAGAAAAGAAGTCTATGCACCCATCTTGCACTAACCTTATTCATGTCTAAATGTTCATGAATAATTCCAAGGATTATTGTTTTAGAAAGGCCCAACCTAGCTGCTATTTCTGTATCTTTGATTCGCCGGTCTTCCATAATTTCTTCTTCCACAAGAGCGATGTTTTCAGAAGTGAGCACCTCCAAGGACCAACCTGCACGCTCTTCGTCTTCAATGGTTTCTCGACCCATTGGAAAAAGTTTGGCCCATTCTTTTACGGTAAGATATGAGGGGGATGCTTCCCCATATATACTGTCCAATCGCTGTTTAATTTCATTTGGAGTAAGTCCTTGTTTTGTGAAGAACTTAGTAATAGTTCGATATTCCATTTTCAACATATCACAATCTTCTGCACATAGTCTTCTTTATGCAATTATATCTGAACAACTGAACACAAGCTAAAGCTCCAATTGTTTACTTAACAGATAAGGTATGACACCAGATAGGACTTTTATGAAGGCGTTAATTCTTATGTCGTCGAGGCCGGAAACTTATGGACCTACCCTCGTACCAGTATGCGATTGTCGTCTCAAAATGCACTATTGCGTTTGAATGTTTATAAATACATATTAAAGTACTTAAATTATAATTATTTCTCAAAAAATACATTATGCATTTTTAAGGAATGACAATCATCCGCTCTGTATATTAAGATCAAAATGTATAACTAAGGAGGGGACATAATCCATTTCAAGTTATGTTCTTCATCTTGTTCTTATATGTCCTCACTTGTAACTTTTACTAATACTTTACAAGTGTTTACGTTCTTTCGTGGAAAACAAAATTACAAGCCCATATTTTACAAGGGCTTGTACTTATACACATGTGATTTGAATTACTTTTAAAATACTTATACATCTATACATAACATGATATTTAATTAATTAGTTACCTTATGTTTCAATGTACAGGGACCGCTATTGTCTCGTCTGCATCGCTAACATCACTATCAATTACGTCATTGTGACTTGGTCTACTGAGTTTTGCAAGTTTATAATGATATAATCTAAAATCTCGTCGCGTCCTATTTCTTTCTTAAAGTTGTGTTCTTGTAATTTTTAACATGTTTCACTTATCATTCCCAGTATTTTCGTATCACTTTGTTCAATTTATTCGTGAATAAATCGTTACACGTCTTTCAATTTAAACGTGATTTTGCTGTTGCCATACCCTGTTTTATTTGCTTTCCAAATGTTCAATTGGATATATATTGGCAGTCGTAAGGAGGGAGGTGTATTACTTCATAGCCTCTTTCGTTAGCAAGTACGAGTGGATCGGAAAATAAGGCAAAATATTTTGTTTCAAAAAATTTA
Organism: Metallyticus violacea; assembly: GCA_030762175.1. Lineage (NCBI taxonomy): Eukaryota > Metazoa > Arthropoda > Insecta > Mantodea > Metallyticidae > Metallyticus > Metallyticus violacea. Next base: position 37,671,500 of record CM060837.1, on the reverse strand, counting down.
ATAAGTCCATTACAAACAAATGCACAAATGAACTGACATCTTTTGTCTATTTTTCTACATTGTTGCTAACTTTCTCAACACATTTCTTCCATTGTGACACCACTTTCATGATACCCTGTTCACAGAATTCATTCGGTTGGAGTATAGCCATCTGTGGACTGCTGTTTTTCACTTGTGCATCTGACACAAGGCATTGACCGGCCAGGAATTTTTTCATGGGACTAAACAAATGAAAGTTCGACAGTGCCAGGTCTGGACCGTATGGTGGATGCTGGAGCCGTACTTTTAGTTTTATTTCCTATTTTCATTAACCCATATTCTTACTAGAGGTGTTCTAAAAATTCAGGGCCTGACTCTTAAGATGTCGTGAAGATGGCCAAATTGCTATTAAAGTTGTAGAACTTAGGCTTTCAAGGCCGGTGTCAATTATGTCTACCGGACTTAAGGCCGTGATCCAATGGGCTTCTTTTCCTTCATCTTCCCAAACGTTTCGTTCACGACTCCGATAGACATAATCAGTGCTGTGCTCGACGTGATTCTGTTGGAGACGAGGAAGTGACTGATTCGTTGCTGGAATGGGTGCGGGTACCAATCAGAGATCAGTTCCACAGACACTACCTCTATTATACCGTCACCTCCAGCAACGAGTCAATCACTGCCTCGTTTCCAAGAAAATCACGCCGAACACACCACTGTTGATGTCTACCGCAGTAGCGGACGAAACGCCTTGGAAGAACAAGGAGAAGAATCCCATTGGACCACGGTCTTATAGCTCGGTAGACTCACTTCACATAATTGAAACCGGCCGTGAAAGCCTGTCTTCTACAACTGTCATAGCAATTTGGCCACCTTCACGACGAGATGTCTGAGTCAGGCTGGGAACTTTTAGGACACCTCTAGTAAGCTTATGGGTAAACTAAACTAGGTTGCTCCCAACCAAATTTGCAGATTTTCTCACGAACAGCAGCAGCAATATGGGGGCGAGCATAGTCATGAAGAAGTTTGACATCGTCAGCATTAATGTTACGGCGTTTGTCACGAAGGGCACGAAGCAACTTCATCAAAGTTTTAATGTAGGCTGCAGCATTCACAGTGGTCCCGTATTCACCAAATTCCGCTAATAAAACACCATTCATATCCAGAATACTGTCACAAGCACTTTATGAGCAGATGGATTCACTTTGAATGTTTTCTTTATTGGGGAAGCAGCATGTTTCATGTTTGGACCAGGTGGGGAAATTATTGTTGCTGAGGGACTGGGGAGAATATTGTACAATATTCAGTAAAAGGGTTAGGTAGGGTGCTAGTGTTGATTCTAAAATTAAAAAAAAAATAATTGATGTTTCACGTTTCAAAACATCCCAGATATTAAATTTCATTAAATAGGAGGACATGGCATTCCCCACCCCTTTCGGTACTTTTCCATCCCTTAGGGAGTAAAATTGGTAAAGGCAGGGAGGGTACCGTTAAGCTGGAATTTCCGAAGTTTACAGCAATTATACAATGTTATCAGATTGATTGAATAGTCAAAGCAGAACGTTGATTTTTTTATTTGTCAAAGTGGATGAATTTAAGAGGGGAGCGATGTGTCCAAAGCGCTCTGGATTGTATACAGTGAGATAAAAGTCACTTTCCCCCAAAATGTTAACAAACGTTTCCTTACTATTTATTGTACTCACCAAGTTTTGTCCGAAACAAAGACCACATTCTCGATTCATAAGTTATTCTGGGCAAAAATTTGTATTTCACGAGAGCATTATGTCATATGATGTAATACGGCATGGCCTAGTTGGTCATTCTGTTGTGACCCAATGGCCAATTTATTCATTCAATTGCTGTTTAAGAAATACTTCTAAACCATAATAAATCTGTGTTCCATCAGTTGCCATTAAAACTACATCTCGACAAAAATGCGGGGCTGTTTTGAAGTTCTGAAATTGCCTCTTGCAACATCTCAAGATTTCGTTCGCTGTTTAACCGTTCCTTCTAATGCGAAATGGCCTGATTCCTCCACCCCAAATGCTACAGCAAACAGTCATACTATATTTTTTTATAAAAAACTCAATTCCAAGTAGCTATGAAGTAACTAACGCTGGAGACCACAAAAATGTCACAACCTCAAGGTCATTTCTTTCCAGCATGCCGAGCGGCATAGTGCCTCAAAGTTGTGGCGTCATACCCATAGTTTCCCACGAGTTTTTTTATATTTATTTTTAGGCTAAGAATATATATTTACAAATATAATACAAGGACTAGCATGATTTTTGTAGCATTCTTATTTCCCTTTTTATAAAATCTTTTGTCAAGTAAGTACATGGCAGTTTTTTGCATACTTTTTTATTCCACGCCGTGAATTTCTTATTTTTACACACATATTTTACTGTTCAAGTACTTAGTGTGGCGATTATATATAATCTATGTCTTACCATCAGAATTTTTTTCGGTGTACAGTCAAGAAATAAATTAATCATGCTGTAAAAGCTTATTTTTATTTATTTATTTATTTTATCCCCATAAAATCATAAGCTATGCCCCTCGGAAACTCTTTTTTTTTTCCTTTTTATTTTTGTGCAAAGTACAAGGATAAAAGGAATAGCTGGATTAAATCACATTTTGCTTAGGGGTGTTGGTTACCAACACTGTAACCGTCGGTTACCAACGGGCGGTAATTTTAATTTTTGATTTTTTTTTCCAGTTTTTATTTTTGATTTTAAATTTTAGTAGTTAAATTATAGCTGACTACCAGCTGTGTTTTTGTTTGCTAACTGACTTCCAGTTAGAGAATTGCTCGAGTGTTTTAATTTGAGACTGTTTTGTTTGTTTGCATTTCTTGTTATTTTTGTTAATAACTTTCGTTTAATTAGTTATAAACATAATCAGTACAAATAATGTTAAAAAATGTAAGAGATAAGAAAAAATATAATAAACGACAGAAACTGTAATATGTATTCTGGTATAGGATCTAGGTGCCAGCCGACGACGTATTATTATTATTATTATTATTATTATTATTATTATTATTATTATTATTATTATTATTATTATTATTATTATTATTATTATTATACAAAGATGGTATGTGAAGGTAATCGATGAAGGTCGCACGGGCAGATGTTGACAAGGCGACGTTCAAGAAGAGAATGAAGGCGAGCCAGAAGCCAGTGCGGGTCACCTGGGACTTCTCCCAGGTGGGTGTCATTTGTCAGCAGTACCTAGCCCCTCGCGGCTTTGCCTGCTGGATGGTTATAGAAAAATTTTAAAATGGAACAAGACAGAGGATGTGTGTTTCGGGTTTGCAAAGCGGGACGTGGCATTTCTTGGCGGTCACCCTTCCAAGTAGTGTCCACGCCCGATGCTGCTTAAACTCGGTGGCAGCTGAGTTTCTCAGCATGGTTGCCGCTTGCGGGGTTTAATGGGTTGTTGATCAGGGTCAAGTTTGAAGCTAGGTTTTGTTGGAACATAGTGTATAATGTGTTGGTACATGGGTTAGGCGGTCGCTCTCCCTGAAGTAATCCAATCTGAGGTATTTCTGCAGGTTAGTAAGGAAAGACAAGTCAATTATATCACGCAAGTTTCGACAAACTAACTGCGCCTGCTCCGCGTGCACGCTCAAGGTCATATGAATCACCAAACAAGTTAAAACCTGCACAAGAAGTCTAGCGCCTCGGTGACGGATCGTTGTAAACCTGTTCCAACATGCACAGCAAGTTCGTAACGTCATCAGATAGAATCAAACTTGTCTGGCGCGAATATGTTAATCGCAAAGGAGTGAGTTACGCTACAAATATAACACGTTCTGGGAAGTAGACAAGAATCACGGTGTCGCATCGTTGTAAGTTTATCCGAACTGAAACTAGATCCACTATTTAACTTTACAAAAAAAATGTTATATTATATAAAAATATATTACGTTGCAATAAAAAATTCATACTCGAAACAAAATATTAACTTGAAAAACAAAAAAGAACTATTTTATTAACAAAAATCGTTTTGAGAAACAAAATGTTAGCTTTGAAAACAAAAAAGAACTATTTTATTAACAAAAATCATTTTGAGAAACAAACATTAACTTTTGAAAACAAAAAGAACTATTTTATTAACAAAAATCGTTTTGAGAAACAAAATATTAACTTTGAAATCAATAAAGAACTATTTTATAAACAAAAGTATTAACTTTGAAAACAAAAGAAATAGTTACACTGTTTACCTTTGCAAAAAATGGTTGTGATGTGCAAAAAGATATTATGTTGTAATCAAAAAGGTTTAACTTTTTGAATACTTTTGTAGAGCATAAAAATCAAAAGTATTGGAAAGAGAAAAAAGCTAGTTACAATATTGAACTTTACAAAAATTAACAATGTTGCTCGATAACGCCATTTCATTGTCGGCCGCAGAATACTTACTACTTCTGTTATGTTTCTAACGCTCATTATAAGAATCATTAAGACTTGAAGGTGAGGACTGTGCCCGTCGGACGTAATGACTTTGTACCGGAGGCATCGTTGGGCATTACAACATCCACGTCCAATGCAATGTCAGCATCCCACGATATCCGCTCCGGTTATAATGACCTTTGTACCGGATGCATTACGAGTGTTATACATAATATTCGGGACTGGTGCTGCCATCTCGACAGTAGTAGCAGTAGAGTTTTGTACCGCTAGGTAGCAACACTAGCACATCTGATGAGAGAGTTTTTAAAGTTTCATGCAGCTGGTTAGATGTGTTGAGATTCTACAGTACTTTTCATGATACTCTGTGTGTAGTGCGTGGCGATTTTACGATGGATCCAAGATTAGAACAGAGAGTGTGCATCAAATTCTATGCAAATCTCGGGAAAATGCTACGGAGACCCTCGCAATGATTCAACAAGTATTTGGGGGACAAAGCATGAGCCGTACATGTGTGTTTAAGTGGCATGCTCGTTTCAGGGCCGGCCGTACAGCTATTGAAGGCGATGCTCACACTCATAGGCCCGTCAGGTGCACAACGCCTGACATTGTTGCCAATGTTCAACACCTTGTTCGTGAGGACCGACGTCGAACCATTGAAGATCTTGCTCATGAAGTGAGAATTGGTTATCGGACATGCCAACGAATTTTAATTGATGAATTGGGCATGCATCGTGTCGCCGCAAAATTTGTGCCAAGGACCCTGACTGCTGATCAGAAGGCGCAGCGTGTTGAAGTTTGCACGGAGCTTCGTCAGATCGTATCCGATGACCTAACCTTCTTGTCCAGGGTATTCACCGGGGACGAGGGCTGGATGTACGCTTATGACCCTGAGACAAAACAACAATCTCCCCAGTGGAAGAGTCCGAACTCAACAAGGCCAAAAAAAAAAAAAAAAAAAAAAAAAAGCGAGACAAATAAAGAACAAAGTCTAGAAGATGCTACTGTTTTCTTTGATACCAAGGGGATTGTGCACAAAGAATTCGCCCCACCAAATGAAACAGTGAATTCCACGTAGTATTGTGATGTTTTGCGACGGCTACGTGAAATTGTGCGGAGACGACGGCTCGAACTTTGGCGACAAGGGAACTGGCTGTTGCATCACGGTAATGCTCCCTTTCACAATTCCTTGTTCACCAGGAGCTTTTTGACGAAAAACATCATGACGGTTGTCCCCCACCCACCGTACTCGCCTGATTTGGCACCCTGCGACTTCGCTCCATTCCCCAAACTGAAAATCAAGTTGAAAGGACTTCGGTTCTACACAATTGAGAGGATTAAAGAAGAAACACTGTGCTAAACACCCTCAGAGAACATGACTTCCAAGATGCACTTGGAAAATGGTAGAATCGCTGGGTTCGGTGTATACGTAAGCAACTACTTGGAGGGTGACGGTGGTCATTAGCCTCAAAGTAAGTTTTTGACCAGAATGCAGCACCAGTCCCGAATATTCTGGATACCACCTGGTAGAGCAGCGGCCTGCACTCTGCGTCGTAATCCAGTTTTTTTCCACCCAACGTAGCAAGCTCTTTCTATCGGATGCATTGTAGCAGCTTTCCCATGGTTTTCGCTCCATGTGTTCCGTATTACATAATCCGCATTCCCGCTCCAATGTTTCGTATTACATCATCCGCATTCCCACTCCTCTACACAGTACTACTTGACAGCCAGTATAGAATGCAGATCGAATGAAGATCGTGCGTTTGCAATTGAAACGTTTTTTTTTTTTTTCTTTTTTTCTTTTCCAAATGTGGTGATTGAATCGTAAGAACGCAGATTTTGTTTCGGCAACAAACAAGAAGCCACCCAGTAGGTCACCTACGGTTCGCACTCCATAAACATGGCAACAGTAAGAGCTGCTCTAGACCCAAGTCCAACTCGACGAGTTCGTCGGTATTGTTCCGACGCACACTACTATCCGATATGTTAAGGGCTTGCGAATGCCGAAGAACTGATCGAGTTAAAATTTGCTCTAAAGCAATTCTTACTGTTGCCATGTTTATGGAGTGCGAACCATAAGTGAGCTACCAGTTGCTTTCTTATTTCAAGCATATGTTTTCATGAACTGCATGACCCATCTCGTAATTCCCTTCCGATTTTTAAATGTTGCTAAAACAAAAGCTGTATTCTCACGACACAATCACCACATATGAATTGCAAACGCACCATGTTCATTAAATCTGCACCCCACACTAACTACCGTGTATATGCAGCGGAGCGAGATACCAAGGTCATATAATATGGCGTACAGAAAATGCCATGGACTGCACTGCGCAATGGTACAAACAGTAGCTCTCTAAAAAGCCCTGACTAACAATAGCGCACGGTTTAAAATGGATCATTGTTTCTGCCTCACTCTGTATTATTGGAAAAGGGATGTTCTTCTGGAAGAAGAAATTGAACGTGTAGTAATTAATCCAGGAATGGAGAGTATTGATGGGTCAGGGGAAGAGACATCAGCTGATGCGGAGGCTTATGCAACAAGCGAGAGAGACATCGCATAGTAAGGAAAGTTTTTGTTCATGCAGCCGGAGGAATAAATCTATATTTTTAAATGTCATATATTTGAAAGTATTAGGGGAGGTAATTATTTGCTTACGACTTAAAAATTGCAGCGGTATTTAATAAGGAAGAGGATGGATAATTAAATATGTAGCAGATGTAGGGAAATATTTTTGAAAAGGAAATTAATTGGATAGTTTTGGATGAAATCTCAGGGTAAACAATTCTTTCCTCTCCGACGATGGTTACCGCTGTCTTACAGTTATGCCACGGCTGATGAGACTCTGCTGCTGGATATTTTTATAGTCCTTTTAGGGAAGAAGTCTTGGAAATTAATAATATTTTGTTCGTTATGGAAGATGACACAATTTATTGCTCACACACTATTGTATATAAACTATTGCATTATTGAACTTAACTAACAAACCACGTCCACTTAATTGTCTTCCAAAACTAACTGAGAAAGCCCTTCCACTGATATTGCCCCGCTGAATACCCTTGCCAAAACTGACTGCGGGCCAAAAAATTGCATTCTGGTCAAAAACTTACTTTGAGACTAATGACCGCCGTCACCCTCGAAGTAGTTCCCTTGCACACGTATACACCGGTCCCAGCGATTCTGCCATTTTCCAAGTGTATCTTGGAAGTCATGTTCTTTGAGAGTGTTTAGCGCAGACAGCGTTTCTTCTTTAATCCTCTCAATTGTGTCGAACCAATGTCCTTTCAACTCGATTTTCAGTTTGGGGAATGGAGCGAAGTCGCAGGGTGTCAAATGCCAAATTTTACATACAGATATCAACTCAAGCAGTTGGCTTCTTCCCTTGAAGAGGTTATCGGCCTGTCTTTTCATCCCTGCAGTGGCCAAAGGTTTTATGGTAGGTACCATAGGGTAGGTACCTATAGGTTAGGTACCTATAGGTACCTATAGTTAGGTTTTAGGGTAGGTACCCTGCTTACAGAATAACAATAAACATCTTGCTCAAGGATTCTTTACAAATATTGTTACAACAGGCTACAGAAATTCCCAGGTCAGATTTTATGGCTGGAGTAGCTTTCTGCACACTTGCGAGAAAATAACATTTTACACATAACTGAACCCTTGTACAGGAAAATAACATGATACTTATGGTTATAACTAAAGCACATGAAATTACTTGCTATAATTACTCTTAATTAAATATGAGGGTGGTAGCTCATAAATACTGTCCCAAATATATAACTATAAGACAAAAGATTTATCATAATTGCGAACAATTTTCTTAATACTAATATGTTTGTTGGCAAGTAGTGCCTTATGCTCCATATCTGATTGTATCTCGAGAAAGTCAGATTTGACCGTTGTGCGCAACATTAAAGCTCCGCGATATACTACTCCACTCGTCCTTGTCGAGCTACAAATGCCCACAAATATACTTTCTTCTACATTAAATGCAATTAAATGGAGAATTCATAGCAGGCATGTAACAGTTGCAGGAAAGCGTGCATGCTGTAGATAGTAAGTTTCCCTACCCTCTCTCTCTCCAATGTAAAATTATCATTCTCATGCGAAAGAAGTTCCCGCTACAGTGCAGACATCCAATCACATAACACTTGCTCGCGAATGAATACAAAGCTGTGTTTACGTTCATTTCATAGTTATAGGAAATAGATTTTACAATTGTTTAGGCTGTCGTAGGTGTTCACTAGCTTAGTAAAGATAACTGTGTCGATTTACACGTCAGTTCAGCAAAAATCGGCCCATAATTTGTGTGTGTGTCTTTTTTTCTTGCTCATTGCTTAATATGTGGGCGGTTGAACACTAGCAAACAACTATCCTATTGGTTATACAGCAACCAACATAATGCAATTTTTAAAAAATTGTTTTATTTTTGTTTTTAAACATAAATAATACACTGCAAATGAGGAGTTTGCATCCAAAACCAGATATGTCCATAGTATTACATAAATGAGTAAGTGATGTTTCCGATATAGTTTTACTGGATTCTATTGATATCTGTAATTGTTTTCAGTCAAACTTCAATAGCTAGTAGAGTCAATTTCGTTACATACACACTCAGAATTCAATCTCGCCGTCCCTACTGTATATGTGATATATATATATATATATATATATATATATATATATGTGTGTGTGTGTGTGTGTGTGTGTGTGTAATATAAAATAAAAAGAAAAATAAAGTAACACTATTAACAATATAATAAATTAACAGTAATTATAATAGTAGAAAAGGATAAAACTAAGAAAAAGTCACAATTGAGATCGCTATATTTCGGACTCGTGGAGTCCTTCTATGGCCATATATATAAAACAAATAAGGGTGCATAGGAATAAAAGTGAAGGTTCTCTATCATAAAATTGGGGGGAGGGATCATAGATTCTATTTGAAAAATCTCTTCGGTGACATCATAACTCATGCAAAAATGACTGCGGAAAAGTTTTGCATTTATAAAAGAAACCTTTTAAGGAATAATATTTGATGGGTGTTTGCATTTTTTATAATTCCATCTACCTGTAAACCAAACTATGTACTACTATTCAAACTCATGTAACCGCCTGTGGTGCCTCATTAGTAAAAACGGGCGTTAAACACTATCAAAAAAAAAAAAAACCTCATGTACATTTATCGATAATTTTGTAATAGTTACAAATATAAATATACTTTTTTTCTTACCTGTGTTGAAGGAATCACTTTCAAATGCTTCCGCGAAAATTTCTGAAACAAAAAATGATATTGGTGGGTTTTTATCACTGAAATCAACGTAGATTCCTTATAACAGATCCAACAATTATTTCTAGCACAAATTTACATTCTTCATACGAAATATAACATATTTGAAATTAGAATATCAATATGTCGATTCTGGTGGTTTAGTGGTAACCATACCATATTTCAATGCCAACCAGACCCCAACGGGTGGCCGAGTTCGTTAAGGTGAGGACTGCTGAGCGGGAGGACTCTCGGTTCGAATCCCACCAGGATCGTCCTCCCTGACTTTTCCAGGTTTTCCTTAAACCTCATAAATAGCAAATGCCGGGCAGGTACCCTAACCTTAGGCCTGGAAGGTTTCATTCCTTAAAAAAAACCCTTTCACAATATATCTCATGTATCATCAGTCCCCCCCGCTTGTGGTGCCTCAGTAATAAAAAGAGCGTTAAACACCATTCAGAAAAAAAAAAAAAAAAAACCGAGCAGTTTGATATGTTGATTTTTAACTTATTTACCGACGCTCTTTAACATCTCATGTCATTAGCGTCCAATTCAATTCAGGGCGTGAAACGGCCGACAGTTTTTTTCTCAGGCCTCTTCTTTCAGGCTTGAGTTCCTTTTTCGTGCCGTAAATGTGCGACACGGAACCCACGGCTTAGATTTACGGTATGTAAAAGAACCTCAAGCCTGAAAGAAGAGGTCCCTGAGCAAAATTTATTCGCCACTTCACGCCCTGAATTAAATGAGACGCTGATGACCTGAGACGTTAAAGAGCGCCCGTAAATAAACCAAATAACAACAAAAATGTAAATAATTCTTTTATTTGCATTATTCTAGGCCAAATAGTTTACAAGACCAGTACCTTGTCATCACAAACGTTACTACTACACTTCTTTTAATTTTATTACTACTACTAATAATTAATAATAATGATAAACAGTCGTTATCAATTGTTTTGTGGGTCAGCTTACAAAGCAAATTCTACGGGCGCCCCTGCGATTATGTCTTTTCACTGGGTAACAAGACTGTAAAAGGTTTTTGAACCCAAGTAGTTAACAAAGAACACAATGCAAGTAAGAAGCACCCTCAGTTCTTGAGCACATGGTCACACTCAAATCAGACACCTCTGAAGGCATTTGACCATGACGAACACCGCCGCGTTTCTTCATCAGCGAACTGCCAAGCTGGATGAATATTTAACGGCCCCGGTCGAACGAACGGGTTGTAATGATGACCTCAAGGGAGAAGACCAGTGGAGAACATGGTTGGTCACGGGGGAAATTAAATCAGAAGGGGGAGAAATACATTTCATGTGTAAACACGGCAAATGTTTGTCTTGCGACGCAAGAAGCAGTCGCTTCCCTTGGGAGAGCGCGTGCCAATATTAGGCTTAGTAATAAGAAGTTACGTATTGTTCTTAAACTTCTTCTAGTTCCCTTTATTGCTTTCTTCCTTTCTTCCCTCTTGCCTTGCCTTAAAAGGAAACAAAAATTAGAAAGATGTAGGGGTTGTAGGCTCAGTGTCTCAGCGGCGTGCAATGGTCACCATAATTTCACTTGTTAGATGTGTGAGAGTGCCCTTCATTTTCGTTGATAAGGTGGTATATTGAGAATTCATTGACTTTCACAAATCAGCATATTTTGTATTGCACATGAAGATAGGCGATAAAATATGAACAGCGTGTTTGAAGATCCGTTTCTGTGTTTACTCGTGATAACAGCAGTAGCACATGACATGATTTTGGAGTATCAATAAATTGGATTAAAAGTATTCTCAGATATATCAAGCATTTCTTATGAACATGGCCAACAGAAAAGTTTCCTTTCTTGAATTCCGAGCGTTTATCAAAAAGAACTCAAAACGGTTGACGTTTTGGAGAGAATTCTTCTGAATTTTTGGATCATAGTGTAACTATGTTCAGTGGCAAAGCGTGGCTTTATGTACAGGGTAAGCGGAAGGAATGTGATATTGAAATTAGTAGAAAGTTTCATTTATTTTGAATATATCACGAAAATGACTCTAATATTATAATAAAACCTTTTCCTCCAAAATTATAGAATGTAACTGTCAATAATTAAGTTACAATTAATTTAAATTATATGTAGTATTAACAAAAAGTTTGTGTTCCACGAAACCCTCATATCTGTTTGTATGTAATGTCACTCCTCGAACCATTTTCTGTGCATTTAAGTCAATCATTCTTAAAAGAAATTCTTGAAGTTACCACGCCGTTCCGCTGCATTAACAATTACGCAGAAATAGAGGGAAATAGTTATAACGAAAAGTTTTCAAAATAAAATTCATAAATTAAATTTTATCACATTGCAACTAAAAAGGGCGATATACTTTACAGAGTGCTCCGTTTATTTTCTTCCTCCAAAATAGTTTTTTCCTGATATGTCAAATGAAAAATTGTTTCAAACAAAAGTTTTAATGTCTACTTTCTCTTCATGCGTGTACATCTTGTAAGAAAAAGGATACTCACAGCTTACTTAGTGCATCGACCTCCCTCTCAGGGCACCTATGTTTACATGAATCGGAAATCATGCAAAGAAAACCAGAATTTCACTACTGTGCTACATTGGGTAAATAATCAAGGCTTTAAGCAATTCGGTTACTTCAATAACTGTGAACCCCAACTGTTTTATTCACAAAATAGTAGCGTGATACATTTTTGTATTCTTGAATAAAAAGTAGATGGTGCCATTTAAAAAATACTATGACTTTCCAGTATCTCCTACATTAATAGAGATACAAAAAAGCATACCCTCGGTATGAACTCCCCCGTGCTGTTAAAAAAAATTGAGACAATTTTTCATTTGATGCATCAGAAAAAAGTTATTTTGGGTAAACAAGATAAATTAGACACTCCGTATTTTAAAATGATTTTGTCTATATTGTTTTTCTTTTGAGCTTCAGGTTTGATAAAATTCTAGAAGAAAACAGACATAACCAAATAGTTGAGATCAGGGTTAGCCTACACAGCAACGAAAACACCAGAAAGACCCATTCACCTTCCTATAACCATGACTTAATCCCTATTAAGCATGCACAGAACAGATTATATCATATCAACATATATTGCATATTTTTTTTAAATGCTGAACTTCATTAGATATTTCATGCCATTTTCCCCTATTTTTCTTCTATCTACAGGTCTCTAAAAATATTGTCATTATCTTCTATTGGCTCTTCAGATTCAGCAATACCTAGTTTTTCCTGGAGGATTTTGTATAATTATGCCTTAATCTTCTAAATCATTAATGAATTGTAGTATGGCAAAAACTGCACTGAGAAAATACAAGCACAAACATACAATATAATGTATTTCCACTTCATTTATTTACACATTGTACCTATATAAAGACTTCTCTTCTTCTCTCTTTTCCTTCTTTCGGTTTTATAGATCTATATATCAGGATTGATCAATAATGTATGCTAATAATTTTTTGACAAAATGCCTTTACCCATCTTCGTAATAATTTTGATGATTTTTCTCAAAGATGCATTGCATCGGTCACAGCGTTTCTGCCAGTCATCAAAAACATGCTGGAAAACATTTTTTGACAATTCCTTCAGAATAACCTTCGCAGCCTTCATCGCTGCCGCTGATGATGAAAGTAACTCCCATGAAGGCGTTTCTTAAATTTACGGAAAATGAAAATGTTATATGTGGTTAAATCTGAACTATGGGAAGTGTGAGAGACATTGTGATATATTCATCAACAACATTTTGGATGTACGGCCGCACATTATGGTGCCGAAGTGAGACATTTTGCTTGTGAAATGGCCTTGATGAGTTTTCGGGACATGTATTCGTATTACTCAGTCACAGTTGTTTGTGCAGGTACCACATGTTGGTAAACCATTAAAAATTGAGATTTCCGGCAAAATAATTACTTTTGATATTTTTGATCTTGCTAATGATGGAGATTTCGACATGGAGTTTGTTGTTTGCTCTCAGGATCGAAATGATGTAGCCAAATATTAATAGTAATTATCTTTGAAAGAAGCCCCGCATCTTCCTGTTGATCGGGAATTAGCAATCTTGAAACCCACCGAGTACAAACATGTCTCAGGTGCAACTTTTCAGTTACCAGCGTATGAGTGACACTCAGTGAAATTTTTGGAATTTCTGAAAGTTTTCTTAATCTTATTAAACGATTCTCTCTCACAATGACAGTAATGGTGTTAATGTTTTCTTCCGTTAGAGCACAAACCGCAGGGTCGAGTCCACCTTCCTTTATATTGATTGCCTCCCCACTTTAAATATTTTAAAATATCTTCGACCTGTGCTGTACAGAAGAATAAACTCTCCATAGACCTCAGCTGAAGATTTGTTGATACGAAAGTATTATGCTGAAGGCGGAACTTATAAGCAAAAAGCGGATGTGACAAATACTAGGTATTAAGTTAAATTTTAACGCTGAAATTAGACTGAATAAAATTATAATAGTTCCTTATTGAGTAGCCCTCGTTTTTAATGGTATACTGTTTTTTTTTTTTTTTTTTTCGCGCCCTACAGACACACATTTCACTGTCTTTAATCCTGAAGCAAAGGAAATAAGAGTTGCTTTATATCCAACTTCGTAAGGGCCCTAATTCACCAGTGTAGACAAATGTGGTGTCGCTTATATTTTGGCGTTACTCTATCATAGATACGTGGAAGAACGATTTTGTTAGACTCCTTGGAGTTGATTTCCATTCTCTTACCCATTTCTCTTTGCTTAATGAATATCAGTTGGTTCTTCACAGCAGTAATCGGATCTTATAATAAATCTGTATATCAACATTTCTAGTCAATCTGTCAGTTCGTATTGTAGTTCCCGACGTGAGCCTTGAACCCCATATATTTATCGTCCTTTAATGAGTTCAATTTGTACCTGATTTCTTCAATTACAAAGTTATGGTTTATGCTGTTCCTTAGGCGGTTGTAGTGGAATTTAAATGACCACCAGCTTCGTTGGGCAGCAAATTTGTAACGGTATCTACGCGTGTCGTCGTAGAAGTCGTTCCTAATTACCACTACACTATACACAACTAGCTCACTGTTTGTTATTATAGCTGGATTTTTCAGATTGATGATTCTAGTGTGAAAGGGGTGTGAATTTAGGTATATCAAACTGACGCTGGAAATTAATTTAAGAAGTTTATTAATCTCTTGTTATTATTACGCAACAATACATTTTTTTAGTTAAAATGTGCTCTGAGAATATTATTTGAAGTGAACTGAATACGACACAGACATGACAATGTTACTTTCGTGGTTGGTAATACCGGCGATAATCTATTTGATTTAAATTCCCTTTATTACTAATATATATATACACGAGTTCGTGACTCTTGTTATTCATGTTTATACGACTTAAAACGCATAACCAACGAATATTTGTTATTTTAATTGAAAATTAAAGCCCTTACCTAACATAAAAACATTTATATGTTTAAAACATAATATCAATGAATGTTTGGAGCTTTAAATCGAATATTATAGCCCTTATATTACGTAATAGCACACACAAATAAACTTCTTAAATTAGCAAAGCTAAATAGCTATTACTATTAAATGTTTGTGAATTTATTTTTAATATTATAGTCTTTATGTAATACACAAACATGTGGAAATGAACTTATTAAATTAATATGATTAAACAACTGCTATCAACAAGTGTTTAGGGCCTTAAATCGTATATTTTCAGCTGTAATTTTACTATAAATACATATTGAAACTTTGCTTTTGCTACCGGTACTCCTTTAATGTTCTTTAAACATTTCCAATGCTCTTGTGATCAAAAGTTGCTAAGTTGTAGAAGTAGTTGTCAAACAATTTTAATGTAATCTTCTACAGTGTCTCGCCGGTAAGTGTCCTTGATTAACACGAGAGAAAAACTAATTCTTTACACGACAAACGTTGGGCAATTATTGTATTATTTCCGTACAAATATCTCCTACTTAGCACCCTAACCTTCTGCCTTGCTTCCAGAATTGGAATTGAGAGCACGCATACAGATATCATATACATCAATTGGGACCTGTTCCTGATAAATATCTGACGGTAATCAATAGTGGCTTTAGCAACTTGAACATACCTCTTGGATCCTTCATACACTTATGCAAGGGGATAATTAAGTATGGTTTTCTTTCATTTTCCATTCTATCACTCCATGCAATGGTCAGTGAATTCGATTCCAATGAGGGTGAACTGGATAAGTTTCTGTCGTTTTACTCCATTGTCATACAGTTAATTCCGAAAATACTTGTGTTATACTGTTGAACGATACCTTCAGCGTCTGCTCATGTTGTTCTTTTTGTATTAGAAGGCCTAGGTCAGACCGAAAATGCAAACTTTTGAAACTATGTCAGTTATAGTTACGGCACTGTACCGCATCCGAACTCAGCGTCCAATGACGAATCATTTGCCGGCAGAGGAAAATACTGTCATCGGTTAAAACAGAAATCGCAATATTAAACGTAAGCTGATTAATTGCACCCTTTTCACACTTGAAACTTAAAATTTAAGTAATAATATTACACTTCTCTGCTCTAATTTGATCCAATAAGAATGGCAATGGCAATCACAAATCTATATATTTATTTGGTGTGTGAAAACAAGAGATAAATAAATGATATGTCTGAAAATTTAAACTGTTCATAATCCATAGATCTGCATTTTCTAATTCTTTTCTTCCAATTAAAAACATGCATTTAGTTATCTTACAGTAGCATGGTGCATTTTTTTTGTGGCAAATTATTTTTATGCAAAAAAAATTCAAAACACCTTCACAAATTACATACATTCATCTAATTTTTGAAAGCTATGGTAAATGTATTCGAGAATAAGCGCAGAGTATACTGTAATAAGAATTGGTCATTTTATTTTTCTAATCATTATTTAAATTATTTGTTACAATGCATTTATTATATCAGTGTTGACATAAACTGTGTCAGACCTACAGTTAACCTGTCAGTTAAGAATGAATTATAAGAAATATAGGGCTAGAGAGTTCTCTACCAAATTAAATTTAGAACAAAATATTTATGTAGTTTAACGTAATCATGTTGACAAATATTTTATTACATACCTTATTTTGAAAGCAGTTTACATGTCAAATTAAACCTTGAATGCGATATAACGTAACGCCTTTCTTTCCTTGAGTTGTACAACCAAATGCACAACACCCAGGCATATTAACTAAATTAAAATAGTATTTAAAAAGTTCTCCATATAAACATATGACACAACACACAGACATCAGGCCCAAAATGGCGGCTGAGCTGGCGAACCAGTCACGGAGCTCGACTGTCGCAAATTCCGCAGCAAAGCGTATAATAGAGGGCTTTAAGTGAGGCTTGGATGGTAGACAATGCCGATAGCGAAATGTCGGCCTATGGTTCGCCCTGCCAGTGTAGCATAATAGGTTATTCAGTTTTTACTGCAAATAATTAGATTAATACGAGTTTGGTGTAATTTACATGGGAATTCAATGTTGTTCTTTTTTTTTTTTTTTTTTTTGATTTATTTATGGACGCTCTTTAACATCTCAGGTCATCAGCGTCCCATTCAACTCAGGGCGTGAAACGGCCGACAAATTTTGCTCAGAGGCCTCTCTTTGAGGCTTGAGGTTCTTTTTCGTGCCATAAATGTACGACGCGGGACCCACGGCTTTACTTCCCTTCCGAAGGAAGCCATTACTTAGGATTTTTACGCCCGAAAAAATCCATCGGTCCTAGTCGGGGTCGAACCCGCGATATTGGATATAATAGGCAAGTATTCAATGTTTTTATTTGATAAGTTTAGTAAATTACATTGTTGATAACAGTGATTCGTGTAACAGTTTTAGAAAAATGTTCAATCAGATAATATGTTCAGTTAATTATTGACAGCTATCTGAAGTAATCAGTGTCACACTTGCCATAGAAAATGGAGGAGGGTAAAAACGAGTTATTAAACATTTCCATTTTAAGGGTTGGGCTGCAAAACAGATCAAAACAGAGTCATGAGGGCTCTGTACTGTCATTGAAGGTCGTTTATTTCTGAATAAATGAGTTTATATGTGGTAGAAGGATCACTGAAAATGAACTTGCCTTTAGGCCACTCAGTTGAGGTCACCATAAAGGAAAGCATTGAAAAAAAATCCATGATATGATAATCCAAGACTACCAAGTGAAAGTGGGTGAAATGGCTGAGACTACATGCGTCTCAACTGAGCTGTGTGTACGACGGCTGTTGCGATTGCTGACTGTTGACCAAAAACGCATGCGGAAGAACTTTTCAACACAGTGTCTGGCACTGTTTCATCGCAATCCACAGATCTTGCGCCAATTCGTGACTGTGGATGAAACTTGGGTCCTCTATTACACTCCATAGACAAAGTAGCAGTCAAAACAATGGACATGTTGGTGAAAGCGGCCTTTTGGTGAATTCCTGGGGTATAATCCAGGACTTACTTGAAAAAATGCAGAACAATAACTTAGGCCTATAATGCTTAATTGGTGGATAGTTTGAAAGATGTATTGACTGAAAAAGGCACACGAAACAATGCTCTTTCAACAGGACAACGCTCCAGGCCACACCGCAATAGTCGCATTGGTCAAAGTGGTACAACAGGGCTTCAAATTGCTTCCTCATCTACCCTAATTTCCATATTTAGCCCCAAGTAACTTTTTCCCATACCCAAACTTAAAAGTTTGGCTTGGTGGGAAGAAAGTGATCATTACTCTCAATGAGTATTTTGCCGAGTTTGATAGATACTTTTTTTTTTTCCTGATAGAATGAAAATATCGAACAAGTGCACAGACATCGATGGGGGTTATTTTGAGAAATAAAGTATGTTACAAAAACAATTTTACTGGCATTTCTACCAAACTTTTGAAACAACTCGCGTAAGGGGTCTTCATTTCACTATGCAATCGCGAAAACTGATTTTCTAAAGGGAAATTGCTGCGAAAGAAATCGTTTCGCGCGGTCAGAATTCGTAGCACTTTTAATTTATATGGATGAAAATGTAGCAGCTGAATGGCTTTATACGCACTCCTAAGCGATACTCAACTTGCTTGACTAATGTGTTAAACACTTTCAAAGAGAGGTTTCACTGCCACGGTGGCCGAGATCGTTAAGGCGCGGCCTCGTGAGCGGGAGGTCTGAGGTTCGAATCCCGCCAGGACCGTCCTCCCTGACTGAGGTTTTTTTTCCAGGTTTTCCTCAGTTCTCAAAAATGACAAATGCCTGGGAGGTACCCTAAACTTAGGCCTGGAACGTTTCCTTCCTTAAAAATCCTTTCCCAATATATCATTTCATCTCATGTATCATCAGTGTCCACCGCCTGTGGTGCCTCAGTAGTAAAAAAGGACATTAAACACTATTCACCTCCCATAGGCAAGAACTGGAAGTTACAATAAGGAAACTAGTATGTGTGAGCATTGTGCATTAAGATAACAAAATATTATAAAATTAAAATTTAGCGTGAGAACAAAAGTAAAAATAGTGGCATTGCCTCAGGGGCTACTACTTAGATCAACACCAAAGTCCCCCCTAAGCCTTCTTCTTGTGAAGCTTCGTGAAAGACCAAGTTTATTTTGCAACTATACCCACAGATCTCACAGACTTTCGCTGCTGCATATGTGAATTGAACGGACTATTGGTTAGGGGTATACCCCGTGACCAAAAGTGCTCACGTTGAAGAACTCATAATTCATGAAACTTCTGCTTATTAAAACCCTGTTTGTTGCTCTCAAATTTAATAGTGTACTTCCCATTGAGATGTAACGTCTGAAAAGTTAGAGTGTGAACGATTTTGTTCATAGCAATCATAAATAGATATTCTTTTATGTAGCTTATGTCTTACTCTCGATACATTTCACAATATAGGTACACACAGTAGAAAGTCTAGCACGCACGTCATGTA
The DNA here is from genome assembly GCA_030762175.1 of Metallyticus violacea. NCBI lineage: Eukaryota > Metazoa > Arthropoda > Insecta > Mantodea > Metallyticidae > Metallyticus > Metallyticus violacea. Next base: position 37,651,934 of record CM060837.1, on the reverse strand, counting down.
GAAATGCAACTGAAATAGCTGGCCTTACAGAGAATCGCTCGTCCCCTGAAGATCAACCGATTTCCACGCTGTATACAAACTCTGGCTACGCAAAGGATTGGGGGCTAGTTTTAAAATCCAATAGATAAGAATTTGTGCCAATTTTAGTTAACAATTGTCTGTATATAGATAGCTAAAGAGCGTGAGATAAATGTGAGAGACTGCTGAAGAATTATAAATTGGTGATTTTAGAATGAACTGTGAGGTTAATTCGTACAAGGCGAGAACCTCACACATATCACGCGCCGCCTCTGAACAGCATTTCGATCACTTCAGTGTATATGAAAAACGTGTGGGTTCGGCTTTAAGCGTGGAGCCGTAGGAAACTTTGTTCATATCAGTAGGACGGGATGTTGTGACATTATTGGCCCTATGGGACGCGTACTACAGAAGACCCCGCTGTCAGGTCCCATCCCGATACGAAACGACAAGTGTCGCATCTTCTGCTGCCTCGAGGAGATTTCTTTATGAAGGTTACGTCCGACTGTACGAGGTCACACGAAGGTGAAACCTGGCTGAGCTCCTCTACTAAGGTAAATGTTTTATATTCTCGCGATATACACCGGAATACCAACCCATTAAAATACCTAACCGTATTATGAATAAATGAAATAGCTAATATAGAAACTATATTTTGTGATACTGCTCTAAAATTTTAACGACACTAACACTCCAGCGTTATTAAATTCAATTTAATATGACATGTGATTATTAATCTTTTAAGCGCATTAAATTACATATTTTTTTAAGAATCATTTCTCTCGGTGTTTTCAAAATCAGGCCATGGTGATAGAGCATACATAGCTCACATTATACTGATTTCCAACTTTATTTGCATTCTATTTTTAAACAGAAATTTATAATAATAAATAAATAAAATATCATGATAATAAAACAAATTAATTTTAATGGGTTTCTTCCATGCTCGTGTTAGAGAGAAATGAGCGAACTAGTTCTTTGAAATAAGGAACGTTCCGAATCAATTGGAACAAGCTTAATTACAATTACCAATTTATTTATTTATAAGTACTAATAGTAGTAATAGTATTCATTATTCTAATTAAGTTAGGTATATACAGAGGGTGCCGAAAATGTATACAAACTTCAAACAAAACAAAAAAACTGTGTTAACACAAACAGAAAATGGTGAGCACTAATCATCTTAGACTTTTACAGTTACAACAGTTGCTCAAAATGACCACTATCGGCGTGGATATACTTCTGAGTACGCTGAACTACTGATTGAGCAACGTTTGCGAAAGTGTCCTCAGCGATTGCAACACATGCCGTTTTAATTTCTTCCCGAAGTGCTGCCAGTGTAGCTGGTTTTCTACAGTATACAACATTCTTAAGAGTTCCCCATAGGTAGAAGTCCAACGGAGTTATATCCGGAGAACGCGGTGGAAACTGAATCGGACCTCTTCGTCCTATCCAGTGCGCGGGGCCTGTTACTGTGCGAGGTTTGCCAGATCTGCCATTGTGAACATCACATACGGTACGGAGTCTCAAATTTGTCTCGAATGCGTACAATTGTTACTCGCGTACACACGTCCCCATTACCTCTGAACTTCAACAACATTCTCGGTTTTCAGTACCATTTCAAAACTGCTTTCTGCTGTTCAAACGATAATCTTGGCTCCATTTTGTTGTAGCAACGCTAGCATAACATAATGTGGGTCACATATATTTACAGAACATCATACGATAATCTTGGCTTCATTTGTTCATTGTTGATTTACTTGTCACGTAGCAACGCTATCATAATGTAATGTGAGTCACATCTGTTTACAGTACATCATACTACACATTACTGATGTTTTTCGGTCCAACTTTGAAATATATTAAATAGATATCTACCGTGAAAGTGTGTATACATTTTCTGGTACTCTCGATATATTGCACAAAAGTCTCATACCTTTTATGCTCTTGTAAAATACTTCCTTTCTGAGTTTAATACCGAACTAATAGAAGAAACCACCAAAATTAACAATACATAACACATGCAATAACTCTGATATTCATTTCTTGTCCCTAAAGCATTTAAGAAAAAGGCTTAGACAGGCATATTTACAATTAAGTCTCAACATGCCAGTCACCCCTATTGGAATCAAAAATAAATCCGAGAGAAATTTTATCGCAACATCTTCTGTTTGTGTATACATAAACAAAATGTTCACCCAGTCTTCTGGTTCCGCAAATAATGGGTAAAGCCGCCTGCCATCTTCCTCATCAACCTTACGTGCTTTCCAGTCTTAAGCCACGCTATTCCCTACCTCGGTTTCATGCCTAACTCAATGATATAGTCTCGTTACTCCATCTAATCTCCATTTATTTCGCTCTGCAGGTCCAGAGATGACATCTGTATGCATCGCGCTTCTATTTCCTGCTAGTTATATCAAAAAGGGGTCTTTTGAATTTTTTCACTGTGCTACATTTATTACCCCTCTGCTAAATTTCGTTTAATCCGATTTTTGATAATTCCCGCTGTACAACCGATGCCTACCATTTTGGGTATTCCATTTATTTAATTGGTGCCAATAACACATTTTCTTCAAGCTTGGTTGTTGCATTTTAATTATTCTTAACCAGTATCTAATTACACTTATTTTTCTGTAGACCGCATCTTCCAACTTCCCACCCCTCGTAGTACACTATGGTTCGATATGCCACTTTCCAACCCAGAAAACGCAAAATAATATTTATTTAATTATTTTCACCAATCCCAAACCTAATTTCCATATAACATGAGGACATAACTATTACCTCATGTATAGTTTTTAATGTCTTGTCTGGCATATCCGGTAGCCAAGCTATAAATTTTAGTATCTCAGATAGTTGACCGCTTCCCTTGTTATATGTTTATTCCATTTACCTCTTATATCAAATCTTATTCCAAAATAGTCAAATTTTTAACGGTCTAGATCCCCCCCCCCCATATGTCCAGTTTTCCAATTTGCCGCTTTTAAAGGTTTTAAATGTATTTACTTCCATGTCCCACTGTTTACAATAATCTTGCAGTGCATTTAGATCATTTTGCAGGCCTTTTACCGTTCTAGAGAGAATTATTATACCGACGGCATATAAAAGAATACGTATTAGCTCATCTTCAATTCCGGTGATCTAATTCATTATTATGTTAGTGATATAATCAATAAACTATTAAAAAGCAACGTGATAATTTACAACCCTGTTTAACTCCCTCTGCGCCATGTATTACTCGGAGTGTTACACCGGTCAGTCTTGACTTCTTATAAGATTCTTAGTCATTTACTCAGAAAGCTCTTTACGTCTTAATTTTTCCCAGGAGCGCTTCATTTACAGTATCGCAAGCCTTTAAAATTTACAATTATACTATATAGTTTTCCCCCTTTATTTCTTAAGTTTTCATCAATTATTGTTTTAAACAAAAACATTGTCAGTGGTTAAAAAGTCCTCCTTAAAGCCAGCCTGAAATTTAGAGATTTTATCATACACCTTAACCCAACATTTAATTCTCTTGTACAAAACTCTGCTTAAATGTTTCCAAACACAGGCAATAGTGAGGTTCCTCTATAGTTTCTTTATTCTTTATAGTTGGACAGTGGCTGTTTTCCACTTTTCTATGTATTCTTCCCCTTCAAATTATTTATTGAAGTTGACTCTGTACAGATTTGCCAATTTGCCGAATGAACGTATTCTTAAAGAACTCAGCTAACAAGCGTCTTAATCTACTGAAATCCCCCTTTTTTAAACTTTTTATCGCTTGGACGATCTCTAATAAGTTTTGTCGTCTAACGCAGGCAGACGGGGCAACCATCATCCCCTCGGTGTACGTAATATTTGCACCAGCCTCTAGTTAGTTCTTCTCTTTCGAAAATTGCTTTAAAATGTTTACTCCATTCCCCAGCTGAAATATTTGATATGTAGTAAGGTTTGTATGACACATGTGTTAAAAGAGGTCTTATTTTGTAAAATAACGCTTTTAAAACTTGTATTATTGTTGTTATATTAATGTTGAAGATGCTAAAAACGGGCAAACACAGCCTGAGATAACGTAAACTAAAAATTAAATTAGCACATTAAAAAAGAAGACACGAAAAATTGCCTACTAAATACACTAGTCAGATACAAGGTGGTATGTATTTTTCCAAGCATTTCCCTTTGAATTGTACGCACTTGACCAAATATACTTGCCTGTCCTGGAAGACCGTTTTTGACATCTTCTTCATGACATCGTTGATGAACCAAAACGGTTCGTATTTGGCCAAATGTTATGTAGGGGTGGAGCGGTTTTATTTGGTAGAGGGTGATTATTGAATGTTTGTTTCTCTTACTGCCTCACTTCTAATCTGTTACCATGCCTTGCACTGATTCTCTACACTGACCGACCTACACTTAATTCCCGACTCTCACAAGTCTGTCCCTAATCTTTTACTCCTTCCACTATTCGCTCGTTTATTTTTATGCGATGGCCACTGGTTAAAATTACTTTTCCTTTTGACATTCACCATTTCCCACAAACTTAATTTCCTAGAAACAGCCTGTCATATATTTCGGCATTTTCCTTATATGCTGAACTTGTAAAGTAATGCCTCTTTCCTCCCTTAGTCATTTTAGATCGCCAAATGTTCTTCTAGATAACGCACGCATATTTCCCATTTACTTTCGTACTCATTCTCATGAATAGGCGGCATAACCCTTGTGACTCCGGCCTGCATATAATAAAACATTTCGTCTCGGTTCAGAAATTTTAATTCTCTTTTAGAATAATTTCTATATCTTTCTTTTGTTCTACGGTTTTTTTTTTATTTATTTTATTTACGGACACTCTTTAATATCTCAGAGCATCAGCCTCCCATTCAAATCAAGGCGTGAAACGGCTGACAAATTTTGCTCAGAGGCCTCTTCTTTCAGGCTTGAGGTTTTTTTTCCTTGCCGTAAATGTACGACACGGGACCAACGGCTTTACTTCCCTTCCGAAGGAAGCCATAATTAGGATTTTTACGCCCGAAAAAATCCCTCGATTCTGGCCGGGTTTGAACCCGCGATCTTGGGTTTAGAAGGCAAGTATGGTCACCACTACACCACTAGGGCCGATTTTGTTCCTCGGTCCCGTTAGTCATTTCCTCGCTTGAACATCTAAGTTTTTGCGTCTTCTGTCGGCGTATTTCCTTCCGAAATATTCGCATGGAGAGAAAAACCCGTGACTTGACAAAGAAATCTCCCCCCTCTCGTATATCTTTGACATGGGTTAGAAAGGGCATATTGGCGAGCAGTCATTAGGGTACACATAGGTCTCTTTCTTACAGGTTTACCTACAGGTGACTACAGTCAACACAAAATGAATACAATGCCTCTTGCAAATTACAGTTACCTGCCAAAATTATGCATACACACACGTATATGTCTCAAATCATACCAATCTATAGTAAACGTATCTCTATATCATGTCATTATATATACATAGCAAATATCCATATCAACTCAATATTTTAATAAATATAACTCTGCATCCGTAATTCTTAGATCTATATAATTATCACTACAACGAATTTATTAACTTAATAATGGCAGCATATAATTACGGTTGCAAGGACGTTATTTGTTATGGCTAAGGCGCCACCTTATCGGAGTGTTCCGTCAGGCACAACCACCTCATGTGTTTTCAGGTATGGAGTTTTTTAACGTGCTGTAAATCTACGACATGGGGCCCACGCTGTAAATCCCTCTCGAAGGACTTACGCTCGAGATTTTTACGTTCAAAAAAACCCATCGATCTCAGGTGATTTGAGCCCGCCCCAGAGGTAAACACATTATCCTTGCCACACGGGGCCGACACTGACGTATGTAAACTAAGTATAAATACAGATATAATACAATCAAAATGTAAGTATACTCCGAACATTCTATGATAGGCTAAGATAAACTAAAACCTTTAATTATAATGTTATTCAACTCAGGCAGAGAGAGAGAGAGGACTAGAAAGTACAGCCTATCGCATTCAAAAAACTGGTAAACAAAAATAAAAAATGGGATCCTAAGAGCACCCAAATATAAACTTGGCAAATTAAAATAGGAACATGTAAACATAGAAAATTTTAATATAATATAAAGTTCATATAGATATAAATAGGAAGGAATAGTGCCTAGGAATGCTCCAACATTTCTTGGCCTGACTCAGATATGTCGGGGTTTTTTCATTTGTTTATTTACGGACGCTCTTTAACATCTCAGGTCATCAGCGTCCCATTCAAATCAGAGCGTGAAACGGCAGACAAATTTTGCTCAGAGGCCTCTTCATTCAGACTTGAGGTTCTTTTTCGTGCCGTAAATGTACGACACGGGACCCACGGCTTTGTTTCCCTTCCGAAGGAAGCCACACAAGGATTTTTGCGCCCGAAAAAATTCATCGACCCTGGTCGGGTTTGAACCCGCGATCTTGGGTTTAGAATGCAAATATGGATACCCCTACACCAACAGGACCGACGGATATGTCGTAAAGATGACCAAATTACATTATTGTCGTTAAGTATCATCCTTTAGATGTCGGTCCTGGTGGTGTAGTGGTAACCATACTTGCCTTCTAAACCCAAGATCGCGGATTCAAATCCGGCCAGAATCGATGGATTTTTTTTTCGGGCGTAAAAAGCCTAAATATGGCTTCCTTCGGAAGGGAAACAAAGCCGTGGATCCTGTGTCATACATTTACGGCACGAAAAAGAACCTCAAGCCTGAAAGAAGAGACCTCTGAGCAAAATTTGTCGGCCGTTTCACGCCCTGAAAATTGAATGGGACGCTGATGACCTGAGAGGTTAAAGAGCGTCCATAAATAAATCAAATCAATCAATCCTTTAGATGGCGCGCTGTAAAGTTTCAGACGCGTATGTGTAGTCACTTGTTTGTGACGATCGCGTAAACAAACTAGCATTACCATTGTCTACAAAATAGATAAATCTGAAATAAGAACTCATATAAAGTATTTCATTTTCAAGTGTTTAACCCCAACAAAAGCTTAAAAAAAAGGAGTTATATTCCATAGTAAAGGGTTTTTCCTCTCCTTTTTCGAAGAACAAAAAGTGAGTTGCTGAATTTACGGTAAATACTGAGACTTTGTTACTTACATTTTGTAGAATGGATATTAAATAAATCATTATATATGCAGTTTAAAACATGTTTGTACTTGGTGAATTCACTAATCCCTAAACCTACTGTATACTTTATTACCGGAAGTCCTTTGTTGAAATGAGAGCGACGAGCGTTTTTTTTTTTTTTTTTTTTTTAACCGAGTTTCACTTTCATAAAGAAAAATGTAAAGCCACGGCTATATAGAATCTTAATTGGGAATATTTTCTAACTTTGTTTTTCAAATTATTTCTTATTGTCCACATATGGTTTGGAACTTGTGTATTTTTGTGTTAAGATCTTCTTCATATCATAAGAGGGTAATAATTTTCCAGCCTAACCATTTTCTAGGTATGATAAAGACAAAACTATATTTCACTTTTCAATATAGTTACCCGTTATTGCAATACACTTCTCACATCTTTCAATGAACATTTCAATCCTCCCCCCCCCCCAAATAGAAGTCTTGACTGCAAAATGGGCATAAACATCACTTTATAGTACTTCTTAGGCTTTCACGACGGATGTTGTAGTTAAAACAGTTAAAATCTTCCGGGCTGTTTTACCGTGGTCCATGGTTTAAGTACTACCATAGCTTTCACCAACTACACCGGTTGGCATCTTCAGTGGACGATGAATAACACCTAACTCTTAACAAGACGACGGTATTGATCCGTAGATCCGTAGGTGAAAGCTATGGTAGTAACTTAAACCATGGACCACGGCAAAACAGCTCGGGAGATTTTAACTGTTTTAATAAACATCACTTCCTCGACACACTTAAACATTTTTCCTCAAACTTGAATTTTGAGACGAGGAAATAGTCACTGAGAGTTAGATCTGGGCTGTGGGGTGGGTGGTCGATTTCCTTGAAGCCACATTTCTTCACAGCTTCCTTTGCAACAAGAGCTGTGTGCACAGGCGCGCTGTCGTGAAGAAGACGCACATCACACTCAGCTTTCCTCGCCCTTTCTCTTTGATGGAAGACCGTAGTCTGTGCAGTAGGTTAGCTTAGTACTGCCCATTTACTGCGGTGTTCCTCTGCTTGAAGTCAATGAATTATATTTATTCACATTCCCAAAAGATTGTGACTTTGATCTTCTTGGTTGACTGAGTGACCTTGGCCTTTAGAGGTGGTGCTTCTCCAGGTTTACACCACTCCATTGATTCTCTTTTGGACAAGATCATAGTAGAGGACTATAGTTTCATCTCCTGTAGCAATGGTTTGCAGAACTTCTCTCTCGTTGCTACGGCAGAGTTTCAAAAATGTCTGACAACAGATGACTCGTTGCTGCTTTTGGAGTGAGGAAAGAAGTCTAGGCACCCATTTTGCATTAACCTTATCCACGTTTAAATGTTCATGAATAATTCGAAGGACTGTTGTTTTAGAAAGGCCCAACCTTGCTGCTACATCTGTAACTTTGAGTGGCAGGTCTTCCATAATTTCACCTTCAACAAGAGGGATTTTTTCAGGAGTATCTCCAAGGGCCGACCTGCACGCTCTTCGTCTTCAATATTTTTTCGACCCATTCGAAAAAGTTTGCCCCGTTCTTTTACGGTAGAATATGAGGGAAATGCTTCCCCATATACACCGTCCAATCGCTGTTTAATTTCATTTGAAGTAAGTTCTTCTATTGTGAAGAACTTAATAACAGCTCGAAGTTGCATTTTGAACATGTCACAATCTTCTACACATAGCCTTTTTATGCAACTATATCTAACAACTGAACACAGTGTAGCGGAAGTTACAACTGCAATTATTTACTTAACAGATAAGGTATCACACCAGATAAGGCCTTTGTGAAAGCGATAATCCTTATCGGCGAGGCCGGAAACTTATGGACCTACCCTCGTATACCGATAAACGTGTTATGATTCTTTTAAAATTGTTCGTTTGGAATTTTAGTTTAATGATTTAATCTAGTGCTGTATTTCTTTGAAGCAAGGTAATGGTGTGTTATTGTTGGTCAGCGTAGTGACTTTATTTCTGTGTTCTGCATGAATGTCGTAATCCTTCAGATAATTTTTCCTATGTTTGTGGAAAGTTCGCATAAAACCCCTAAAGGAAAAATCTATAAACTTATAAAACCAGCTTATTTTCACTACTTTGGCTGCATATTTGATGAGTGAACCCCAAAATTTTGTTACATTACTTTTACTTGTACAACTGATGTAGAAAGTGGTTATATGGAAAATTAAAATCTTTGGTATTCGCCATGCCTATGATTCAGCTGGAACAATAAAATCTCGCGAATGACGGATATTCGTGTATTGTAAAAATCTCCGGTTTGACTAAGAAAACAAAATCCATTGCAATCTATATAAATGTGCCATCAGCAATTCGAACAGCCCCTCATAGCAAAACCAGCGATTAATGAAACAGTTTGAAAGGATTTAATAATGAGGCCAATGTTTTCTGTTACCTGTAAGAATTATTTACCATTTGAAATATTAAAAGTAAAAGGAGGATATTTTCTATGGCCCACAGCTAAGGAAGCTTTTAAAAGACGAAAAATGTTTAAAATAAGATATGAAATGTGGAACTGGCAGCCTGGCAGTAGTACAAGGATTTCTTAGCAATAAGAAGGATGAATAATATGAATCTTTAGTGAACACATTACTAAAACGTTATAAAGAAATGGACTGTAATATACCACTAAAAGTGTGTGTCTTTCATTCACACTTAGCATTTTTCCCTGAAAATGTGGGTGCTGTAAGTGATGAACAGGGGCAGGTTTTCACCAAGATATGGCCGCGATGGAAAAACGTTATCAAGGGGGGTATGAATCCCACAATTTTGGTGGATTATTGCTGGTTTCGGAGGAGGGGCAATAACAAGAGAAAGCCACGAGGCAGCGAGCATTTTTAGGGTCTATGAAGATATGCGTTTGACAATTCTGTGGTTAGGTATTTAATCGATTTATATACGTTCATTTATTGATATCTTCATTAACAAGTACGTTAACTGTCCTAAAAATAGCAAAATTCAATTGGCGCTTATGTATGAATGAAGGAATTAAGCCCTTGTGTCCCATTCAGGACTAGGGCTCATTGATTTCTCATATGGTGAGCTAGTCTATGTGAGTTGTTGTCCCTATGAGTTTGTTAGGTTCATAATGTTTCTTATTTTACAAGTTTAACACAATTTAACTAGAAGCTTCAAGTGCTGAGTCTATTAAGTTTATCACTTTCACTATTGACTTCGGTTGTTTTCTTCTTTCTGCAGCTCTGTACCAGGCACGCGGTTCCGTGCTACGCTGGTCCAGTGTGGCCCGACTGCTTTCTTGAAGGAGTCTGCTCACGTCGTACTCAGTCTCCCTGTCCCTCTCCTACTGATATGTAGATCCTATGCGGTAGTTATATGTCCCCGTCTGCTGCTTGATAGCCTTGCTACATATACGTCCCATTTCCACGTCAGGCCGTTTACACGTTTAGTCCCGACATCTTTTTTAATTCCACAGATGATATTTTATCCATAAGAAATATCGCTAGTGCTTTCCGCTCCGTTTTAGGTTAGCAGATGCTGATATTATTCTTTTCCACTTCGTTAGGCTCCAAGTTTGGCATCCACATAATCGTATTGGGAATATGCACGAGTCCAGCACGTCTAAACTCAGTTTTCGACTCAAAGTATTGTCCACCGGTAGGAATTTCAATGACCAGAATGCTCTCCATGCTGAGGAAATTCTTTTGTTGATTTCTTTGCCCACATTATACTGGAATACAACTATTCGTCGTAGGTAGACATACTCTGATATCACTAGAGGTATTTTCGGGCTGTTATGTCGTGGTCTGCTGGAGCTAGGAGTTCCAGACGTTTCGTCCACAAGTGAGGCGAACATCTTCAGTGGCGAGGACGAATTTCCTTGTAGAAGATATCACTGTGTCTCTGTGGTATATAAAATTCAACATCATTTTCAGAATCAGCGCATCTTTTTCAATTAGAATTAGCAATTTTCACTGCGGATGTATTCCCAAAAAGATTTTTTTTGTTTTGTTTCCTAGTGTTATTAAACATAAACTTTTGGATTCTGTATTTGGAAAAAAGTAAAGGAACAGTTCTATTTAATAATATGAAATACTATTATTACAAGATGTTAACCAATATAAAACTTACACATAAATAATACAATGACGCTCTTTTAAAAATCATCCATTCCCTGCTCACCGGAGCGATACCCTCCTCTATCGCTGACATCTGATGCTGCGAACCGAATTTTATACTCACCAATCTTACGGAAGAGGAGTTAACCTAATGGATGCAGAAGGAACGGTGAGTGTAAATGATAGTTTCTTAAGAAGATGTAGATTGTGTGTCGTCAATGAGCAACACTTTCAAAAGTTTCTGTAAGAAGGATGAGTTCAACAATAATTTATTTTATACATAGTATCTAAGGTGACAGGTGTAGACCAAGGCGGGCCGCGAATGGAACGTTTAAAATGTAACTCGCTGTATAACAGGAATACAAATGACCGCTTAAATTATCCCTACAGACTTACACCTATATTTTTCAATCCACAATTTCTAGATGTATCGAGAAGATAAATTGACAACAAAATTATAGTAAAAATAAGAAAAATAAAATAGAAAGCGACTGTCATTTGTGCTACAAAATATACTTCTTAAAACATAAATTAACGGCATGAGAAATGAACTTTTTTATAAAATGGTTTGATTCAATAGCTTATCTCTTATTGTTTAGTCTAAAGGAGGGTTTCAATCTTGACCCTAAAGTTTGTACTTGTGACTATTATCTAGTCTAGATATAAATACTACCACACATTGTTTTGTGAATAAATTAAATACGGTTTGCAATATTTTAATTCCCTTCTAGTATGTTCACTTACAATATACAGCACCAATCACACCGCCACGGCACGAACTTGTTATTGGGAGGTCAGGGGTTCGATTCCCTCCAGAAACTTCTACATGATTGAGGTTTTTTCCAGATGTTTCTCAGTGCTCTTTTCCCTCCAACTTGCCAATGTTATATATATATACAGTTATAATAGCGCGGCAGCGAGGTCGCAAGGTCGTAGCTCCGTGAGTTAACATATACACACAAAAATACTTGCTCTAAAGTCTTTGCGAACGAATATAGACTGCTTATTGCTCGGACGGACAGGTAGACAATTGAGTGGGGAGAGAAGTTGGACTTGGTCGAACTGCAAAATTGCATGCGAGCGGTGAGGACATATTCTGGAAATGCAGCCTTTTGGGGGTAGGATGATTGTTCCCTTATTTATGTAAGTTTTCTATTACTGTAATAAAGTGCTTCACTGACGCCAGTAAGAAGTATTTGTTTATTCCAACATATTTTCCTGCGGAATTCATTATAACGGTAACTTTCTATAGCTAAAAATATATCCATTTTTCTTAGGAAAATGTTCAAAATTGGTAAGTAGGTCGATATAATAGTCTCGTTTTCACTGCGTTTAGTAAATGTTTTAAAAGCTATATATATTATCTGACAGATGGCAAACTTTCAGCTTACAAATATGAAGAAACACCCTGTCGTTATACGCAGCAATTGATAAACTGTATTTAAAAGGCTAGTCTAGTGTTTTTGTAATTTTTTTAAAATTAATATATGTTTAAAATTTTTAAGAATTATTTTTAAATTTTCTTAATATACAAAAAGGAATTTGATAAATGCTCAGATAACTATAATTAAAAACTAAGTTAATTTTAAAAAGTTAATAATTATTATGTTTAATTTAATTTCTAGTTACCAGTAATAGTGTGTAGTGCCTTTTTCTGTCTACATTACAAGCTGTAAGTGACTTTTTGCGAGTCTTTTGCAACTGGAGATGGAAGGAAACATGACATGAGCATCCAAATTAAGAATGGGAGTAAAAACAATAGAGCGCATGAAGGAGGGTTAGGAATAGATTGAGGGATATAGATAGGCAGAATTGCAGAGATATGGTTTCGCTGGAAGTACAGCCGGGGCTAAAAATCTGAATGGGAGATGGAGCAGTACATCAAAACAGAGACTTAACTCCTAGGTAGGGGCTCACGTGATTCAGACTGGGGGCATGGCGTATGAATGGAGAATTTGCCCCACCTGTGAGGAGGGGATGAATCATGGACCCATATTCTGGCTGATTATAAAAGTACGGAAGAATAGATGGAAAAGTATCTACCACACTCCTTTACTATATCGAACAAAGAGTGATGTTCATGCTGGGCTCTACTGGCAGGTGAACTATTAATGAGATTCCGTCCCGAATAAAAATATTATAAAATGTTAGCATAAACAATTACATATAAATAGTATTACAATTAGGGTGTACAATTTATGTGTATTCGTGTTAGTAGTTAAGTTATTTGTGTATTGTGTATGTCACGGGTAGTAAGAAGGAAAAAATCTGGCGGACAGAAACTTTAGAAATAAGGCAAAATATGTAGATAGTGAATGTGTTGTATATTGGACAAAGAACAGATGACCATGTGCCCTCCTTTTATAATAATTGTTAAAATGGTAGAAGATGGTCTAACGACCGGATGAGGGGATATTTGATTAAAGATTGGGATTTCGAGTCCTGGAGGAAAGAAAGAGTTGAGCCATCAGAGAGAGGTATAAGATGAGTTATGTAGAGAGAAAGAGTTGAGCCATCAGTGGAGTGTGAATTCAGTGACGAGACAGGATGCGCTTAATCATCAAACAGAGTGAGTTATAGCTATCGAGAGAAAAGTCATTTGAGCTATAGAAAGCGAAAGTAAAGCAATAAACGGGAGTGTGTTTTGACAGATGATTAGTTCGATTAGTGCAAGTGTGATTTAAAAAACGCTCAACAGAACTTAAAAAGGTGACCCTTAATATTGAACAAGTGAAAAAAGTAAATAAATAGTTACATCTCCAGTCTTAAGATTTGCTTTTATACATTTCCTAGTTCCCGACTATTTTCCCCCGTTGACCTGAAAAGGTAACAAAATTCCAGCGCTCTACCTAATCTAGCTGTGGCATAGCGACACATCGAGACTGCGGCGGGAGAGAAGAAGAAGAACTTCATTGATTCTACAAAACACTATGGGTATTCTGATCAATTAAAACCCATCTTTTTTCTTCCCCCCCCCTTAAAACCGTCGCACAAGCAAGGAAATAGAGGAGAAATTAGGTCAATTTCTGATGAACATGAGACAGCTCAGGCCCGAAAAGACTGATGACAGAGGAATAAGCTGGGGAAAATAAAGTTATTAAATGAAGCTGTGTGCTATTCTTAATGGGATTTATTAATATTTTTATGTGTTTTAATATTTTTAAAAATTGTTCTCATATTGTACCCTAATAAGAAGGGAAGTAAATCAAATAACTTAAAGGGTTGCATTTGATTAATTATGTCGTGATTATAGTTGGGAGTGGGTTACATTTTAATTAAATTTTAAATGTAGCATTTAGTATCCATTTGAGAAATAAAGTCATTACTAGTTTGTACAGCCTGTAGGTAGTTAACAAAATAATGTAATTGGTAGAGTAATGAAAAAAATTTATTTAGGCCCTTGGATTGGGTCGAAGCCTGGTCCCCTGGAATTCCAGCAGGATGCTGCTGATGAACCGGGGACTGGGGACTGATGTAATCAAGGTGGAAATATTGTATTTGTTCAATTATATTAGAACTTGGATGAAGATGATAGAATAAATTCAATTATTGTATTACTATTTTTTTCGTATTTTTATACTTTTTTGTATTTGTTCTTAGCATATCAATAAATTTCAATTTTATTGTACCCTAGATTTATTTATTTTATCTTTATCTTTGTCTTATTTATAAGCTATAAAACATATATTAAATCAAGCAGACCTGGTGTGTTATAAAAGCACGTTGAACTCGTGAGCCCGTTGTATTTTATTTGTGTTACTGTAATAAATACGCTGCTGCTGCTGCTGCTGCTGCTGCTGCTGCTACTACTACTACTACTACTACTACTACTACTACTACTACTACTACTACTACTACTACTACTACTACTACTACTACTACTACTACTACTACCTTTTTATACCTGAACAAAGAGTCTCTAATCATAATCGATGATCATTTGCAGTAAATAATATTCTGAGAAAAAATACATTTTTTATTTTTCTGTAACACGCTTTATGAAATTATGGTATTTATGCTGTGCTGTTAAAAACTTTATTAAAATACATTCAACGGTTTTCATAGAACAATCACTGCTACTTTAAGGTTTATTTTTTGAAAAATCTGTAAATATATTTATACAACCCTACCCTGATCACGTGACTGAGTTCAATCAATAACTCTGATTGGCTGCACTCGCTTTAGTTTAGAGGATTTAATTCAGCAAATCCGCGCGTGACTCCGTGAACATGGTCCCACAATCCTTTGCGCGTGATCGAGTTAGGAACGGCGTTAACGGTCCCTGTGACGTCATCATATAAGGGAATTTAAATTCGAGATATCGATTACTGTCAACACCAATTCTGAGGTCGACATGATGAGGAGAAACGGTTTTAGTAAGAGGCGTCTATCGAATTTCGATACGGAAACTTTGCAAATTAAAATAACTTAAACTAACAAGCCATTAGAAAGAAGTAACGGTATTTCGTATAACTTTAGAAAGCGGTACTTAACAAAAACAGTGTACTCCACCTTCCTCAGTATCAACATGATTAAAATTTCCCAGTGAAGTTACTAGGGGTAGACAAACAGTTACATGCATAAAGTTGTGCCATTATTTCGAACACTGATGCATTTTAATGTAACTTTTCTCTATTTTGCATATCTGTTAACAAACCTTTTGGAAAACTTGCAGTATGTTGTTCGTCGTATCAGCGTTAATGCACTGCTTTGGCCACCGGCATGTCACGGTACGAACGCTGGTGTTGTAATCGCTTTTGCGGCGGAAATTTAATTGGATTTCCCTGCATAGTGCTATTGAACGTGTTTGACACACTGACCCGCCATGGACAGGCCTAAAATATCAGCTTCATTCACTGAACAACTTTCAATATAAATAGCTTCACTTTCAAAGTATTTTTTTTTTATTTTTGCCTTTCCCAAAAAATATATTAAATGGCGTGTTTTTTTTGGGGGGGATTACATGTGGTTGTACCCGCCGAATACAAACCTTTCTCCTAATTTTGTAAGTATTCTTTCATCCCCCCATCTTTCCAATGCCTGCCTCTTTCCTGTTTCCTTGAACTTGCAAATTACGCCATCCTACTTAGCGGCCTTACATTTTGTTTGTTATTAATATCTTTATTAATATTTGTTTTGAGAGTTTATTATATTAAAACGAAAAGGACAACTAAATAACAAAACGGTCAATATACTTTCCCTCTTTCATATATTCTTATCTACATTACTTTATTCCAGTCAACAGACGCAAATGTGCAACGGGACATACCTGCTTCTTTAATACATTAAGTCTTGCACTTCCTTCAATACACAGTACAGACAGACCCATTAATAAACATTAAAAGTTCCACAAAATCAATTAAATTGTAAGAATGTGTCTTCGTTAAATTTTGTCTTAATGCTCTTTTAAGAGTATTGAGAGTTGGTACATTTAAAATGATCATAAGTGAGTTGCTAACAATTCTGCTTATAAAACATAAAGGTTGTTTGGAAAATTTCTTCAGTAATTTAACTACATATATGTAAATTATTTCTTTGTCTCTTAAAATATATGTTTACTTTTCTATTTAAGATAAACAGTTTGAATTCTTCTTATAAAAATAGCAGCATTATGTATCAATAAGCCAGAAAAACAGTTTAGTATATTGTGCGATAATACTAATTGCATTAAAGCAAGGGCTAGGACCGGCTAGGACCGATGGATTTTTTCGGAGCATAAAAATCCTAAGTATGGCTTCCTTCGGAAGAGAAGTAAAGCCGTGGGTCCCGTGTCGTACATTTACGGCACGAAAAAGAACCTCAAGCCTGAAAGAGAGGCCTCTGAGCAAAATTTGTCGGCCGTTTCACGCCCTGAGTTGAATGGGACGCTGATGACCTGAGATGTTAAAGAGCGTCCATAAATAAATCAATCAATCACTAAAGCAACAAAATAGTTATTATTTTATCACTGTCAAAAAAGCCATTTTTAAATTTGGTAGCAAAGCAATTTTAATAAATATAAAATCGATATGGACCTTCCAGGATAACAGACTGATTAAAATAATGTCTAAAAAATGAATTACCTTTGTAAAATACAAGAGAAAATAAGAGCAAATAAAATTTAAAGGAAATAAAATTTTGTTGCTAAAGTATGAATAAACAGTTTTGTCTATTTTCATTATTAAATTATTAGCTACACCAACATTTAAATTCGTTTACAACACATTTCTTTAACTCTCAAATCACTGATAACAGAGAATAATTCTTTTACCTACAAGGTACACTTGCCCGAGTAAAGGTTGGTATGCTCTTTTTCTGAATAGTTTCCATTGAGTTCTTTCAAATGGCCAAACTTGTTTGCCACACTTAGAAGGCAGACTGCAAACAAATTTTTGACATCGACTTCAGAGCCCCCTCATGACACCCGTTGATGAACTAAAACCCTAGGGTCACACTTAGCTAGGTCCGGACTGTATGGAGGGTGGGCACCTGCTCGACGTTTTTACTGGTCAAGTGATGAGGCAACAACGTAGCAAAGGCGAGAACGTTCTTTGTCAAGGCGAAGGCGCCAAACAAATAAATGGGCATGGCATTTTCTGGATGTGTTCTGCCAGGATGCTCAAAATAGTCATGTAATACTCCCCATTATGTTTAAATACAGTCGAAGAACGAAATCACCATAACATTTCCTGCAGAGCGAATAACCTTGGCCTTCTTTGAAGTCGGGGAACCAAGTGATTTCCTGACTAAGTAATGATGGAATTCAGGTATGCCTCATCATACTCCGCTACCAGAGGCTGAATCTCCCAAAGCACGTCCACATCTCCAGTTCAGACGTCGTCAATCTCGGTGCCCATTTGGAATAGACGCTGTTATGTGCAACTGATACAAAAATGGTGAACGCACACAATGGGAAATCTGTCACGTGTCTAATCACTTTTATTCGTCTATCTTCCCAAACAATGACGGCAGTGGGCTGGTGCTGTATGAGTGTGAAGGACTTGCGCTGTAGAAAGGTATCTGTTAGGTAACACTGAATTTTGACCGCCTGGTGTGATGTTTGCCTCACAACATCTTTTCCTCCTGGGGGCATAGCACAAACACTTTGAGCAAGACTGAAGTCCGAAATATCCTCCTCATCTCTAAGACTCTAATTCCATCCAGTAGTAGCTATAAACGCTGAGCACTAGATATAGGGATGTCTACTTTTATTCGTTTTGGTTAGAGTATTATGATTTTCAATAGTTGCCAAAAATTCATACACAATTCAAACACACGCAAAAAAATCTGTATTAATATAGAAAAAGTGAATTCACACAAATAGAAAATGATGAGCACTCATCATCTTAGAATTTTACAGTTACAACAGTTGCTCAAAATGCCCACCATCGGCGTCGAAACACTTCTGAGTACGTTGAACTACTGATTGAGCAACGTTTGCGAAAGTGTCCTCAGCGATTGCCGCACATGCCGTTTCAATTTCTTCCCGAAGTGCTGGTCTGCCAGATCTGCCCTTGTGAACATCTCATACGGTACCACGAGTCTCAAATTTGTCTCGAATGCGTGCAATTGTTACTCGCGTTGGCGGTTCTGTTCTGTACACACGTCTCCATTGCCTTTGAGCTTCAACAACATTCTCGGTTTTCCAATACAGCTTCAAAATTGCTTTCCGCTATTGAAACGATAATCTTCGCTCAATTTTGTTGTAGCAACGCTAGTATAACGAAATGTGTGACATCTGTTTACGGAACATCATACAACAATCTTGCCTTCATTTGTTCATCGTAATTTACCGTTACATAGTAACGCTATTATAATGTATGTGAGTCACAGCTATTTACAGAACATCATACTACACATTACTGTTGTTTTTCGGTTCAACTTTGAAATATATTAAATAGATATCTACTGTGAAAGTGTGTATATGGTTTTTGTACCTTCGGCATATATACACACCACCACATCACCATCATCCAACAAATAAACTTAATAATATCCTGCAAACTTCCCATTTTGCAAATTTATGGAGCCCTGTGCTTCAAGAATGCGTACCAACGACAATAACAAACTGACGAAAGACAATCCTGTGGCGCTAACTTTTGTTTCTTGTAGTACAGCCAACCTTAAGACAGAAACGTCGTGATTTTGCCGACCCCAAAGCTGTGCTGACAAAAGAAGGCACCTGAGCGTGAATAACAAGTCGCCAGAGGAAAGAATATGTGAGTGACAGACGAAACTGATAAACGTTTGAAGAAAGGCATGTCTTTGTAGGTAGTTTACAAAGCAAAGGTTCGCTCAGTGGATAAACATGCCACAAATAAATCTTTGTAGTATTTAGAATTCAAAAACGCGGTGCAGGAATCAAAATAATAATGCCCACATTGTCTCTCAGTTCTAATGTAGTCGTGATTGTTACTATATTTTTTGTAACGCTTTAACGATCATGACGTGAACGTTTTAAATTGAGATCAATCGGCGAGTGAATTTAAATTGATGACGTAGTTGCCAGTTAGCACACTTTGCCTTGAAGGGAATCGATTTTGAAAGCTCGACACTATATATTATCGCGATTTAAAGAATGAATACAATTTATAAACAAACTGACTTACAGGTATGACGTGGCAATAGGCTTTCCAAGGCGCTCTCTTACCCTGCACAACGAATTCTCAGAACTAGAATTACTAAATTCACTGTTTATACTGATAGAAACTCGTTCCCCAATAGTGCCTCCATTCATTTTAAATGTCTCGCGATAAAATAAGTATAATTATGTTATAAATATAAATAATGCATCCTTTTTAACTTTATCACTTTCTTTTTCAACACATTTCTCACGCCGTTACAACAACAACAAAAATTTAATATGTCCGTAGACAGAAATCATCACTTCTTTGAATGGCTTCCTTCGGAAGGGAAGTAAAGCCGTGGGTTCCGTGTAGTAAATTTACGGCACGAAAAAGAACCTCAAGTCTGAAAGAAGAGGCCTCTGAGCAAAATTTGTGACTGTTTCACGCCCTGAAAAGAATGGAACGCAGATGACCTGAGATGTTAAAGAGCTTCGGTAAATAAATAAAATAAAATAAAAAAATCAATTCTTTCACCTCATCAACATTCCTAAATCCTTCACAGTTGCAAGCACGTGATGAACACCGGAAGCAAAATAAGGATTATATTAATGAATATGGTGAAAGATCTGAATCCCCAATCTTCCGAGGTTGTCAAATGTTGCAGCGGTCGTGTGATGGGATATGTTATAATGACATACAGAATGTTCCTTTTTGCTCGCTTCAACACCTCCAAAATTGGGCTATAATCCAACATTAATCACCCTTTCACCCTTTTCCTGTTAATGTTTTAAAACTGATCCTTAATACTCTAGAAGCTAATGAAAGAGGTCTTTTCGACTGAAAGTTGAAACTTGAACATCTTCTCTGGAGATCATCGTAACAATATGAGGTAGTACCCACAATATTCAGGACTGGTGGGACTTCTCGACAGCAGTTGCAGTAGAGTTTTGTACCGCTAGGTGGCAACACTAGCACATCTGATGAGAGAGTGTTTAAAGTTTCATGCAGTTGGGTAGATGCGTTGAGATTCTATAGTACTTTTGATGATACTCTGTGTGCAGTGTGTGGCGATTTTACGATGGATCCAAGATTAGAACAGAGAGTGTGCATCAATTTCTATGCAAATCTCGGGAAAGTGCTACGGAGACTCTCGCCATGATTCAACAAGTGTTTGGGGGACAAAGCATGAGTCGTACATATGTGTTTGAGTGGCATACTCGGTTCAGAGCCGGCCGCACAGCTATTGAGAACGATGCTAACACCGGTAGGCTCCTCAACTGCAAAACGCCTGACATTGTTGCCAAAGTTCAACACCTCGTTCGTGAGGATCGACGTCGAACCATTGAGAACTTGCTTAATGAAGTAGGAATTGGTTATGGGACATGCCAACGAATTATAACTGATGAATTGGGCATGCATCGTGTCGCCGCAAAATTTGTGCCAAGGATCAAAGAGCGCAGCGTGTTGAAGTTTGCACGGAGCTTCGTCAGACCGTATCTGATGACCCAACCTTCTTGACCAGGGTCATCACCGGCGACGAGAGCTGGACGTACGCTTATGACTCCGAGACAAAACAACTATCCTCCCAGTGGAAGAGCCCGAACTCACCAAGACCAAACAAAGCGAGACAAGTGAAGCGCAAAGTCAAGAGCATGCTCCTCGTTTTCTTTGATACCAAGGGGATTGTGCACAAAGAATTCGTCCCACCAAATCAAACAGTGAATTCCACGTACTACTGTGACGTTTTGCGACTGCTCCATGAAATTGTGCGGAGACGACGGCCATTACTTTGGCGACAAGGGAACTAACTGTTGCATCATGATAATGCGCCATGTCACAATTTCTTGTTCACCAGGAGCTTTTTGACGAAAAATAACATGACGGTTGTCCCCCATCCACCGTACTCGCCTGATTTGGCACCCTGCGATTTCGCGCTATTCCCCAAACTGAAAATCAAGTTGAACGGACGTCAGTTGAGAGGATTCAAGGAGAAACCTGTTCTGTGCTAAACATCCTCAAAGAACATGACTTCCAAAATGCAATTGGAAAATGGCAGAATCGCTGGGACCGGTGTATACGTGTGGAAGGGGGTTACTTCGAGGGTTACGGCGGTCATTAGTCTCAAAGAAAGTTTTTGACCAGATGGCAGCACCAGCCCCGAATATTCTGTAACCATCTCGTATGTGTGGACCTGTTGCTGACATCCAGAACTCTGACCAGTCTTTCTACTTATGTTTTTTACAAATAATCCTGATTTTATAGCAAAGAGACAAGAAAACGCCATAATACATGATCATACATTGAGGATCTAGAAATCGAGTGTTTTATGTTAC
Source organism: Metallyticus violacea (assembly GCA_030762175.1). Classification (NCBI taxonomy): domain Eukaryota; kingdom Metazoa; phylum Arthropoda; class Insecta; order Mantodea; family Metallyticidae; genus Metallyticus; species Metallyticus violacea. The sequence goes on along the minus strand of CM060837.1, from coordinate 37,629,811 downwards.
ATTATTAACTATTCGTCTCAAACGATATTGTTTCATAATAATCCATATGATTTCTCAATAATCACAGTATGCCCATTCGTAATTTTGAAGATTCATATTTCATGTTGCAATGGCCAATAGCAGTTAAAGTTTATATGGTGGATATGCGGAATGTATAAGAATAACTAAACCTTTTTCTGGTGTGATAGAAGACATGAAAATAAACATATTCTTAATAAAAGTGATGTCCAAAAATGCTTCGTTTTCAAATATAGTGGCATGAAGAAAAAAATGAAAGAATGTATTGGAAATTTACTTTATTTATTTCTATGGTAACATTATTTTGTCATACACACACACACACACACACACACACACACACACATATATATATATATATATAAAATTCGTCAGTTTGTTCTTATCGTTGGTACGAGGATAGGTCCATAAGTTTCCGGCCTAACCATTTTCTAGGTATGATAAAGACAAAAACTATATTTCACTTCTCAATATAGTTATTCTTAATTGCAATTAACTTCTCACATATTTGAATTAACATTTCAATCCCCCCAAATAGTCAGAAGTATTGTTTGCAAAATGGACATAAACAACATCCATCACTTCTTCGTCACACTTAAAGTTTCTTCCTCGAAGGTCCTTCTTGAGTTTTGAGAAAAGGAAATAGTCACTGAGAGCTAGATCTGGGCTGTAGGGTGGATGGTCGATCTCCATGAAGACACATTTCTTCACAGCTTCCTTTGCAACAAGAGCTGTGTGCACAGGCGCGTTGTCGTGAAGAAGGCGCACATCACCACTCAGCTTTTCTCGCCTTTTCTCTTTGATGGAAGCACGTAGTATGTACAGTAGGCCAGCACAGTACTCCCCATTTACTGTGGTGTTCCTCTCCTTGAAGTCAATGAAGAGCATTCCTTCACATTCCCAAAATATTGTGGCCATGATCTTCTTGGTTGACTGAGTGACGGAAAATTAACTGGGTCATCTTTAAGTGGCTCCGGAAGCACTTTCCGCAAGAAAAATACCATAAACATGTTCATTCAATGCTGCAGGCATAAAAAAAAAGGCTCCAGTAGTAAGTTATCAACAAATTCAATCCAAATATTTACAAAAAACTTCCAATGATTGCAGAGATTCTCCACAGCTTTAGGATCAGTATCACTTCAAATGTGACTATTGTGTGTATAAAAAAGTCATCTCTGGAAAAATTTGCCTCATTTGTCTATAATATGCATTTAGCAAAATCGGGCTCATTGTTAACTGTATGTAAGCACCATTCAGCAAATTGTTGTCTATTAGGATACTCATCTAGTATTAATTTCCATGCTTTTTGAATATGAAATAGATGCTTTACATACTCACAAGTCTCTCCGCACAGACATGTGGACTGGCATTCATCGAATGGGCAACAGCTCGAGTTCTAGTCCGTGCATTATTTTCAAACGCCTACAAAGCCTCATGTTCAACGTATAATGTTCTCACAGTTCAATTCGTCCCTGAATTTAATTTCTTTATTTGGCTTTGGCCATTATCTCAAAGGTGTTGATCTAGCCTTGAAAATGTATGTTAAGGAATATGACGCTGAGGGTATTGCTTCACACAGATTCGTTTTGCCAAATTACCATTGACGTAAGGTGTTCCAAATGCCTTATGCATGTCTGAAAATTCAACATTTGTATACCGTTGCATTTTAATACCATGGAATTAAATAAACAAGTTTCACAGAAGATATTTTGTGACATGCATCAACAAATAACTTCAATCGTAAATATCTGAAACATAAATGCACCCAAAAGGTAAAAAAATGAGTTCTTTCTTTTATATTTAAAACAAAGTATATCCGGGCACTACTTTACTACTAAGAAATGTTTATTTTCATGTCCTCTGTCATATCAGAAAAGTGGGATCGGTTATTCTGATACTCTCTGTTTGTTGCACTTCTCTATTTAAGGGAATGTATCTGTGAAATTTGGGCGAAATCTTTTTTATATATATTTAAATATCCTGGTGTTTAAATGACTTCAGTTTCTTTCTGTTGCAAAATCTAGTGATTTTTTTAACTGCCCGACCCAAAATTAGGAATGAGATGATGAAGAGACATCTATTGGGATTTTCAGAAGTCTTGTAGACCCCGGAAGAATGTTCTTGAAATGTAATGGTGGTGAATTATTATTACGTTTTTATAATGAAGTTATTACCAAAGCTGAGAAAGGCCCAAAATATGAAGAATATAGTAAAACTTTTCTTTTAGTGCTGTATTTACAATAATACTTTCATACAAAAGGTACAACACAGAATGCCAATGAAAGTTTTCTAAGCATAATTTGGAACAGATGTAGTAAAAAGTTTTTGTTTCAAGAAATACATTCATCTAAGTTTACTATTGCATATTTGTGACTCTAACTCCAAACTATAATAATATCTGCACTCATTCTCCTGTAATATTGGCTAACAATTCTCTTTATCTACTTTTTTTAACTTTTGGTTTATTTATTTATTTATTTACAGACACTCTTTAACATCTCAGGTCATCAGCGTCCCATTCAATTCGGAACGTGAAACGGCCGACAAATTTTGCTCAGGGGTCTCTTTTTTCAGGCTTGAGGTTCTTTTTGGTGTCGTAAATGTACGACACGGGACCCACGGCTTTACTTTCCTTCCGAAGGAAGCCATACTTAAAATTTTTACGCCCGAATGTCCTGGCCGGGATCGAACGCGCGATCTTGGGTTTAGAAGGCAAGTATGGTTACCACTACACCACAGGGCCCATTTTTGGTTGATGTTGTACCTATAAGGAAATCTGTATTTAAAAATTTGAAAATTGTAGTCACTGCAATTGTTAGTTAGTTAGTTTAATACGGGGTGTCACATTAACTACTAAGGAGAAAGCCACTGCTGACAAAATATGCCCAGTAAGTAAAAAAAAAAAAAAAAAAAAAAAATGTTAAAGATTGGCAATGACTGAACCAAGGCGCAATGAATTCTGACATTACACATAACATAGTAAAGAAGTTAAAGATAAGAAAACTTAAGGAAAGGGGGGTCAAAAATGAAATTTTGGTTTTTGTATCATTTTAATATTTTGAAAATAATTTTATTTTCATATTATTTTCATTAAACGTTCCTTGGTTAGAAGTATTTTAATTAATTTTTAATTATGTCACTGCAGAAACTATTTCTCTTCTTCTTCTTCTGTATCTCAGGAAATATTTGCTCTAGAAGGCTGTGGTTTGTCTTGAATGATAGAAAAAGTTGTATTACATAAATGAACAGAATATTTTCTGAGGCATCATCCTTTGCTATTTTACAGTGTTGAAGGGTTTTAGCTGGCGTTTCTCCCAAAAAGTTAGTTTTGCTGTAAAAACATTTCGGCTGCAATTATTGAAGAACTACATATATTTTGCATAAGTTTGAAACTTTTACCACCTATTTATTATGTTATTATGACGAGGTGCATCTATTATGGTAGAGTTAGGAGAAATTGTGACAATGTAAAAAAATGAAATGTTGAAAAAATAGAAAAAACCAAACAATTGAAAATAATTTATAATTTGCTTTAAAGTCATGGAAAGAGATCAGAAAATTTCAATTATGTGCCTCTGTATGCTGTAAAAGTTTCATTTCATTGACTTTAATAGTCCTTGAGCAAATGGAAACTGAAATTGGTAAATTTAACATTACAAAGATAGGCCGTTCATACTCCCCTTAAAAAAGAAGAAGCCAAAAATATAGCTGAAGAAACTTCATATGCCCAAGGGAATCCTAAAGAAAAGGAAAATGCGTTTCTCATAGCTAAATCTTTTATTTATTTGCTCGTTTCTGAACGATCAAAATGCTCCACGCAATATAAATTTGAAAATACTTCTTTGAACTTTTTACAGTCTTATACCGTGCAATCAATAAGTCTTGCTTGCTCCGGAGTGTTTTGTCTATGGGCGAGCGAGCCGCTCGTTAGCCGGTTAGGTGGCTAGCCGGGTCTCGGTAATTAGCGGCAGGGTAAAACAATAAAACAAATCAACCGTACAATAACACACAAGCCAATTTAAGAGGCTCATTACTTAACAAAATAATATCAAATGAGGTGATGAAACTGCCTGCCTTCATTCTCCACATATTTTAGGCATCTCATTAGGAAATTATTCATCACTCGCTGTAGTTCATTTTAAGATATCTGGAGGATTTTCTGACGAATTTTCGAGTACTTGCATGATATGTTAGTTCATCTTTACACGCATTTTTAATTTACCGCAGATATAATTTACAGGCTGTTAAATTTGATAGATTTTGCAAATATCCATGTGAAATTCCCAACTGTTGTGCAAAAGAAGTAATTTTCTAGGGGAATTTTCTTAATGATTACCAATGTCTTGTAATGGTTCTTCGGTGAGAACCATATGCTGCTCTTTTGGTTTCTTAGACCTAAAATTTGTTATACGCATTATAGATCGCTTTGCAATCTGGAGATCCACACCCGGGTATCTTGCTCTGCCATTGTAAACAACACATGAGGACAAATACGCTTTATATATACTGCCGCATTAAGAATGCACAAAAGAACACACACCTGGGAATAGTTGCGCTAGGTCTACGACAATCATCAAGGCCAACAAATAAGCAAGCAGCATTGCTACCCTCTCTTTGAAGAGAGGGGGGCCCGTTCATAGGAAAATCCCCGTGCCGCTTAATAAAGGATGACACAGTTTTCCGTTGTAGATACAATTATTAACTGCTTTAAATATACCAATTATGAATAATTTGAAAGAAATTATAAATTTTTGCGCACAAAATCTGTTCTCCAAAACGGCTTATTATAGAAACTGAAACATGCAGTGTTTTTCGTTACATTTTAGTGGAATAAAGTCCCATATTTTGCCCATTTATAATAAAAATTGTAATGCGTGGAGTATTTCTTATAATACTTAAAATTAGAACAAAAAGTAATAAACATTTTTGTTACAAAAACTATTATAAATAGAAGAATTGCATATGATGTGTACACCAGAATCTAAACAACTATGGTTTTCGCTATTGCGTTCCTTAAATCCGCTATATATTAGTATAATATATCATAGTCCCTCCTTGTAAATAATGTTCCAGATTCGTATATATTTGAAAATGGTTCTCTTTGTACGACTGCCATTGTGTAAAACCTGGACATGTCAATTGACACTAAATGTATCAATGTCACTAAATGTAACTAACTGCTAAAATAAATTAATTATATTTAATATATGTACACAATAAGAGAAGGAAAATTACATGTATTAATAATTGTGCATAGATTGATTAATAATTAAGAAGCTTTTTGGGTAATGAGAGAAAATAAATAGAAAGAAAGGTCTAATTTTGCAATTCCTAAAACCCCAACCAAAAAGGCATGCATGCCATGAAAGTTCATAAGGTTTAATTTGAAAAAAAAATTAGATAATTTAGGGACATTGTGTATAGGATGTCTTAATGCCGAAAAGAATTTTTGTGGCAAAAGACTAAAATTTTTATCAGTGAAACAAAATAGGCAAAGAGGGTAAAATTATCCCATAAATATTCACACAAGCTTAATTATTAAAAGTCTTTTCCTTTATAAAAAAAAATACAATTTTATAACAGTTGGTTTTCAGGTAAAGAATCTATACCATCTGTTGACCTCTTCGATTTATTAAATAAAGGTGCAGAATTCGGTGAATTTAGCGGATGCGGCGATACTGACGCTTTATTATATCTTGCACTGCTCATAAGTTTATCATTTCTCCAAGTAACGGTACCAGAAAACCGATATTTTTAAATGTCTAAATTTGTATTTAGATCAAACATCATCCATTAGATTTGCATTCTGTGGTATTCTTACATTCAATCCTGTAAAACAGTTAAATAAATGTTAAGCATTAATAAAGCTGTTGCCTCTCCTGATATAATTTGAAAAACTCATGATTTCGGGAAATAGCTGTGCAAATTTTCTCGCCTAACATCCTTTAAGCAGGTGCCGTAGGAAAGTGGGTCGCCAGACATACCCAGACAACCTTTCTCTCCTCTTTCACTCCCTCCAGCTATTTTCATTAACCTGCGCTACAAATGAGGTGGAAGAGTCCTGTAATCAACTTTGTTAAGCAGCGACTTCTATTCTGAATGCGAGGAACTAATGAAGTCGCAACAAACTTTACTCCCGTGGGATTCTTCCTTGTAATTTGCGTTTGCCTCCTTAGCCCAAACCGAAAAGCCAAGAATCGCCGTAGGAAGCCGTTTCGCTGCTTAACGACCCATTTCGACAACTTTATCAGTTTAGTTTTCATCTCGTAACATAGATAACGTCCACAACCAGTTTTAAAATCGTTTTGCAGGAATGAGCATTTAAATGAAAATACCGAGGGTGCAAAAAAATGGTCTACACACTTTCGCAGTAGATATCTATTTACTGCATTTCAAAGTTAGACCGAAAAACAACAGCAATGTGTAGTATGATGTTTTGTAAACAAATGTGACTCACATATATTATGATAGCGTTGCTACAACAAAATGGAGTCAAGATTATCGTTTGAACAGCGGAAAGGAATTTTGAAGTGGTAATGGAAAACCGAGAATGTTGTTGAAGTTCAAAGGCAATGGAGACGTGTGTACAGAACAGAACCGTCAACGCGAGTAACAATTGCACGCATTCGAGACAAATTTGAGACTCGTTGTACCGTATGCGATGTTCACAAGGGCAGACCTGGGAGACCTCGCACAGCAACAAGCCTCGCGCACTGGATCAAAGGTTCTAAATAGGACGAAGAGGTCCGATTGAGTTTCCACCGCGTCTCCGGATCTAACTCCGTTAAACTTCTACCTATGGGGAACTCTTAAGGATGTTGTATACCGTAGAAAACCAGCTACCCTGGCAGCACTTTGGGAAGAAATTGAAATGACATGAGCTGCAATCACTGAGGACAATTTCGCAAACGTTACTCAGTCAGTAGTTCAACGTACTCAGAAGTGTATCGAGCCGATGGTGGGCATTTTGAGCAACTGTTGTAACTGTAAAAGTTTAAGATGATTAGTGCTCATCATTTTCTGTTTGTGTGTATTCAGTTTTGTTATGTTAACAGTTTTTTCCTTGCTTGAAGTGTGGCTCCCTCTCTATAGAGGGCGCCCTCTATATAGAGTTTTACTTAGAAGCAACACGACAGTAGAACAAAATTACATCCCTTATTTGTGAAGTGTCATAAACATTGTATCATATATGTTTAACGGGAAATACAGCGTTTAACACGGAGTATTTCACTGGCTTTCGGCGGCTGATTTTCCTCTATAACATACAAACTAATGGAGTAACTCAGTGGCATTTGATACAGTGTACCAGAAATATTATGGTCTCATCGCAAGTGTTGTATTTGATTGCAATTATCATCGAGGCATGCTTACACGCTTCTCCAATACACAAGATCACTTTTCACGGTTTTCTTGTACTTGTACAAGAGTAAGTGACCTCTGATAATCTTCTCCTTTAACCACACTAAAGTTAAAGGTTTACTACGAAGGATAAGCCTTAAGTCATGGCAAAAAAAAAAAATTAAATAAACCTCTCAGGAACAAGGAACAAGACGAAAACCCTTAGACATAGAATTGTGTATGGAACGTACTTTCGAGTGACGCCACCAAATGTATGTGAGCAGGACTACGTTTCTCAGCACGCACCGAAGTTCAGTTGGTGAGCGACAATGGTCAGGAATCTGCAATGTGAAAACATGACTTTTCTGCTGCAGAAATGCACAAGAATCCCACACAGAGCTATGGGAAGCACTGGGTTGCGAGTACGCTGCCCTATCGAACAGTGGCGAGGTAGATTTCTTCCTAAAAGTTCGCCAGATTGATATGACATGCTTCGTAGCGAATCCACCTCCGTATCTCACTCCATTGATGTGGCACCTACTTTTCATACGTTTTTTTTTTTTGCATGTTTAGCTCCTCCCGCAAAATGCGGTGCACAGTTTTTGTCGGAAGACCTGTTTGCACGGGTATCCAGGGTCTATCATTGCGTAAGCACTGTTCCACCAACATGGGGGAGATTCGCGGCTGTGAACGGGCAGAGCACGGTAGGTCAAATGGTAAGAGCAGTGGCACGATAAGTTATCCATAATCGTGACTTTTAATTTTTCCTATAGTAACTCTGATTCCAAAATAAAGTTAAGTTAATGGAGGAAAATAAAACTATTTGGGGGGGGGGAATATGCTTTAGCCATTAATAAAAAAATCTGATTGTGCTTTTACAGAAATCGTTATAAAGAGAGCTTCCAGAATATGACCTTACCGCTCGTTAGAGGATTAACGTCTCGACAGTTGGATATGCCACAACCGGCCGTGGCATCATAAATAGAGCTTTTTTTTTTTTTTTTGCATATTATTTCGATGCACACAAACATTTCAGTGTAAAGAACAGGTCGATTAACTCTTCAGTCATTGATGAAAGAAACCATTCACAGTAATGCACACATGCTACGGGATCACTTTGTCGCAGACGAGAGACACATGTACACTAGCAGGTTTTGAGTATTAAATTTTGTTGCTATATGTGCAGAAGGCATTGAAACCCCCGACTTCTTCTAATTTCGGTGGTGATTTTTTTTTTTTTTTTTTAATGTTTAAGATTTGCGCCACTTTCGTCTAATTTGCTTTATGTTAAAAATGCACTCTCCGCGTGTGTTTCGTGTTTGCCACTGAACCACAAATTCTAAAAGGAGGCAGTTGTCCAGGATACTTCCGAGTAAATTTCTCAAGAACGCGGTAGGTAGATTTAATAACTTAAAAATAAATTGTGCTAATGTCTTCGCAAACGAATGTAGGCAGGTGAAGTTCAAGGACAGGCAAACAGACGGCCACGAGTGGAGAGGGGAGCTGGTATATTTAGAACGGCGAATTAAAACAAATTCCTTTGCAAAATTACGTCATTTCTCAGAAATTATATGATGGAGACATTCAATTGTCAGAAACGACGAAAAATATTTACTGCTGAATTAAAAAATAAATCTTCAGAGGAGTTTCTCTTATTTAACAATTGCTCAGCGTTCCAATTTATTTTTAGGTATATAAATATATGGCCAACATTTTACCGAAAATATGCTCCGTTGGGGAATTGCATTTCTGTGAGCAGAGGGTTTATTTGTAGATTAAAGGAAGATTTTCCTAACGTAGGACCCACTCATTGATTTTTACAACGAGAAGTTTCGGTAGGTAGCTTTAAGGGGGTAATGGATTTCGTAGCAGCGATGGTTAATTACATTAAAACTAGAACTAGCAGGGTTAAAACTTAACTTCTCAAAGTCATGTGCCAGGAAGCCGGAAGTCTTCGTAAAAGTTGGTTCTTCCCAACGATATCTAATGGTTGTCCAAAACAGATTACTGTCCGTGAGCAATGAATTATTAGGTATTTTTAAACACAGAAACTCGAGTTTTCCGCTCTGATTAAAGATGGTTGATTGTTTGCTAGAGGCCATTGGGGTTGTTGAAATTTAACCACGTTTCCCTACTTCCCAATATTTATCAAAAAAAGCGAGACAAGTGAAGAAAAAAGTGAAGAGCATGCTCCTCATTTTCTTTGATACCAAGGGGATCAAATAAATAAGGGTACTTGAATTAGATTTATAAATGCTGGTTTTATGTTGATTGGTACAAAGAATTCGTCCCACCAAATCAAACAGGGAATTCCACGTAATACTGTGACGTTTTGCAACATCCCGAACTTTGGCGACAAGGAAACTGGCTGTTACATCACGATAATGCGCCCTGTCACAATTCCTTGTTCACCAGGAGCTTTTTGACGAAAAACAACATGACGGTTGTCTCCCATCCACCGTACTCGCCTGATTTGGCACCCTGTGACTTCGCTCTATTCCCCAAACTGAAAATCAAGTAGAAAGGACGTCGGTTTGATACAATTGAGAGGACTCAAGAAGAAACGTTGTCTGTGCTAAACACCTCAAAGATGCAGTTGGAAAATGGCAGAATCGCTGGGACCGGTGTATACGTGTGGAAGGGAACTTCTTCGAGGATGACGGCGGTCATTAGTCTCAAAGTAAGTTTTTGACCAGATGGCAGCACAGTCCCAAATATTCTGGATACTACCTCGTATGTTGCTCGTGATAATAATATTTCGGTCTCAATTTTGTTAATTTTAGTTAAATAAATATGTTTGAAACCTTAGTCATATGTACCTAAAATATTTAGTTTTACTGAGATAGAGCCGAATTCATGAATTTTTGAACTCATTTTAGAACCCTAAAACTGCAATTTAAGTACCTAAAAATCCGACGTCTAACCATAATACACGACCTCAAAAACTTTTGGGAATTGTGAGAAGTACAGCCAACTGTGGGGTTTTACGGGAAGTTGAGCGCTATGAAGTCACTATTTACTATAAAATTAGAATAATTAAGTGCTAGTTACTCACAATAAAAGAGGATAGCACAATTTTAAGGGCTTTATGCTTCAAAAACACATTAATAATTAGGATTAAAGATACTGGGCAACGAAAGAGGACATTGAGTATGAAAAAAAGGAGTAAGGACATTTAAAAATTAAAGATAGGACATATAGGCAGAAAGCAGAGGAAAATATCACATAGAATAGGTAACGAACTCAAAATCAGATGGAGCAAGAGATGTATATATTCTATGAATTCTCAAAATAGATCGGGTATAACGTAAATCAGATTGGAAGCATGAAAAGCGACTACTACAGATGATGCTGGGCAGTGAATGTGTGTTTTTTTTTTTGTTGTTTTTTTTAAAGACCATAGAGTTAACCAATTACACTAGGGGCTGCACTAGCGCTGCAGTCGCGTTGCAGATGTGACAGGAGCAGACATCGAGCTGCTGTTTGGCAACTGTAACAGTGTTAATAGTGTAGTTATGTTTTGGCCTTAGAGACAGGTTTTTTGTGTAAATAATTTACTATGTCTGTTTCATGTACCGCCTATGGCTGTAAAGAATAATTAAAAAAAGAAAATGGTGTGCCTTTTCGCAGGTAAGCATGATAAACCCTTTTTTTAATTAAAATATTAATTTACGAAAGCTTAAATATACATGAGAATGTTAAATTTCATATTTTATAAACTATTAATCACACCTAATATGTCGTGATCACATAATTATAAGAGTAATATATCACCTGACTTTTATTCTTTTGCCATTCATAGATTTCCCCTAAAAAGAAAAGAATTACTGAAGAAATTGATAGTGGAAATCAGAACAGAAAGTAGCAACCATTCATTTGCGCTAAAAACTTCGAATTCGACGATTTTATACAGGAAAAAAGTGTAGAGGGCACCTGAAATCTGATATTCAATTTCCGGCCCACTTGAGAAATGCAATTGATATTTGGTTGCATTTCTAATTTAAGGTTAGAGGTAGATGCACTAAAACTGTTTTATATTTTTATATTCATTTATATGTTACATTTTAGTTGATAATTTAAGTAATTAGTGCAATAAATAAATATTCAATAAATGTATTTTTTTTTTCATTTATCAAGTGTGCCTATATATTTTATTTTATCAGTACTTCGGAAGATATATGCTTTTATGAACCATGATTTTCTTATTATTAATAAAATGTAATTCAAATTTTTAACTTTTATATAACTCTTGTTCCATCACATGCTTTCATTTTATTGCAAGCAAAACATTTTGAAAAAGGCAAGTTTAGGTAGCGTTCCCCAATTTAACAAATTTTTAAAATCTTTATTCGTTTTTATTTATTTATAATCCAACAGAAGCAGCACATTTACATAGTGGTAAACGGTAACTTATTAATAGTTGTTTTATCCGCGCCTGTCTACAACGCTCCTTGCTCTCCGCCTACAGTACAGGTAGGGAGCTAGAGAGAGGAATGAATATGCTGATAACGCAATGTGTCATTTTGCACGAATAGCGCACGTATCGTAAACAGAACCTGTGCTTTTGCTATGATGCGTATAGAAAACATTGACCACTTACAGGCAGAAGGTAAGATGCTTAACATTTCCTAACTTAATAACGAATTAATAAAATATAATGAAACTTTTCAAAGACTTCATTTCAAGTCACTACATATATAGTTTATATTCGTTTGTCTACTTATTAATGTATACCATTAATAGAGATTTAATTTTTAATTACAGCTGGATGAACATTTATAAACTTTGTGCTGTGGTTGACATCGCTGACGTGTGTATTTATAAATATCACAAAGCCCCCAATGTATAACAGAAGTTGGTGCCGATGTCCAGAATTAAAGGAAGAAAAAGCGATAAATGTATGTTTCAGTAACGCTTGCCCACTAGCAGAAGTTTTACTTTGGACCACGCAAGCTCAATGGAGCTCAGTACACCTTGTGGGCAAACTTTATACTTCATGGTAATGTAATTTTAATATTTCGTTCGTTGCCAAACATTGTTTCTTGCCATTTATGGATCTCTATCTATATGTAGATGTCTAATAGTTCTTGACGAAAGAGGAATGCTATTATGCAATCATAATTTCACCTCTTCTTTTACGGCGCATTTCGAAAAGAGTTTGTTTTAGTGCATATTGTGGAGCATTATCTATTCATAACCACAACACTTCCTCTGGAAGGTTGGAAAGAAACTGATTTTTAATCCAAAACTCAAAGTTTCAGAAAATTGTTTGATAATCTCCCGAACTTTTGCCTGCTTGAAAAATTAATAATGACTTCTTCACAAACACCATTTTGGATTCTGCTTGGACGACAATGAGACGGTTATCGAAATTCGAATTAGTCAGTACGCCTGGTTGAATTTAATTTTCCCAGCATTTCCTAATTGCTAAATTGTTGTGCACCCAAATCTCATTTTATGTGTGTATATGTATATATATGTAAAATGAAAAATAAAATCTTGGAACAATGAACGGAAATAACAAAATCAAGAGAACCATAAATATATTATATTTTGCTATTGCATATATATGTTACGACTATGTTTCCTAAAGTTGACCGTGTGTTAGAAGAACCTCAAATTTGAAAAAAGAGACCTCTGAGAATAATATTTCGGTCCTGAATTGAATGGAACGCTGATGACCCTAAGATGTTTGGCTTTTCGGTTAATATTTTCTTTAAATTTCCACATTTTTTCCGTTTCTTTAAGAACTCATTAGAGAGTGAGCCTTAAATGAAATGCAATTCTTTCTTTTTCGTATATCCTGTAGCAATTTTGGATATGTACGAACCTCCTTTTTCACTAAATAAAATTCTTCTATGCAACAGCGTAGCTCATTATTGTCAAAAATATTTCAATCCACTTTTGTACGCTCCGGTCTATTTCCTACAGTAGACAAAAAAGATTCCCTCTCTTCTACCCCTTCTCTTCTTACTTGTTCTCACTGAAAAAATATTCTCCTCGGGTTTACTGTGTGTATTTTTTCCTTTCTTTCGTTGTTGCATTACATCCATTATTTTTATGTACATATAATTAGTAGGTTAATATATATGTAACACTATACATCAACACTTAACTAAAACATGAAATTTAAAACGTCCATCTGTTCACGGCTAATATTCTAATTTACTTAACGCAAGGAGAACGAATATGCATGCGTAATGTTTTACTTGGCAGATAAAGACCTCTTCCCACACAAGACGCTAGCCATCTTCCAGCTCATAGCTTTTCCAATGTCTATCTATACACCGCAAAAGCTTGGCGTTATGGACAAGCTGTACTTACCCTTATAAACAGACAGCTCTTGTGCAGTAGTCACGCCCCCTTTCACGAACGGCAGCGGGGAAAACCGACGAATGGTAGCAAAAAATGCATACGGATGGAGTAGTCGTAAAGCACGGAAACAAGCAATCGTAAATTAACTTTTTACAATGCATGTTAACAGTTAGTCACATTGAAATAAGAAATGAAATAAGAAATGAAATAAGACACTGCAATGTAGCAATATAACACGTAAAGTAAAATATAATCATAGGGGAAAAGGCACGCGCTCTTAAAATTAAAGTTTTTAACTTAACCTAACCTAAATTTGCAACCTATGCGCTGTTTTAACACTAAGTTTTAACATAAAGAAGTAACATTTATTATACTGGAACAATGTAGACACATTATTGAGATTAAAAATTTACCACTATAAATAAAAAAATAAAAATTAACATTTATTACATTGGAACAGCGTATACAAATTATGAAGATTAACAAATAAAATGCTTGCCAATCGTGGAATCGAACCTACTAACTTCCCAATAGTAACACCGCTCTGTAACCAATTGAGCAATGAGATGAAAATGATGAAGATGGTAATTATTTGCCTACTTATGTTGAAGTCACACTACCTGAAATCAGGCTCTGTTTTCTTCGCTGCCGTTCGTGAAAGGAGGCGTAACTACTGCACATGAGACGTCTGTGAGTAGGGGAAAGTCCTGCAGCAATTATAAGGAAGAATCGTGTCTGGCGCATGCGCAATGTGCGCATTTTCTCCCTCCACATTATTCACTGCCTGGCTTCTTGGCTATTTATCTATAAAGACCAAAGTAACATTGACTCCAGCCACGTCTACTTTGACGAACGTCATTGGAGAAAACCGAGTCTGATTCCAGGTAGAGTGACCTTAACATAGATAGTCGGATAGTTAATACATTCAGCATGTCCGCTTGATTGCTCAGTTGGTAAGAACGTCGGATTAGTATTGGAAAGGTAGAGAGCTTGAACCCCACCAAGGAATAACTTTTTTAATGTTTACCATTTGTCCACACTGTTTCAATATAAATGTTACTTTTTTACTTCTTATATTAAAACTTAAAGTGTTAAAACAAAGCTTATGTTGCACATTTAGGTTAGCTTAGGTTAGCTTAAATTTAAAAAATTCAAAACTTTGTGTTCAAAGCGAAAGCGTATGCTGGGTTAGGTTACCTTAAGTTTAAAAATAATATGTATGCAAAATTTATAGTATTAAAAGCAAAAACGTATGCATTTTCCTTTTGATTATTATTTACTTTATGTGTTATATTGCTACACTGCAGTTTAACTACTCCTAAAAGTTAATTTTTGGCTGTATGATTGCTTGTTTCCGTGCGTTACGACTGTTCTGTTCGCCTACGTTTGTTGCACACTACAACTTGGGCTCCGCTCTCTCCGTTGCCGTTCATGGAAGGAGGCGTGTCTAGAGTCAATGTTTTGCTGGTCTGTACAGGCATACCATCCTGGCTCGCTCGCATGCTGGCATTGGCACTAGGTAATGTTAAATATGTGTGCGTGACCTGAGCAGTTTTCCTTTTCTATGTATGTGTGGTATTACAACATGCAAAATGGCTCAAGCAAGTTGGCTAGACTCATTCTCAAACATTCTTAATTTTCTAATCTTCTACAATTTATGGCGAAAACAGCGATGTTTGCTCAGAATTTATAGATTAAAGAGGTTGCTAAAAGTCGTACTTCTGGTTTCTGGTCTTCTCGGTACGAGAGGTTTGTTTGGCTAACCAGATGTGCTGAGAAAAACAGAATGAAGCATTTCACGTGTTAAGAAAACACTTAGAGACCAGGCATTTAAACAGACAATACTTGCCTCGATTTATTCACCGGGCACCTAGAGGATGGAAATGCCTGCAACAAAAGAATTAGAACTGTTAGATCTGCTGGGTCAAAATGAATCAATGCTTAGAGATCCATTCATCTTCACTACATGCAAAATGATCTGATTGAGATAGTAGCCGATGATTTAAATGTGCAATAAACTAATCAACTTTTTTTTCTAACCAAGAAGACGCAAGAAGTGTCATGTAACACCCAAATGAGCAAAATACTTAGATATTGTCTAAATGATAGGAGAGAAGAAAGATTCGATGATTTTTACGATGTCTCCAAGGATAAAAGCTGCCGATTATCAGAAGCATGCGGAGAACTTTGTATGACTGGGATGTAGATTGAAAAAGAAATTATAAGTCATACTTATGATATGGAGGGTACATTAAGAGGAGTTCGAACTGTAGTGATTTTTTATTTGTTTTATTTATGGACGCTCTTAAACAGCTCAGGTCATCAATGTCACATTCAATTCAGGGCGTGAAACGCCGATAAATTTTGCTCAGAGGCCTCTTCTTTCAACCTTGAGGTTCTTTATCGTGCCGTAAATGTACGACACGGGACCAACGGTTTTATTCCCCCCCCCCCCAAAGGAAGCTATAATTAGCATTTTTACGCCCGAAATAATCCATCGGTCCTGGCCGGGTTTGAACCCGAGATCTTGGGTTTCGAATGCAAGTATGGTTACCACTATACCACCAGGACCGACTCAAACTATAGTGAAGGTCTTTTGCCCATTGCTGTGCCCACCAATTAAATTTGGTGCTTTTACATGGACAAAAAACAATAAATGCAGTTCATTTATTTGTGTGTACCTTAACTCCTTTAAACATAATTTCAGCAAGGCTTCAAAAATAAAATAACCGAAAATAAAATCCATTATGATAAGTAATCGAATGATGTTATCAATGCTGCTGATGCACTTGCAATACTATTCGCAAAATGCAGCAACAGCAGTGTTGAAGGTTAGCCATTTATGTGATTTCGCATTAGTCCTATTAAAGATGTAATGGAAATTGTCATTTTAACTCTGCCATAAACTCTCATTAATAACTCAAAAACCTAGGCTTTCTGGATATATGTTTATATAGACTTTTTTTTCATGTTTCGGTGTGAGGATCCACCGAAATTTGTAAAAGTATTTCAGAAACATGCTGTATATGCAGATGAGACAAAGCATTTATCACCTCAACGGCTCTTGTAATATTTTGTTGCAAATGAACTTCACTCTATCTGTGAGAGAGTACCAAAATTGCTGCATTTAGTGCTTAATATACCCACCACTAAGCTAGCAGTGAAGGCATCGAGAAGAGGCTCAAAATATACCTAGGAATTACAGGAATAATAATCGTCACTCATTTACAAGGGTAGGTCCATAAATTTCCGGCCTCTCCGATAAGGATTATCGCTTTCACTAAAGCCTTGTCTGTGTCACACCTTATCTGTTAAGTAAATAATTGCAGCTATAACTTTCGCTCCGCTGTGTTCATTTGTTCAGATAAAGTTGCATAAAGAAGGCTATGTGTAGAAGATTGTGACATGTCCAAAATGGAGTTTCGACCTGTTATGAAGTTCTTTACAAAAGAAGATCTACTCCAAATGAAATTAAACAGCGATTGGACGGTGTATATGGGGAAGCATCCCCCTCATATTCTACCGTAAAAGAATGGGTGGACTTTTCGAATGGTTCGAAAAAGCATTGAAGACGAAGAGCGTGCTGTTAGCCCTTGGGGTTGCTCACTCCTGAAAACATCGCTCTTGTGGAAGAAGAAATTATGGAAGATCAGAGGCTCAAAGTTACAGAAATAGCAGCAAGGTTGGGCCTTTCTAAAGCAACAGTCCATCGAATTGTTCATGAACATTTAAACATGAATAAGGTTAGTGCAAGATGGGTGCTTAGACTTCGTTCCTCAGTCAAAAAGCAGTAACGAGTCGTCTGTTGTCAGGCATTTTTGGAGCTCTACCGTGGCAACGAGAGAGGTTCTACAAACCATTGTTACAGGAGATGAACCAATGGCCCTCTAATATGATTCTTTGTCCAAAAGAGAATCAATGGAATGGCGTAAACCTGGCGAAGCACCGCCTCTAAAGGCCAAGATCACCCAGTCAATCTAGATCATAGCCACAATCTATTGGGACTGTGAAGGAATACTCTTCATTCACTTCAAGGAGAAGAACACGGCAGTAAATGGGGAGTACTGTGTTGGCCTACTCCACAGACTACGTGCTTCCATCAAAGAGAAAAGGAGAGGAAAGCTGAGTGGTGGTGTGCGCCTTCTTCACGACAACGCACCTGTGCACACAGCTCTTGTTACAAAGGAAGCTGTGAAAAAATGCGACTTCAAGGACATCCACCCTACAGCCCAGATCTAGCTCACAGTGACTATTTCCTCTTCTCAAAACTCAATTCAAGTGTGACGAAGAAGTGATGTATGCAATTTATGCCCATTTTGCAGACAGAACTTCTGACTATTTGGGGGGGGAGGTTGAAAAGTTAATTCAAAGATGTGAGAAGTGTATTGTAACAAAGGGTAACCACAATGAAAAGTGAAATATAATTTTTGCCTTTATCATACCTAGAAATGGTTAGGCCCGAAACTTATGGACCTACTCTCGTAAATGTATTTGATTTGTAGTAGAATTTCTTTTTCTATAAGTATCTGTGTAATGAACAGTATGTGTGATCGAAAGACGCATGTATTCGTTGTTGTAGATATGTTTCTAAATATTAAGCAGACTTATTTCCCACAATGTCAAATCGTGCGGTAGGAGCTTGCGTTCTGTACCTTTCCGTACTCGATGCAACGTCAGCAAACGCTGATCGTAATGAAAATACCAAAACGTATCACACCACCCATGCATTGATTTCTTGGAAGTGAATTACTGCACTACCTTCATTGTCGAGAATGTACTCTTTCGAAATGCTGCATATATGGTTTTAAGTGTAACTTGCCTGTAATTATTAAATTATTTTGGTAGATTATTTTTTTAAAAGCTTGTTCATCATCTTGTTGAAAGTATAGTACTAAAACGTATATTTCCCCTTATTATTTTTCTTGCTTAGTGTTAAAAACTAATGCAATTTTACATGTTTATGTTTATTAGCATACAGCTTCAGCAATTTGCCATTTCTACAACTTGCAATCATTTTTACCCGTTGATGCATCTTCCAGCCCAAACTTTCTGCAAGTTGTCTTTTGTCTTATTTTGTTTTTCTTCCGCCTGTCACCTTCTATTGATATATCCGTCTTCTTTTATCCCTATCACGTGTCTAAACCAATTTAGACTTCTTTTTCAATCCCATCCAGCGCGCTTCCTTCTGTTTCGAGCACTCCTCTAATTTATCGACCCTTTATACGTTCCAGAGGCATACAATCAATAGATATAAGTGATGGCTTTGTTTCAACGTTTTAAAAGTGTATCTAGAATTAAAAGCATACTATCCTTTCCTGCAGGACAGGCCTTATGGCATGTACACACATAGTAAGTTCTTCCGAAGTGTTCGCAGTTAAGTTTATAGACCCAGTCTTTTAAGGACAATTGGTGTAGACTTTTTTTCTTTTTATGAATAGTGTTTAACGCCTGTTTAAACTACTGTGGTGTCATAGACGGTGAACACTGATGATACATGAGATGAAATGATAAACTGGGAAAGATTTTTTATTTTATTATTATTTTTTATTTTTTATTAATTTCAAGGAAAGAATCGTTCTAGGCCTAAGGAACACCTAGATGAAATCTGATGGGAATCGAACACCAGATATCTAGCTCATGAGTCTGCTTTTTTAATGACCTCGAACATTTATGGAGGTCTTAGTAGAGACTAAAGGCAATTTTCGTGCTGAACTTCAACAGAACACAAAATGAGTTTTCAGAAAACTATTATCTCAATGAAAATTTTCACTTATTAAGCATTCATTTCTAAAATACAAACTGTTTATTAAAATTTATCCAATCTTAATGTTTATTATTTTGCAATTATTTTAATAAATCAGAAAAATATAACGTTTTAACATTTTTTCACACTACGTGCATTTTTTCCAGAAACTATTAATCTCAGCATCCTCATATTTTAAAATCACTGCTAAAATAATATTCAATTTAAAGCAAAAATTTAATAAAAATATTTGCATATTTCATGCAAATGCCAAACCACCCACACATGTATGCTTTTTTCTGGACTCTCGTGCATGCATAAGTTAAAGCTATCACCAGCTATAAAGAGCAATGTTAATTGTACATTCACAAATGAATTCATAGCTCTATCGTGCGCAGTTTTTAAGAAAAGTGTACCTAAAGTTGAAAATGTGCAAGTTATAGCAAATAAATGACAGGGTACCCATATTTAAATTCCCCAATATATATGAGTGTGGCTGATACTATTTATTTCATATTGTGCATAAAAAATCATTTTTGACCCAAAATCTGAAACCAGTGGAAAAGCGGGTGTGACAGCCAGGCCAGCATATTCATTTAAAGGCCGCAAACATACCAAAATTATATATGGGTATAATCTGCAACCTATCTAGTTTCATATTAAGCATAGAGCTAAAAATATATTTTTGACCCAAAATCTCTACCAAGTGTCTTTAAACAAAAAATAGATAAAAAAATAAAAATTAGCGATTCCAAATCTAAAGAAACAGCTGGCCGTAACATCTTATCAATGCTTTTTCATCAGCAGTGGCGGTTGACGGCAGCGTAAACCAGTGGTGCACAATTTTGCCACTGCTACTGCTGAATATAGACTGTATACTTCTAGAAACTTAATAACTGGAACATGCACAATAGGGAGATAGAGAATTTAATGAAAACATCGTAGTAAGGAGCCTATTTAAAGAAACAAACAATCAACCTTGATTTTTCATACAACAAACTTATAGATGATTCTTCGAATCAAATCTGGAATCTGCAGGACGATATTCTCTTCCAATGGTCTCAAATAAAAGACACGATCTAATATCTGTATAGTGTTCAACATTTTATATTCAATTAACACAAAACGAAATAAAGCATTTACTTCATGTATTCACAAGAAAATTCACCAGTCTGCTATTCAGCAATAACTGGCTACTAAATCTTATTATCGCTGCTGGAGAATATCTACATGACAGCATTGTCACTTATAATGTATTATTGTTTGACATTGAATAACTTCAAGTTTCCCCATAGAGAGAGAGAGAGAGAGAGAGAGAGAGAGAGTGCCAAAAAAGTATACATAATATCATAGTAGATATCTATTTAATATATTCCAAAGATGAACCGAAAATCTACAGTAATGTGTAGTATGAGGTTCTGTAAACAGATACGACTCACATACATTATGATAGCGTTGCTACGTGACAGGTAAATCAAGAATGAACAACTGCAGCCAAGATAGTCGTACGATGTTCTGTAAACAGACGTGACTCACATTATGTTATGCTAGCGTTGCTACAACAGAATGAAGACAAGATTATCGTTTGAACAGTGGAAAGCAATTTTCAAGTGGTGTTGAAAAACCAAGAATGTTGTTGAAGTTCAAAGGCAATGTTCAGGCGTGTACAAAACAGAACCGTCGTTGGACTTCTACCTATGGAGAACTCTTAAGGATGTTGTATTACGTAGAAAACCAGCTACACTGACAGCACTTCGGGAAGAAATTAAAACGGCATGTGCTGCAATCGCTGAGGACACTTTCGAAAATGTTGCCCAATCAGTAGTTCAACGTACTCAGAAGTGTATCGACGCCGATGGTGGGCATTTTGAGCAACTGTCGTAACTGTAAAAGTCTATGATGATTAGCGTTCATCATTTTCTGTTTGTGTGAATTCAGTTTTGTGTTAACACATTATATATATATAACTTCTACTGTTGTTTCGCTATGTGTGAACAATCATAGACGTTCTGTTAAAACTAAGTCTCCCTTGCCGGTTGCCAACATGCCTTGTCTCTCTGTGATGCTTTTGATGATGTTTTTAATTTAACACTTATTGATGCGTTACCTACACATAGCTCTGAAAGTTTACTCAGAGATAGATAAATGGCAGCTATATTTTTACATAAAGCGCGTATACCACCTGGTTTAAATCTTACTTATTGATTTTTCTCCCTCTCACACACTCTTATTGTTAGTTTCACCTGTTTCCATGCATAACGTTACCTTAGATACTCAATATTTACTTTTATCACAGTCACTTGTCTTCTTACCATAGAAAAACTCTAGTAGTCCGAAATATAGCGATTTCAAATGTGACTAGCTCTTAGTGTTTTATCCTTTTCTGCTTTTGTAATTACTGTTAATTTGTTACATGATTATAGTGTCACTTTATATATATATATATATATATATATATATATATATATACATTGCCGGAGTGGGGCATTCTGTAGCTGAGACCATAGGCATAAATCAGTTTACTATGCATCCTTTTGAACCGTTTGAAAGATGAACTGAAGAAATATGGTAAATATTAGCACCAAAAAAAGCCCTAGTATCGGAAAGGTATGCTGGAATACTCTATTAGGTAAATCAATTTCAACAGCGCAAGCTTCAGTGTAGAATCTGGCTAGAGAGTTGTTTACTGTCGGTCGTTAAGCGCTTATAGATAAGATCTCTGTTCCGAGTGCAGATAGAATCCCATTATCTTAATTTTCCTTCCAATTGCTTAGCGTTTAGCTATTATATCACTAGTAGCATGTAGTGAAAGCTGAACTTATTTAAACTGGTGGAAACGAATCCTTATATAGGGGTTTGAGTGATATATACAAATACATTCTATTCATATTACGAAAAGAACAACTAAATTGTAAGCTGTAAGTATCGCTCCATGCTGGTCTGTTTTCATTGGTAATTACGAATCATGCATCCATCTCTTCATTTATTTTATATTATAGTATACAAAGGGTGCCAAAATGTATACACACTTCAAGCAAAGAAAAAACTGTGTCAACGTAACAAACTGGATTCACAAAAACAGAAAATGATGAGCACTAATCATCTTAGACCTTTACAGTTACAACAGTTGCTGAAAATGCCCACCATCGACATCGATACACTTCTGAGTACGTTAAATTACTGATAGAACAACGTTTGCGAAAGTGTCCTCAGCGATTGCAGCACATGCCGTTTCAATTTCTTCCCGAAGTGCTGACAGTGTAGCCACAAGGTCTCATCCTCTTGCACTATGTTCCGAAACCACTCACAGTACGGCATTCTCCGATCAGGGTCATCTTCATTTATGCATGCAAAAGTCTTGGGAAGAAAACTTTCAACTTTGCTGTTTTAATAATACGACATACGCTGGTTCTGCTAATCCCAGTCTCACGTGCACATTGCTTTGTAGATTTCGTCGGTGAGTGTTCAAAACGTTCCGAAACCATAGCCGAGGACACGGGGCTTGTTGCTGTGCGAGGTCTCCCAGATCTGTACTTGTGAACATCGCATACGGGTCTCAAATTTGTCTCGAATGCGTGCAATTGTTACTCGTGTGTGCGGTTCTGTTCTGTATACACGTCTTCTTTGCCTTTGAACTTCAACAACATTCTCGGTTTTCCAATACCACTTCAAAATTGCTTTCGTTTGTTCAAACGATAATCTTGACTCTGTTTTTTTTTTTTTTTTTTTTTTTTTGTAGCAACGCTTAGCATAAAGTAATGCGAGTCACGTCAAATTACATAACACCATACGATAATCTTGGCTCCATTTGTTCATTGTTGATTTACCTGTCACGTAGCAACGCTGTCATAATGTATGTGAGTCACATCTGTTTACAGTACATCATAATACACATTGCTGTTATTTTCGGTTCAACTTTTAAATATATATATATAAAGAGAGAGAGGGAGGAAGAGAGAGAGAGATAGGTGGATGGATGGATGGATGGATGGATGGATGGATGGATGGATGGATGGATGGATAGATGGATGGATGGATGGATGGACGGAGAGGTAGGTAGGTAGGTAGGTAGGTAGGTAGGTAGGTAGGTAGGTAGGTAGGTAGGTAGGTAGGTAGGTATCGGGTGAAAGTGTGTATACACTTTCTGCCTCTATATAAAGTTGTATTTTCCTTCGCTGGACCGCTCGCCGGTAGGTCAATCACGGCGGTGAACTGTAACCGCCGATAAAGAAGACCTATTAGCTAGAACATGTCATGCCTACGTCACACACAGACGGCCTGCAAACGCGTTAGCGCGGTGATTGAAAATGCGAGTGTTATGTACCTATATATACGAGTATTTCATTGTTTATGAAAATTTGAATATTAAGGTATTTTTAAGAGGAGTTGAAAACACCATGAAAGAAATTCCAGAAACTGCAAATTCCACACATAACAATGAATGTAATGAAGAATGTGGAAGTGTTGATAACTAGACGTAATGGTAATGCCATTGATTTTGTAAATATCATCGTAGAGTTGCTGGATTGAACTGAATATGAGGGAAACAACAAAAATAAACGTCCTTAAGTCACAGATATTATTATAATCCAGGCAAAGGAACGTTTTGATTTTGAGACAATGATTTTCTATTCTATGTCATATTTGATTTCTAGGCAAGCATATATATTTTTAAGGAAGAAGGTTTATTTAATTTTCACTTAACCAAATATTATAAAAAATATGGCATCTGCTATTAATGTAAATCTAGAAAATTGTGACTTTTATATTTATATAAAAGATAAGAAAAACTTCCTTAATTCTTGTGGTCTAATTTAAATTTAATGTTTATATTAAGCTATTATTATCATGATAATCATATTATTAGTATTATTATTATTTTAAGCATTTTATTTAAGAAAAAACCCTTTTTGTGTATTATTAACGGGAGCGGTTGTAAATATTACTATTAATATTACCTTTAATAAATATACTCATTCATTCGCTATATCATTAGAAACAATTTTGTTCACTATATGCTAAATAGCTGGGTGACTGATATGGATGATTGGCACAATGAATACGCTGCACTTCTCCGACGATTCCGTTTGGAACATGATCGTATAACGCCATGTTCACAGATGAGAAAGTTCCAGAAATTGCTACATTGCGTTTTTGGCTGGGAACTATTCACATTCACGCTGAAATTTTAGAAACCCCCACATATTTTGATCATACAGGTATGACCACCAACTATTTTTAGTCCTTATTTGTTTAATGATGCTGTTGATAGGCAATTTTACAAAGAGATAATTTTGACTCTATCCGCAGCTCAGGATGCTGGAATATACAATACAATAATGCTTCAACAAGATGGAATCCCTGCACATTTTTATCAATGTTTGAGAATACCTTGATGAATTGTGTTGAAGTACATTGAGCGTAGGATGGAGACACTCCGACCCCATATCCTGGCCCTGAAATGTTCACTACAGGGGTTTTATTTAGGATAAAATTAAAGTGCTCTATTATAAAAGTATGGACACGCTCCATTTTTGTCCTAATCTTCTCTAAACTCCCATAAGACTACGTGTTAAGCTTCTGTTGTTTTACTCGATTGTCATACAGATAATCCCTAAAACATTTGTGTCATACTGTTGAATGATGCCTTCTGTGTCTGCTCATGTTCTTCTTTTTGCATTAGAAGCCTAGATCAGACAGAAAGCTGCTGGATCTGAATGCAATTGAGTGCTATTTAAAAAGAAACAACAGTTTGAAGAAAAGGTATGAAATTCTGATGTTACTTTTACATCATAACATTATTTAGTTCGCTGGTCCTTGGTAATAAAACCTAACATTGCACATTAATTATATAATAAATTTGCCTTAAATAAATGTTATTTACTTCATCAAGCTATGCTGTGTTGATAACCTGTACTGTGGAATTGGTCCAATTAAGAATAATGATAATGATACAATTTATAGTACATGATTATAAATTGCATCCTCACACATTTTGCATTATAGTTTTTGAACTGTAATTTCTGCGTTTTCTCACTTGGTACGGAGATACTTAAAGAATGGAGCTACAATAAATTCCTCTCAAGTCCTGGTTGAGGCTTCGCCGATTCCATGGCAGTCTAGAAATTGTTCAAAGTGGTACCATTTATGAGACCTTACCCTATCTGTCCTACAGATGGCTCTGCAAAATAAGTGAATGAAATTATTGAATACCCCGAGAAAATAAATGACTACTTTTGTAATTATTGGCACAGTTATCAGCATATGTACAATGACAATTATTACCAAATGTAAATATTGCAAAATATTCACTTAGTGGGTGAAGGTTAGCAATTATGTTGGTACTACCCATTTCT
This sequence comes from Metallyticus violacea, assembly GCA_030762175.1. Lineage (NCBI taxonomy): Eukaryota > Metazoa > Arthropoda > Insecta > Mantodea > Metallyticidae > Metallyticus > Metallyticus violacea. Next base: position 37,604,041 of record CM060837.1, on the reverse strand, counting down.
GTGAATTAAAGCCAATACATTATTTTCTGGTTGCACAGGTTACGGCAATGAAACAAATATTAATTAAATAGTTTAATTAAATTCCTCTAAATATTTTTGACCAAATGACCCTAAAAAGTCCAAGTTCATACTTTTTCAATGTTGGAAAAGCACAAAAACAATGAAAAGTGTATGGTTAATAGTTAATACTGATACTAAAACTCTAATAGCAATTTGGATGATCCTTTCTTCGTTGTTATTATTTCAGGTTATATTTGCCGGTTATGTGACAAAACTATTGGCATGAAAATATGTAGAAAAATTATTAGCTCGAGGTGATATTTGTGTAGTGAAATTTGCTCTTGAATAATGGTTTATTTATATAACACTTTAGCAAAACACAACACATATCTCCTTACAATATTCTTCTTCCCTTCCCCCACATTCAGTTATTTGGTAATACATAGTTCTAAAGTTTTGTAAAGCGCAGGAAACACAACATACGGTTTTCATTCACTTACAAACCTCCAAGGGTGGCCGAGATCGTTAAATTGCGGACCCATGAGCGGGAGGTCTGGGTTTCGAATCCCGCCAGGATCATCCTCCGTGATTGAGTTTATTTCCAGGTTTTCCTCAGTCCTCATAAATGGCAAATGCCGTGGAGGTAATTTAAATTGCTTTAGATACCCTAAACTTAGGCCTGGAACGTTTCCTCCCTTAAAAATAAATCCTTTCCCAATTTATCATTTCATCTCATGTATCATCAATGTCCATCGCCTGTGGTGCCTCTGTAGCAAAATCGGGCGTTAAACACCATTCATCATTCATTTACAATAATTATAAAATTAAGCTATGTACCCCAGTTCCTTAACCTAACGTTTTTGTAACCTGGAGCAGTACAATAACGTTACACTTTCTCTGCTAAATATAATGTAGAGATTTAGGAGAAAAATAAAGTAATAATAATAATAATAATAATAATAATAATGTACAATTGGTCATTATTCAGAAACCACAAACAAATAAGTAAAACCAAAAAGAACGGGATTTATTCACTCTATTAGTGTGGTGTTCTAAATAAGTATCTTTTATGCCAGTGACAAATACTGGAAATTTGGAAAAAAGTTCTACAATAGTTAATATTTTAATTAAATATTTTATTTTATATTAAATATTTTAGTTAATTATTTTAATTATTAGATCTGTAATTTGTTTTATGTTTTATTTGTTGTCGCTTTGACTGCATTGGTCTTCTCGCGCAACGTCTGTAGATTGTGGGCTGAACACTATAGGTGTAAGTCTGTAGGGATAAATGAAATGAAATGATGACATAAATGAGCTCGGAGTTTTTGCAGCCTTAAAGTTATCCGGCATTCAGTTTTTCAGGGTAAGAACAAACTCCGAGGGAAAAAAACCTTACCCTGTCAGCTTCACCTGATCGGGATTGGGATACGGTCAACTGTGTAACTTCTGCGTTTAACAGCGTCAAATGGATTCATTGAGAAGTGCATCATATTCGAGAGAATTTTTGAAGCAAGAACGTCTAAGGTGTCGACGAAAGAAGTATGAGATTCCGAATTACAATAATAAGGCTTTAAATTTCTGAATTCATCCTTTGTTACATCCTTCCACATCTTGCATATAGTTAATGCAAATATAATACCGAGAAAAATCACTTGTGTGGTAAATGCCTTGCTTATTTTTGTGATATTTCCTTACAAATAATATTGCTGTTTAGATAAATATAAGAATAGTTATTTAAATTGCTTTCTTATTACATAAAATAAAAATTAAATACATACCACTGCGAGTATTAACTAATAATTCAAAACAATTATTTTGGAATGTAATTATAATTGTTTTTAAATAATTTCTGTTTACCAGAAATAGTGTGCAATGCCCTTTTTACAGTCTATATTAAATTATTTTAAGGGTTCTACACATACTTAATTATTAATCATGATTTTGCGATTTTGATTAATATTTAAACTATTTCTAAGTGCTGACGTATGTATGAATTTAATAGTAAGAGCGTGCTTCTTTGGCACGAATCTTATACCTGTGTCCTATGGTACAGCCCAATCCCATCTGAACGAATTTTGCTGCACTTGCGACCAATTGTCATGGTAACGATAGACGCTTACTTTATGCTCCAAGATAGCAAGTACAGCAAAAACTGAGAATCAGACAGTGGGCGCATCTAAAGCGAGGAGAAAAGTGTGTTGTTGATTGACTGTCCTGCTTTCAGAGCAACTCAGAAGGATGCGCGAGCCGGCGAGCATTGCCAAGTTGCTAAATGTAATTTTGAGACTTTGTTTAATTACAACAATTTTAAACTCATCTTTTTATAGTGATTTAGTTACTTGTTTCATAGTCTGTAGTTACAAAAATGTATTAATTTAATTGCTGTTACATTTGTCTGCCGCTGTTGAAGCGATTGGTGTGGTACCACTGTTTGTAGCTTCGGTTTTCTATAGGACCATTACCATGCATAAGGTGTACTATTGTATTTACATAAAATGACGTACAAACAGTGAATCTTATGTACGTACGTCAATATCCTTCTTTTCCCACTATACTCCTTCTGTAGTACTTTTGATGTGTTTTAGTTTATGTTGAAATATAGTAAATTTTACTTTACTAGCATTCTGTTGTTAAATGAGCTGTCTAAAACAGTGAATATATATTATATTAATGAAAAATAAAAGAACACTATGAAAGTTAATTAAAATGACTAATTATAAAAGGAAAAAAGGATAAAAACTTGGAAAGTGCCAGATTTACTATTTCAATATTTCGAAGAGCTCGTATTCTTCAAAGGCAAGAGGACAAGTGAACGTAGTGAAAATAAAACTGAATAACGAATACCGAAAAGAGAATGAGAATATAAAAATACATTAATACTTAAGATTTAAACCAGGTGGTATACGCGCTTTATGTAAAAATATAGCTGCCATTTCTGTATCTCTGAGTAAACTTTCAGAGCTATGTGTAGGTAACGCATCAATAAGTGTTCAATTAAATGTATCATTGAAATGCTTACAGAGACAAGGTATTGATTGATTGGTTTATTTACGGACGTTCTTTAACATCTCAGGTCATCAGCGTCCCATTCAACTCAGGGCGTGAAACGTCCGACAAATTTTGCTCAGAGGCCTCTCTTTCAGGCTTGAGGTTCTTTTTCGTGCCGTAAATGTACGACACGGAACCCACGGCTTTACTTCCCTTCCGAAGGAAGCCATGCTTAGAATTTTTACGCCCGAAAAAATCCATCGGTCCCGGCCGGGTTCGAACCCGCGATCTTGGGTTTAGGAGGCAAGTATGGTAATAGACAAAGTATGTTGAGCAACCGGCAAGGGAAATTTGGTTTTAACAGAACGTCTATGATATTCATACGCAAGGAGACAACAGTAGAAGTTAAACCAATATAAAATGTTTTGCACTGGTATTAAATACAGTTATATATTCAAAAAGAAGCAACAGATTTCAAACATTTATTTCTTCCAAACTAAAAAAGACAGAAACACAATTCTAACGTTCCTGGAAATATAAAATGTTCAATTTTCACTTTTTTATGCATTCAATGTGAGCACCATGCGTTACACGACAAATATCAAAATGGTGACTCATTTCTTGCCACGCATGAATCAGCTGGTCTCTAGTTACCGAATTCACAGCTTCAACAATTCGGTGTCGCAGACTTTCAACAGTGTCAGGCATAAAAACGCGGCCTGTAACCCCACAGATAAAAGCCACAAGGGGTGAGTTCTGGAGACCTGGGAGGCAACCGTGGATGAAGTTGATCTTCTGCTCCTCCTCTTCCAATCCAACGTCCTGGAATGATGTCATTCAGGTAACGTCGGACGTGCTTAGAGAAATGAGGAGAGGCATCATTTTGCATGAAGATGAAGTTGTCTGAATCATCTTCAAGTTGAGGAAATAACCTGTTTTGAAGCATGTGCAGATAGGTTTGTCCTGTCATAGTGTTCTCCATGAAGAAGAAAGGTTCATAAACTTTGTTTACAGATATGGCACAGAAGACCTTAATCTTCGGTGAATCTCTTTCATGCTCAATAACTGACATAGGATTTTCACTTGCCCAAATTCTAACGTTATGCCGATTAACTTTACCGGAAAGATGGAAAGTGAATTCATCGGAAAAAATTAATCGTTCAGAAAAATTGTCTTCTTCCATATTATCTAGCATGCTAATGCAAAATTCGTACCTTTTGTTGTGGTCGTCAGGGTGCAATGCTTGCAATAACTGCAGTTTGTACGGCTTCAGGTGCAGACGGTGTTTCAGAACTCGCCATACCGTTGGTTGAGGAACGTTAAGTTGTTGTTTGGTCGTGCTGTGGATTTTTTGGGCTCCTTTTGTAAACTGTACGAATACGCTCGACATTTTCATTCGATGTGCGTGGACGTCCCGTGTTTTTCCATTTACACATGCAACATCTTCTACGAATTTTCGTGCCACTGGTAAATCTGCTTATGCCCAGGCGGTTGTTTATTAAACTGACGGCGAAAAGCACGTTGAACTGCAAAAACTTTAGTTTTGCTAATTGCAGCACAAATGAAGCTTACTCCTGTTGTGTCGCCATTTTACTACAGACAATCAACATGGCAAGCAAAAGCTCCAATGCGGCCGTGATTGGAACTTTTACCTGGACGGCTCAAATTTTAAACTTTTGTCTGTGCAGGAACATTGTAATTGTGGTCCTAACTTTTGTAATTTGAAAGAAAGAAATATTTAAAATCTGTTCCTTCTTTTTGAATAGTCCTGTGTTATATATCATTACTCTTTTATACTCAAGCTGTGTTGGCTACACCAACTTTTTATGTCACCAGCCGCCACTGTAAATTAGGTGTAACAGTGCCCACTCTGTATACACATTGACTGTTTCAAAAGGCAAAACACTTTTTGCAGATGTAAAATGTAATATCCTGAAATTCTTAATCAAGTCCCACAACTTTATCTAGATTTCCATCATATATAAACAGATTTATTTGCTTCAGATATATAGCCATTTAATAAACAATTTTCTTAAACTTTGCATATTAATTTGTAAATATGCTGTATGTTTTCGAGAGCCTATAGGAATTATTCGCTTCGGGGTAACTTAATAAACGCCTCACGCCATTGAAAAAAAAAAAATAAAAATAATAATAATAATAATAATAATAATAATAATAATAATAATAATAATAATAATAATAATAATAATAATAATAAACGCGGGTTTTAATGAGTTAAGGATTCAGCCGGGAAGGTATGCAACTCCCATTCAATGAAATTTGTACGCTAAATGCACCCCGGTGTATGACCTTTATAGATGCGTTAATGAAGTGTTTAATTACCCAGACAATCCAATCGCAGCAGCAAATACCAACTTTCCAACCCAGTTCTCTACACAAATGTGCGGTAGTTGGAATACTCAAACAAAGGGAGAAAACTACAGCATGAGAAAACAAACTAAATGGTAGGTCACTTGGAATTGCATTTACATATTGATCACGGGCACAGGCCATAGTGTTGATTGTTTCTACGTTCTCATCCCTTATTGCTGGACCGTGGTGAAGTGTCCACTTATTTTATTTACCAGATACACCGTTCCGCGCAGGCGCACTGTACACAGCAACTCCCAAAGGTAGAGGCCAAGTAAATGAAACGGAGGAAAGGTTAACCTTTGCCTGTTTTTTGGTAGCCGATAAAATACGACGGTAGTCTATGTAAAAAGGCAAAGTGGTAACTCGCATCTTTGGCTTTGCCACGGTTATTTTCTTGCCCCCGACCTTTAAAGCCATCCTCCAATATTTGCTGTTGCTGTTTGTGCAAATCCAATTCAAAGTTTGGTTGCGCTCAACTGAAGGTAAGCGAACCTTCTTAAAAGATACAGAAACTATGCTTAACCTAAAAAAAATGTTTAAAAAAATACAAACATGAAACATTCGCCATATGATAAGAATACGTTTCTCATATATTTGGTGACGACACATTTCAAAGCATTAAATTAGATATATATCTTCAGTATTAAGTACAAACTCATTACTGCTGGTGATGTACACCTTCTGTCATTAGAATTCAATTTATAATTACATTAGCGATGAAATATCTCCATAACTAAATTAATCAATAAATCTCAATCCTGGGTCTCTAGTGGTAGCCATACGTGTCTTGTATAACCCAAGATCGCGGGTCCAGTCTCGACCAGGGTCGATGGATCTGTTGCGGGCGTAAAAATCCCATGTATGACTTCTTTCGGAAGGGAAATAAAGTCTTGGATCCCGTGTCGTAGATTTACGGCATGTAAAACAACTAAGAGAAGAGGCCCCTAAACAAAATTTATCGGCCGTTTCACGCCCTGAATGGAATTGGATGCCGATGATCTGAGATGTTAAAGAGCGTCCGTAAATAAACTTAATAAATAATAAAAGTCTATCAGGGAGGAGCTACGTACTCTAAGCAAATTTCTCAGCAAGTCGAATTTGTGAAGGATATTACGGGCGCAAGAGCAGAGAATTCTACCGTTAGAGTGCTTTTTAAATTTTGGTTTTCAGGTACATCCCCTCCTAATAATTTGATATCCTTGATTTTCAGATATTATTTTTATTATAATATTTAAATGGTGTACGAGATGGTATCCAGAATATTCGGGACTGGTGCTGCGATTTAGTCAAAAACTTACTTTGAGACTAATGATCGCCGTCACCTTCGAAGTATTCCCTTCCACACCTATACACCGGTCCCAGCGATTCTGTCATTTTCCAAGTACATGTTGGAAACCCTGCTCTTTGAGGGTATTTAGCACAGACAGCGTTTCTTCTGTCGACGTCCTTTCAACTTGCTTTTCAGTTTGGGGAATAGAGCGTAAGACGCAGGGAGCCAAATCAGGCGAGTACGGTGGGTGGGGTTCAACCATTATGTTGTTTTTCGTCAAAAAGCTTCTGATGAACAAGGCGTATTATGTGATGCAACAGCCATTTCCTTTGTCGCGCCAAAGTTCGGGCCGTCGTCTCCGCACATTTTCACGGAGCAGTCGCAAAATGTATATTTTAAGAGAAAGTTTAATGCCAAGAACTGTGGAGCAGTTTGTATTACCAGAAATATTGTGCTTTCCAGAATAACTCCACACTATATAGAAAAGTAAGTATATTTACCAAACTAAACTACTATTGTACCATATTCAGTTTATTTCCACTTATTTCCAATTTTATGCACTACATATTATTATTATTATTATTATTATTATTATTATTATTTTAAGAACAAGAGATTTGCTCCCTCACATGGCCAGGAAACAGCCTAGACCTCAACTCTGTTGAGATATGTTGCAAGATGATTGGCAATGCTACAGCACAGAAAAAAAATCAAGAAATAAGAAAATCTTGGATGAAGCTATCCATTTGGGTGTGGTATATCAAGATTTCGCCTGATCAAGTCAAAATTTTCAGATTTTCAATGCCAGACGATGCGATGCCGTAATAAAAGCTCGGTTATGCAACACAAAGTATTGATTCAGCATGTTTATGATGAGGTATACTTATATTATGTGTGTAAAAGACTTTCTTGTTATAATTATCAAATAAGAACTCTTCAGGTTTATGCAATTGTAAGTACAATATTCTGGCTTTTATTTATAAGAGTTGACATTTTGTTTAGTTTTACTGTTTACATATACTTTTAACACATGTAAAGATGATTAGCAACAACTTTTCACATTTAATTCCGCCTATTCCTAGAAATACAATCATAGTAAAATTCTAAAACACTGATATTTCTATTTAAATATAAAGGGAAAAACATAAATATTTTGTGGGTGATACAATAACGGATATAAATCGAATATGCTACTGGTCCAAGAAGTCGGTCCTGGTGGTGTAGTGGTAACCATACTTTCTTCTAAACCCAAGTTCGCGGGTCCAAACCCGGCCAGGATCGATGGATTTTTTTCAGGCGTAAAAATCCTAAGTATGACTTCCTTTGGAAGGGAAGTAAAGTCGTGAGTCCCACGAAAAAGAACCACAAGCCTGAAAGAAGATGCCTCTGAGCAAAATTTGTCGGCTGTTCCACGCCCTGAATAGAATGGGGACGCTGATGATCTGAGATGTTAAAGAAAGAGCGTCCGTAAATAAATCAAATCAAACATAAAATGGTCTAAGAATATTAACATAAAGCCACTCCTTAAAGTTACACAAAACAAGCTATCGTACAGGACGCCGGTGTGCACCTCCACGTTATAGAAAGCTGAAACGAGGGTTATCGAGAGAATAGCCCCCCTCCCAAAAAGAGATATGCAAAATTGTGTCTGGAGACGATGACGCAAAAGTCTGTTCCTGCAAAAGCGGTCCATGTCTACTTCAGAATAACACAGAATTTTATTCTTTGTCAAATAGGCTTTAGAATTTGTATTGTAAAAAAAGTGGATTTTAAAAGCATTATAATGTCTATTAACTTATTGTTTTTCCACAATTATATGCACTGAATGAATAATATTGCCAAAAATGATTGTTTAAGTGAGACATACGTATGTGTTTGTTTTACAGGCGTTAACAAACCCTGTTGACAATAAGTGGGTTCACATAGGTACCGCTTGTGTCGCGTCGGTACCTTTGATGTTGTTGCTACTAAATCAGCCCCAAAAATGGGTTTGCTTTTGAATGAAGTCATCGTTGCAGCTAACATATGTATATAAAGAACATCTGTTAAATATAGAAAGTAGAGATTGATTAATTAAAACCTTAATTGTAATAAAAACGTACTTTTTCTTTTCGATTCCATAATTTGTCACTGAAATAGAAGGTAATTATAATTATGTAGAACACCACGTTAATTATATTGAGTAAATCGTGTTTTACTCTTGTTTTCAGGTTTACAGTACTGGAAATATTTATTGCAACATCCATAAAATAATTCCTCTTCTCAAAACTCAAGAAGGACCTTCGAGGAAGGAAAATTAAGTGTGACGAAAAGTGATGGATGCTGTTTATGTCCATTTAGCAGACAAGACGTCAGACTATTTTTTGGGTAGGATTGAAATGTTACTTTAAAGATGTGAGTATGCATTGCAATAAAGGGCAACTATATTGAAAAGTGAAATATAGCTTTTGTCTTTATCATACATAGAAAATGTTTAGGCCGGAAACTTATGGATCTTCCTCTTACATGCATGGCGATAGGGTGCGGCTTTTCAATCTACTAATACTGGGGACCTCTCCTTGCTTTCCAGATGTCAATGGAAACTTTTCTCTGCCAAAACGTGCCTCTCTTGCCAGAAACCAATTTGCCGGCCGCAGTTTCTACTAAGAGATTTCGTGTTGGGATCTCTAAACATATCCCTACCGTGCTGAGACGCAGTAAATGTTATACGAAGTTTCTCAAATGGGGCTAATAAAGTGAAGCGTGTATCTGTAATGTCAAGCTTCTGCCATTATCTCGATGCCCACTGTCTCTCAGGGTTATACACAGGATTGTCATAATGAGAACGGCCTTGCTTATCTGGCTTATTTTCCTAGTTTAACTCCCCAATAATATTCAGTGGCGTGTACTGACTCCTCTGTTGGATGGGTTTACAGTTAACACTTATATACCAACACTCTATAATAAAATTGTAATTGGGAATATATATTAAGCAAAGTCAACCTTTAACTACAAAGAAACAGATTTTAGGATATAAATAAATTTCAAACTCATCTATAACACATTCTCCCACCAACTCAATGTACATAAAATAAAGCAACGTGTCCTCCAAGCACAGAGCCAAGAAAACCTCAGACCTCCTTAAGAATTCTCTACTATGAAAGATTAATTCAATTTTCTTCTGAATTGCCTCAATAGAAATAACTCGTGGGTGAGAAGCCTTTATCTCCAGGTGTAATTTAACGAGTAATTATGTCCTCTTTAATGAGAGTTGTTGCTGGAAGATAGTTAACAGGTGTTTGTGAGATATAGATAGACAAAATGCTGAGGCATAATGCGCAGAAAAGGTCTCGCTTATCCTACAGGATCAAACAGGTCAAGTAGTGAGAGGGAGAATTACTTAAATATCTGTGAAAGAGAATAAAGAAGTAGTCTAGATTAAAGGTTTGGGAAGGAAATAAAAGAATTAATGTTTCCGGAGAAAGAAAGCGATACCTAGAGACACATTCAGACAGAATGTAGGGAAAGAGAGGTTTTAAGAAATGAGCATTTACCACTACAATTTCAAAATTCCAAAAGACGTTTGAACGCCTGCCTGGAATTGTAGGTGCATGAGAGATACACACACCAATCGGGAATACGATAGAGTAGCCGACAAAGAAAGTTAAAGGTTATAGAGAGAGTTGGGGGAAAAGGGTGAATAACGGGATGGTAGCTCAGGGGTGATGGTTGTAGGTGTTATATATATAACAGTAACTAGAAAAGCAGAAAAGGATTAAACACTAAGAAAAAGTCACAGATTTGTAATTTCAAATATATGAAAATATGATGTTAAATGTGTGATGAGATACATTGGTGTGCATACATGTAGTGCAGATACTTAAAGAAAATATTACCGTTCTTGCATATAATATACTTTTGTTAGTTAAACGGGCGGTATTAACTTATACAGTTGCACGACAGTTATAATTATTTATGTACTTGTAACTTGTCACAATAAACGTCAATTACTACTACCACCACCACCATTATTATTATTATTATTATTATTATTATTATTATTATTATTATTATTATTATTATTACCACTACCACCGGTACTACTATCACTACCATTACTATTCCACTGCTACCAACATTACCACTGGCTTCATTACCCATACTACCGCTACAACTACTACCACTACTACTATCACCATCGCTACTACTACTACTACTACTACTACTACTACTACTACTACTACTACTACTACTACTACTACCACCATCACATACTTTTACCTCTACGACATCATTACCACTTCGAGCGTGACTACCATTAGCACTACTACCACCATCATACCGCCACGGGTGACCGAGGTCGTTAAGGCACGGACTCGTGAGCGGGAGATCTGGGCTATGAAATCCGCCAGGACCGTCCTCCCTGACTGGGTTTTTTTCCAGGTTTTCCTCAGTCCTCATAACTGGCAAAAGCCGGGGAGGTACCTCAAACTGAGGCCTGGAACGTTTCCTTCCTTAAAAAAAAATATCCTTTCCCAATATATATTTTCATTTCATTTATCACCAGTGTTCACCGCCTGTGGTGCCGCAGTAGTAAAAACGGGCGTTAAACACTACTCATAAAAAAAACACCTTCATTACATTTCCACCAGCACTGCCACTTTTACCACCATTATCACTTCTACTACAACTACAAGTACTGCTACTACTATTACTACTATTAATATTACTAATACTATTTCGGCAGCAATTATATATGCGAGGATCTCTATTTAAATTCGTGAACTCGCTGTTACCTCTCAGAGTTTTTCTCTGGGCCTAAGATCCGCGGGTTCATACCCGGCCGAAGACCACAGGTAGTATTTCGGGATGATGTATACAAATGCTTTAAGAACATCGGCAATACTAAGTTTGAAAATCTAGAATTGTAATGGTTCCTTGCCGTCAAGCTGAATAATTTCCGTTCACAATCTGTTAATTTTTTAATGTTGGAGTGAAATTAACAGGAAAATATTTAAAGGGCTCATGCTAGAAGGACATATGGTAAATTTTACAGAAGCTTTTCAAAATCTGCTAATTCTTCTTCTTTTTCTTCATTTCTTTAAGTAACAAAATTTAATTTGTGTTATATTCAAGGCCTATTTTGAGCTACAATGGAAGTATCTAATTCTGCGATTAATATATTATTAATGAGATGTATTTAATTAACTTGCTGTTTATTTAATTAAGTTGACAGGTATTTAATTACGTTGTCACGTATGTAATTTGGATGCCCTGTATTCAAAGGTTGAAATGTATTTAATTATATTTACATATATAATTGTAAATCCAAGGTGTAAATATTAAAAGGTTCACTATTTTGCCTTTGCCACCTCGTGTAAGCCCAATTGCTCATTTAATTAATGTAAAAGATAGAGATAAAGATAAATTATTGTGTTCCATTAGGGCATATGGTTCCTAACAAGTAGGGAAAGCTCGCTTTTTTACTAACGTGGTGAGCTGATCCTCGCTAGTTGCTCGTATGTTGTTTAAGACACTCTTTGGTTACTCCATTTCCCACTGCGCTAGTTGCTTCTCGATGGATTTCTATTTTTCTTGATCAATCTGGATCTGCATGTTCCTTGAAGAGGTGTGTCCATCTTCTTCTGTTCTTTTTCCTATACGGGGGTCCTACATGGAGATCTTGTAGGTCCATCTATTGTCCTGCATTCTTGCGATGTGACCGCTTCATTGCCATTTACTTCTGGTGGTTATTTGGGCGATGTCTGTTGTCTGAGATAACTAATTTATTAATACTATAAGTATTTTGTCCTTCAAAATTATTCCCAGGATCTTGCGTTGCAATTTTTAATTTTGTTCTTTTGTTTTTCGATTAGTGACCATGTCTGGCACCCAAATAGTAATACAGGGTTTGCTTAGGTTTCGTTCGCCTGATACAATCTGCTCTTTAAGACTGCTGTCTCGTTTCCGTGAATAGTAATGAATACACGTTTCGTACATAGTCAACAAAAATCGGCAGTGTTAAAGGCTGAGGAGGCGGTTCTGAAGAACGATCAAAAAATGGTTTCCAGTGTGTCTTTGAAGACTGGCAGAAACACTGAGACAGGTGTATGGCATCCAACTGGAACTATATACATCACATTTATTATTGCCTTTTTATTTTAATTTTTATCTTTATTATTTTATTTTATTTCTTTGCTTTTTATAGCTCATGCGCTTTTTGAAAACACTATTTGTTGGCTGTTACACAATTTTTGATTTTACTAGAAATAAAGTTTATGCTAGAAACAACATTTTTATTTTTCAAAAACGAAGTGCTTAAATGAATAATGCGCTAGTACAATATTTTATTGGAACATTTTTCTTGACCTTTATGAAGCACGGTCCTTAACTTTGAAATACACCAACTTATGTCTTTCTCTTCCTACATTTCAAGGCAATTCTAAATGTAATCAATTCTGTATCGTCAACAAGTTATGTGTTGCCGATTTGAAATATTTTTAAGTTCCTGTAGTAGGTTGCTAAGTTGCAGAGATTCTATAAATCTACTTATCTACAAGGGCTGATTATGTTTTTGACAGTATATCTTCATTTATTCTCTTAATTTCGATGACGTTTATCAAAATAGTCTCTGTTGGATGTCATACACCTGTCCCAGTGTTTCTGCCAGTCTTCAAAGACATGCTGGAAACCATTTTTTGATAGTTCTTCAGAATCGCCTCCTCAGCCTTTATCATGCCTATTTTTGTTGACTAAGTACGAAACGTGCATTCGGAAACAAAATAGCAGTCTTAAAGAGTAGATCGCGTCAGGCGAACCGACCCAATAAAAGGCAAAATACTGGAAAAGTGGTGGCTTCAGTTTTTTCTACGCAAAATAAATCTCTTGTTTTACTACTTGAGAATACCACGCACCACTTTCGGAGAGCTTGAAGGCAGTGAGCGCAGAACAACATCCGGAAAAAGAATATCTTGTTGCCCATGACAATGCGCCGGTGCATTTAAGCCCAGTCAGGGCAAATTGACGGCTACGATTTAAACTGCTCCTGCATGCACTCTATTCACCGATCTTGTTCCTCTATTACCATCTGTTCTCGAAACTCAAAACGTTCCTGGCTATACCTAAATAAATGAAAATATTATGTAGAAGAAAAAGGAATATTTTGAGGATATACGAACCCGGAGAATCGTTAGAGATACTTTGTTGAATTTCGAGGAGACTATGTCAAAAAACAAAGTACTTTATAAACTCTCTTTAATATCAAATCCAGTTACTGATCAAACCACCCTCGCACCTTTGTATAATATCTTGTTTGATCGAACTTAGAACGATAACTTTCGATAATTTCGCCGATTCGCGTTCGACCTTAATCCTAAAATTCCCGGCCATTTTGAGGTTAGGAATACCTTATCTAGCATGTGATCTATCTTAGCCATTAGAAGCAATTTTATTAACGCATTCTGTAAACATTTTAAAAAACGACTAAAATACATAATAATTACTACATTTATGTGCAGTATAGACGACTCAATTAAATCAATAAATAACATATCATCTTCCTAAATCCGAACATTCTATTTCTAGGTAAATTCAGAACAATTTAGGTATCAAAGCTTCACCAAAAATTAAACAGACATGAAACTGGATTAGTAAAATTATCCACGTGCCCTAAATTCGTTGAGTTGTTATAATAACAGGCCACAGATGGCTCTGCTATTTCCATTCCTAACACCTTTACGCCCTGATTAATCTGCCACAATAAACGCGAGGGCAAAAGTAATTGTAGGATGAACTTTACCCCCTCTGCTAGTGTATTGTTGAGTTTAATTGGCCAATAAATTGCTGTGCCGAGGTTATGAAATGTAATCTGTGATATTTATTGTCGCCCCAGACCCCACCATATGTCATAAATTAAGCAGGGCTTCATGGTATAACAAAGCAATAGCTTTACATATCTTTAGCGGTGACTATCACTTTTTAACTATGGGAGTTCTGAAAAGCAAATATACTCATCAACCGATGCCCTCAAGATTTTCATAAATGGCTGAAGTGATCCAGTTTAAATATCCGTAAATATATTTAAAGACTGTTAATTTTCAAAAACTTAACTATTCCTGTAATAATCTTCTTCTAAGACGCTACAACCGGGGGCATGGCCTGCCGCAGCGACCTCTGCTTCTTCCACCCCGTCTTACGAAGGAAGAGGAAGCATTGAAGGGGGACATGTGATAAGCATACCGGCGTCACACGGCTTTCTACGAGGCGTGTCCGGAAAGTAATTACCGATTTGGAAAAAAAGACAAAATATTTGTTTTCACAGCAACATTTGTTTGTACATGAAAGAGCATTCCTTAACGTATTTTTCGACGTAGTTGCCACCATTGTTCAGGCATTTGTCATAGCGGGAAATCAACATTTGTATGCCCTCTTCAAAGAAAGATACCGCCAATGAAGAAAGCCATCGCTGAACACCGTTTTTTGTGTCGTTATTGCTGTCAAAGCGCCTTCCTCTGAACTCACGCTTCATGTTCAAGAACAAGTGGTAGTCAGAAGGAGCGAGATCGGGGCTGTATGGCGGGTGATTGAACTGCTCCCAACCGAATTCTTGAATATTGTTTGGTGTGATACCAGCAGAATGGAGTCGTGCGTTGTTATGAAGCAACACATTGCCTTGACTGAGCATTCCACACCTTTTATTTTGAGTTGCGCGGCGAAAATTTCTCAATATTTCACCGTATCGCATCGCATTGATGGTTGCATCTCTCGAAAGTAACTCAACAAGCAGAATGCCCCGTCTATCCCAGAACACAGTGCACAGGCTTTTTCGTGCTCACAACGTTGTTTTCAATTTTTTATCGTTGGGAGGGGGGGATCCTGTGTGCATCCACTTCATCGGCTGTTGTTTTAATTCTGGAGTGACATGACAAACCCACGTTTCATCACCGGTCACTATACTGCTTAAGAATTCATCTCCCTCATCTCTGTATCGGGTAAGAAATGTCAAGTCGCTTCGTTTTGTGGACATCTGTAAGTATCTTCCGAACCCAACGGGAACACAATTTGCGATAATTTAAGCGCTTTATGGCCATTTCATGCACAACAGTTTTTGAAATTTGTGGAAACACATTAAAAAGCATTCTTATTGTGAACCGTATGTTTTCACGAATCGCCTCATTCACTTGTTTAACGACAACAGAAGGCCGCCCTCTCCTTGCTTCGTCATGAACATTGGATCATCCATCATTGAATTGTATAACGTACTTTCTCACCATTCCATCTGTCATTACATTTTCACCGTAACTCTCCACACAAGTTGACGAAAAATTTCGACTGGCTTAACATTCCGTACGTTCAAAAACCGTATTACGGAACGCACCTCACAGTCGGCGGGATCAGAAATTGTCTTAAACATTTCGAACGATCACAAACAACTGTAAACACAACACGATCTGACTGTAATGGCGCCAGTGGACAGACAATGAATCAGAGAGACAAGTGCGCATGCGTGGGCATCACTAGCGTTGCGGTGGCGGTAGAACGAAATGGTACTTACTTTCCTTACACGCCTCGTAAATTGAAGGACGCCACCTCTCCATTGGCCAGCTCCCCAATTGTCCTCACGAGACTGGTGGACCCCGTTCCAGACTTCCCTAAATTAGAAATTTTCCTAAGTAGGTACCAGTATCGAATCTATGTGCCCCAGGCAAGCAATCAGCAACGCTAATCACTAGACAAAAGTGGCGGTTCCCGTAATAATCATCTGATTTTATCATACATATTTACAATCACCTTATAGTATATCTTTTTAGCACAAGGCACTCAGTTTAAAAACTGCATTTTGTGTCTACCAGTGTAATAAAAAGTTTATAGCCCTCCAGGGCTACTAACTTTGCATCAATACGGAATGTAGTGGTTATTAAATCATTAAAGGCGTATAAATTACATATTTATTAGCATATTACACATTCTATCCTTTAATTTATACGTTCCTTACAGCAGTTTAAAAATCAAGCCATAATGTAATTAGTGATAATACATAATAACTATTAAATTGCATTCTAAGATGCATATTTTCATCAATAATAATGTTGGCAATGCTGGAACCATGTCAGGCTGGTGTCGGTCCTGGTGATGTAGTGGTAACCATACTTGCCTTCTACAGCCAAGATCGCGGGTTCGATCCCGGCCAGGATCGATGGATTTTTTCGGGCGTAAAAATCCTAAGTATGGCTTCCTTCGGAAGGGGAGTAAAGCCGTAGAACCCGTGTCGTACATTTACGGCACGAAAAAGAACTTCAAGTCTGAAAGAAGAGGCCTATGAGCAAAATTTATTGGCCGTTTCACGCCCTGAATTGAATGGAACGCTGATGACCTGAGATCTTAAAGAGCGTTCGTAAAATAGACAATGTCAGGTTGGAAGAAATAAAAAACAACTGATCCCTTCAAAGCGCATGCTAAATACAAACTATAGCTTCTTTCAGCGCGAGTATAGCTACAGTGCGATTGTTTAAGTTGTGGGTCAGCAGAGAAGCCATACAAGATCAATAATGCATGTGCAGGTTGCAGCTTGAAGTTAGTGTGGTTGTGCGTTCCTATGTTATTAGGTGCTTTCATTGTGGGTATATTCTGTTCTTATTGATCTTCTTTTATTAGGCCAATAAACGACATAACGGGTTTTTATGTATGATACATATGTGAAAACGATGCTGAGAAGTAGTGAGAGAAATCTAAAGAAAATATTCTACAATTGTGTTACAGGTAGAGAAACTATTCGCTAACTTGTTAAAAAGTTATAAGAGAGAGAATCTCTCAATGACAAGAAACGTATACGGAACCGCCGTGTTCTTGTGGAATAACACAAGAATTATCCAGCGGTGATTCTATCTCCATTTTCCATTGAGGTGATGCCACGACTTAAGTGGGCCATAACTGAAATAACTTCATTGTATTTGTGATACAGGTGTTAAAAGTAACGTTTTACTTTGATAGTAAGATACTTGCAAAACGAGGCAGGAAGCCAAGAAAGAAATAGTTGGCCTATAGGAGGAGCATGGAAGAAACATTACCTAAATTTCTGAATAATGATGCAGCTGTGACTGTGACAAATGCTGAGAACACCCGGCTGAATCACCAGAGGTCCCTCATGACATACGGAACTATTACTGTGATAATTGGTGATTTTAAATATGTTTTGTAGTGTCAAACTTGCATATAAATTTGTTTTATTATTATTATTATTATTATTATTATTATTATTATTATTATTATTATTATTATTACATTTTTCTTATAAACATTTATGCGAGTATATGTACGTATACAGAGGGTGCCAAAAATGTACACACAAGCAAAGAAGTCGGTCCTGGTGGTGTAGTGGTTACCATACTTGCCTCCTAAACCCAAGATCGCGGGTTCGAACCCGGCCCAGACCGATGGATTTTTCTGGCGTAAAAATCCTAAGTATGGCTTCCTTCGGAAGGGAAGTAAAGGCGTGGGTCCAGTGTCGTGAATTTACGGCACGAAAAAAAAACCTCAAGCCTGAAAGAGATGCCTCTGAGCAAAATTAGTCGGCCGTTTCACGCCCTGAGTTGAATGGGACGCTGATGACCCGAGATGTTAAAGAGCGTCCATAAATCAATGAAAAAAAAAAAACATGTAAAGAAAAAACTGTGTTAACACAACAAAACTGAATTCACAAAAACAGAAAATGAAGAGCACTAATCATCTTAGACTTTTTCAGTTACAACAGTTGTTCAAAATGCCCACCATCGACGTCGATACACTTCTGAGTACGTTGAACTACAGATTGAGCAACGTTTGCGAAAGTGTCCTCAGCGATTGCAGCACATGCCGTTTTAATTTCTTCCCGAAGTGCTGTCAATGTAGCTGATTTTCTACGGTATACAACATCCTCAAGAATTCCCCATTGGTAGAAGTCCAACGGAGTTAGATCCGGAGAACACTAGAAACTCAATCGGACCTCTTCGTCCTATCCAGTGCCTTGGAAGATTGTCATCAAGGTACGCACGTACATCTCAGTGAAAATGTGGTGGTGCACCATCCTGTTGGAAGTAAAATTCCTCGTTCAGTGTATGAATGACGAATGAGACGGATGTAAATATTATGTTCAAGTACACTAGGCCAGTTACTGTTAATTAAAAAATATTGGTCCAGTTAGACTTCTAGATGACAATCAACACCAAACATTAATTACAGGTAAATGAACAGTCTTTTCCAAAATAACATGTGGATTGCTTGCACACCAGTAGACCAAGTTATGCCCGTTAACAGTTCCGTTCAACTTAAATTGTGCCTCATCGGACCAAACAATTATCCCTACGTTTCCCCTCCTAAACCCAAAACGCGGGTTCGAACCTGGCCAGGATCGATGGATTTTTTCGGGCGTAAAAATCGTAAGTATGGCTTCCTTCGGAAGGGAAGGAAAGCTGTGGGTCCCGTGTCGTACATTTGCGGCACGAAAAAGAACCTCAAGCCTGAAAGAGAGGCCTCTGAGCAAAATTTGTCGGCCGTTTCACGCCCTGAGTTGAATGGGACGCTGATAACCTGAGATGTTAAAGAGCGTCCATAACTAAATCAATCAAAAAAATCCTACGTTTCCCTATGTTTTCCCTATGAGGTCACAGTACTTAGATACACAGCACATTTTAAAAACTACTACTACCGAACATTGGCATAATTAAATATAAACAAGATATGCAGACTCAGCAGGGAGTAGTCTTTTTGTGGTTCATTGTATATGTGAGCATGGTGCAGAAAGATTTAAAATTTAGCTCACAATATAGCTGCAATTTTACTCTTTATTTTGTTTTGAAAAGTGTGCCTATGATGCTCTTCTTTTGAATAGTGTTTCTGTTTCATTACATTTTCTAAGAAGACGCCAACAGTAGTCGCCAATCCATCGAAATATTTCAGTGTCCTTGATAATGATTGGATGAAAGCAGACACCCTGCTCATCGCATGTGGTACCCAAATTTTCCGGAAGAGGCCAAGGATGTCAATGTTAAAAATTAATTTTAAGCGACATCCTACATGCCATTTCTCTGTAGTTCTCCAACAGATCAAACACTATCCTTTCTGTTGCTCAGAAATACATTAACAATTTCTTTGAAACAGGACTAGGAGGTAAGTATAAGATTTGCATCAACATGTGCTAAGCCATAAAGCCTCTTTTGGAGAACATCTTGCCATCAGGTGACTAGATTTTTAAAAATCCTATCACTCCTTCCATTTAGTGATTACTTTAAAACTTCTACCCCTATAATACTTTTTATATTATAAAAGGAGTAGCAAATAAAATCACAAAAAATAAAACAAATAAACATATGAACAAGAATAGCGAAAATTAAAATAAACAATATAAAAATCTAAATTACTTAAATCTTTACATGCTAGCACATTTTTAATATGTAGATTCGGATGGTATGCACACAACTAAGTATTAATTAATATATAACATGTCAGATACAAAATGATTATTGACTTTATTTTCATCCTTTCCTTTCTCGCAATAACAATAATGCATACTTTAACGTAAGAGAAACTAATCATAGAGAAAGTTAAGTATTAGGATAGAAATTGTATAGTATATAGTTCAATTTGTTTTATACATTACTAACAAGAATTGGATTTAAGTTTCGTAACTTATTTGCGATACAGAAGAAAGAAATTTAAAGTTAATTATAATTGCACAGGATACCAGTACATATTTTGCCAGAAACCGGTGGAACAGTTTTTGTTTTAATTTAGTAAGTAAATAATAGTGTTGATTTGTAATTTGTATTTTTGTTTTAACAGCTGGTTACCAGTTGTAGGTAATGGTGGCTTCCAGCGTGTATGGGGATTTATAATTAGTTTAGTTTATGTATATGTTTTTATTCTATATGTTAAAGTAGATATTCCTATAGTATTTTTCTTTTGTTCTTCATATATTTTATCTATTTTATTGTAATTATTATAACTTAATCGCGTTTTGTTTTTAGTTATTCTTTAGATTTAAATAAATCTGAACAATAATAATGTAATAAATGTAAACATGTACTTTTTCAAATAAAGAATAAAAGCTCCAGTGTGCCGGGATGTAGAATTACAGATGTTTTATTTATTTTATTTTATTTTATTTTTTTTCCTTTCTCGCAATAATCACCCCCAGAACAACAATTCCGAACTTTGCTGATTGGGAAATGCCCTGAGCAGATTTTTTACTCCCCGTTCTAAGGATTTCTATCACATTGTAATTCAAAATTTTCTATGCATATTAATTGTGGTTACATTGAACATTGAAGATAATGTTTAGTCTAAAATGTTATGTTTTGAAACGACAATTTTTTTGTTTTTGTTTCGTTTTTGTTTGTTTTCGGGGATACGGTAGACGGCAAATGCTATAATACTCGCTAAAATAATAAATAAGACAGTAAAGCGATAACAACTATAAAACTTTTTGGATTACAGCTCTATAAAATCAACTTAAAGGGTACACATTGCAGTCAAATCCAAGTTTTAAGTAGACATGTAGGGTTTTTGGCAGAAACTGTATCTTTCTAGCCGATTAAGAATGTTTCTTTGCATCAGTGATAGACACTAGTTAAAGAGCACAAAGGTTTTACCGCGTATGACTTTGGTATCTTTTGAATTTAAACGTTTCCGAAGCGCATTCGCTGGGAGGGATTTTCGTTTGGAGCTGCAGAAATGACTTTCCTGTCCCTTGCCGTTGGAAACAGTTTTGTATGAGAGGGAGGGGTTATTTCGGATGCTTGACTTTTCCATGTGGCTCAATTAACGAAGTCAGATGTCGCTAGCATTTTTTTTTCCCTCCCTCTGTCTCGTTGCGCGTCCAATTAAATGGAACCATGTTGTACATACAATCAGTTGAATATTCCACGTGGCTTACTCTGCCCCTGGGGCTAATGAGTGGATCTGTGGCTGTGTTCGTTAGTAATATGTACATTCAATCAGAATCATGCTTGACCCCAACTTCGGTGTAGTCCATCCCGAGAGGCAGGTGTACCGCGCGTTTTCCCTCCTTAACATTGAAAGAAAATGCTCCCGCTTTTCAACAATGAGACTATAAACTTCTTAGGTGTGCGTTGTTAAAGTTCTCCACTTAAAACCTTAAATGTAGAGCTGCATTTTTAAAAGTACAACGCAGCATTGTTTATCCAAAATGATTGGGACCAGTTATAGTTAAGATTTAAAAAAAAAAATAGAAACAACGGAGCGCGTAAAATTTAAACGTTCCCGTTTGCTAATTTTATCGTTCAAATGCATACTGCGAAGCTGCGTAAGACGGGTTTCCCCCACCAGACAATTTTATCCCAAAAGTGATCCCCCCTCACTAAAATGTATTGGAGAATAGAACGCTTTTATCCCAACCACGCAGATAAACAATAAAACATGTGTAATTAATGTGCTATGCTCAATGAATCCTGCATTAGGCAAATGTCTAAACCATGTCTAAGATAGCTAAAGCGATAAGCTCGTAGTCAGTATGCGCAAATGCAATGATTTTTTAAACATTTACAACAAAAGTTCATACAAGACATTCAATTAACATGTTATTCGAACGGCAGTTACACCGTGCGCAATGTACCAACATTGAAACTGGAGACGGTGAAAGACATTCACTGCAATACCAGCTGAGATAAAAAAATAATGCCAATAATGGCTTCATAAATCCGATTTTCATTTTTTTTAGCTTGTTGGTACACATGTTTCTGACCAATGTTGGCGTTTTCAGCTGTTCTGAATGTTTAGTTCATTGTTGACAGTCGAAAAAGTTAGACTGTTTTGATGTACTAGGCAATTTTTTTATTTTCGAAAAAGATTACTGACAAAGAATTATTAAAAATTACTTTTAAAAAGTTTAATGTTGTTATATATAGAGGGTTGCAAAAAATGTATATACACTTCAAGCAAAGAAAAATCTGTGTCAACATAACAAAACTCAATTCACAAAAACAGAAAATGATGAGCACTAATCATCTTAGATTTTTACAATTACAATAGTTGCTCAAAATGCCTACCATCGGCGTCGATACACTTCTAAATACGTTGAATTACTGATTGAGCAACGTTTGCGAAAGTGTCCTCAGCTTTTTCAGCACTTGCCGTTTCAATTTCTTCCCGAAGTGCTGCCAGTGTAGCTGGTTTTCTACGGTATACAACATCCTTAAGAGTTCCCCATAGGTACATGTCCAACGGAGTTAGATCCGGAGAACGCGGTGGAAACTAAATCGGACCTCTTCGTGCTATCCAGTACCTAGGATACAGTGCGCGGGGCTTGTTACTGTGCGAGGTCTCCCAGATCTGCCCTTGTAAACATCGCATACGGTACCATGAGCCTCAAATTTGTCTGGAGTGCGTGCAATTGTTACTCGCGTTGGCGGTTCTGTTCTGTACACACGTCTCCATTGCTTTGAACTTCAACAATTTTTCGGTTTTGCAATATCACTTCAAAATTGCTTTCTACTGTTCAAACGATAATCTTGGCTACATTTTGTTGTAGCAACGCTATCATAATGTATGTGAGTCACATCTGTTTACAGAACATCATACTACATCATTTTTTTTTCGGTCCAACTTTGAAATATATTAAATAGATATCTACAGTGAAATTGTGTATACTTTTTTTTGCCACTCTCAGTATTGTCGATTTGGCTGCATTTGTCTTCTCGCGACGTCTGTATATTGGACCTGGATGCTGTAGGTATGTTGTCATGTTAATGATAGCGCAAATGAACTCAGAGTCCTTGGCGCCTTAAAGCTATTTGGCATCACCTTCTCATGGTAAGGGAAAAAAAAACCGAAAAAAGCCTTACCCAGAGCTGGATTAGAACCCATAACCTCAGGATTAATAGTCGCAAACGCTACTATATACCATGGAGGCGGTTTAATTTTAAAGATTTAATTAATATATCCCTTTAATTATTACACACAAGCAGCGATTCATGCCTAAGCTAGGAAAAAAAAAAAAAAAAAAAAAAAGCTCGGACATCCCGCTGGTGTTTCTCCTACACCTGTATATACGTCTGTTTGTGTAACGGTGCGGGGGAATCTTTTGTACGGCCCCGGAGTTTCTAATTTTGAAGCAACCGGCGCGAATCTCAAACGAACAAAAGCTGCGGACTCATATAGAATTCTTAATAATGCAGATAGCCGAGCCCAAGTTCAAAGAAACGCCGTCCCTTTGTTGAAGAGAGGCCCCTTTGAACGATCTTGAGCCGAGAGCGGGTGGTGAAGTGCCGAGAATGGGACAGTGGTGGGGGGACGAGAGGTGTGTGTAACTTCAGTAGCCCTCGGGGACAACACACGCGTGCGCGCGCCTGAGCTCCCTCGGTAATTTAAAATTTGTAGCGAAGCGATCAACGCTTCCTTCCACGGGAAACTTGAATAAACGTTAAAAGAACAACTGACGATGGAATCAGTCTTTGTAAAACTCTCTACAATATGCTCTGATCACTAAATCACCGCACAATGAAAAAAGAAACAGGGACGGAGGAGAAATTATGCTTCCAGAGAATATTAAAGTAGAACAAAGCGCTTCTTCCATAAAACCAAGTCCTGCAGTTTCTAGATGACACACTTTCATGCTTGATCCCCTAATATTGCTCTTCCTATCACAAAAAATGCACTTTAAAGATTATAGGAGGATGTTCAACAAGAATTATCATAATTATCTGACAGATATAATTTCTCATTACAATATTCCGTTATCTTAATGCGCAATGTACACGTGTTTCATTGCTGTAACTTCCTACGATAGATGTGCAAGTTGAAACGTGTTCAGTTTCGCTTACAGCAAATGGAGGTGTTGCCGACGAATAAATATGCTGCTCTGAAATTCTGCTTTCATCTCTTATGAAATGTTACAGGAAGCCTATAGAGGTTTGTGCTCTAACGGAAGAGAACAATGACACCCCTGCTGCCGATATGGGAGAGGATCGTTGAATAGCATGATGAAGTTAAAACAGTTAAACTCTCCCGGGATGTTTTGTTCTGGTCCATGGTTTAAATTACTACCATAGCTTTCACCTACTACTTCGGCTGGCATCTTCAGTGACGATGAACAACACCTAACTGTTAACAAGACGACAGTATTGATCTGTCTTTGTCTGGCTCTAGAGGACGATCGATATTATGTGTGCGGCGGAAGTGGAGGGGGAAGGTTGGAGAGCTGGAAATTGTTTGTTTTTTAAGAACCGGTTTTCCATGTGTTACTTAGGTGATATCCGCCATCTCTATTAAAGTTGTTTGGATGCTGTTGTATTTCCAATGCTTCCCTCCTGGCTAGATTGAAAAAGCCTTGTGTTTTGCAACCACTTCTGTTTTATTTAAAGTATATACCATGGCATTCCTTTATTGCATGTTCTGCTACTGCCCATCGTTCGGGTGCATTAAGGCGCAGATGTCGCTAATGCTCCTCCAATCGTTTTTAATCGATCTTCCGGTCATGCCTATGTAAACTTTGCAACACTCACATTTTATTTTATAAATTCCCGTAGTGTCAAAAGCATCCCTAGGGTTTGCATTATCAAGCACTTGCCCTAATTTAACAGTTGGTGTGAAGATTAGATTGCATACCTTTTTTTCTTTAATTAGCTTTCACCAACTGCTTCGGTTGGCATCTTCAGTAGACGATGAACAAACAACACCTAACTGTTAACAAGACGACAGTACAGCCGACAGCAGACAAAACAGTCCGGGAGATTTTACTGTATTAACTACTACACCGGCCTTGAAAGCCTAAGAAGTACTAAACATTTCAGAAATTCTGAAATTTCGCTGGGTACCACTGGTAGCTGAAATTTTGCACATGAGACGTGTTTGTGCCCGGTAGGTTCCAAGACTGCTGATTGCAGGACAAAGGAGCCTTTATGTGTAGGTATGCATACATTTGTAGATGAACTCAAGAGAAATCCATCGACATCGGCCTTACTTGATTTATGAACCTTGGACCCAGAGGAAAGTAAGTTGTTTTGCATTTTCACTATATAAAAATGCAAAATTGTGTTTTTATTTCAATATTACAAAATTGTAAATAATTATTTGAAACTATGAAAACTTTCTCTAAGTTTTTCACCACAAACCGATGTGTCGGTTGTCTCGGAACAATACACGATACCAAGGGAAGGGTCGTTTAACGTCACAAGAAGATTGTTTTGCTAATTTCATCAAAGGGATGTTACTGGCACACAAACTTTCAATTTCAAAAAAGTCTACTTGCCGTTCCAAAATGTAGAATTCATCTTTTTTCGAACACAGTTTTAAATAGCTACTACTTTGGGACTTTTGAGTGAATATTTATTTTTAATGTCATGCACCTCGTTAATTGCCTCAGTTAACAAGTTGGTTCATGTTTCTAATTTTTTTTCAGTGACACGAAAAACTCAAACTTGTAAGTATGTAAGATAATTAATTTTTTATGTACTGTTCTTAAGTATGTTCTGAAGACTTTCAATTATTAAAGCATCACCCTTATTTAGTTTACTTATCACTGGTTTAAATTTTTCGAAATTATTTGCTAATACACTACTGCTTCTTACCATGTCCTTCAGCGAGTAACTATGGGTCTAGGTGGATTTTTGGCACTAAACAAATCAGTTCTTGTTGGTACTTTCACAAACACTTTTATCCCTTTTGAAATGAATTTTCCCACTTGAGGATACAATGTACATAAAGCATGTACTATACAAGTTACGTGAATCATGTGTGGAAAGCTTATAGAAAGTTCTACTACCTTTTTCATATACGGAGCAGCAACATTCATTAGTATGGGTAAAATATTTTAATACTCGTCTATAAAATTGCAAATATTATCGAATAAATGATACATTGTTATATGAGGCGATGCTGATATGGTGGAGGTTTTCTTCAGCCTCGGGAATAGAAAGAAGTCGTAGGGGAGGGGGCCATATTCGGCGAATATGGTGACTGAGGCAACATAACGGTTTCGTTTTTGCCAAAAGGTCACGAACAAGCAGTGAGGTGTGAGCAACAATATCGGAACAAAGTTTTCATGCCCAAAATATCCAAAAAAATTGCTTGGCATGAACCAAATGATATACCAACATCATCAGCCACCTCTCTGATAGTGATTCGGCGATTTTCCAGAATCATTTTCTTCACTTCTTCGACGTTGTCGGCGTTTATTGATGTGCTATTCCTAGGGCGGTAGTCATCTTCAACGTCTTCACGGCCCTCTTTGAAACGCCTGTACAACTCGTAAGCTCTTGTCTTGCTCATAGCAGATTCCCAAAAGCCACAGTCAACATTTCGAATACTTTGTTGCACTTTATTCCATTTTTCAAGCAGAATTTAATACAAATTCTTTGATCCACCTTTTTGGAAAGTAAAAAAATCGCCTAGTACACCAAAAAAAAAAAAAAAAAAAAACGCCTAACCTTTTCGACTGTCAACAATGAATTAAACATTCAAAACAGCTGAAAACGTCAAAATTGGTCAGAAACATGTGTACCAACAAGCTAAAAAAAATTGAAAATCGGATTTATGAAGCTCGCGAAATGGAAAAAATCCGTTATTTTTTTATCACACCTCATAGATATTAACGTGAAACTAAATCTTGATACAATGGTCTCCAAGAATAATGACCCACCTGAGGTATTAAGGTTCACAGCATTTAGTACACTAAACAACTATTATTCAGCTAATACTTGGTGTAGAGTGTATACAGATGGATCTCTTAAAAACAGAGAAATAGAATTTGGTATATACTGTGAAGAATTCTCTCGATAACACCTTTGGGACAGTATGCTAATTAACAATTTTGGCGGTGAAATAATAGCCATTAGAACAGCTTTACAAAATCTACTGTATAGACCTAAAATAAATAAAAGAATTGTAATCTTAAGTGACTCTAGAGCAGCATTGAATTACAGTTACCCACATAAGAAAATTTATCAAACAATCCAGATCATAAATACAGTGATAGCTTTATAATGGATTTCGATTCATGTGGGATTGGAGGAGATTGAGATAGCAGATACTTTAGCAAAAAAAGGATGCACCATAAAATTAAAGCTACCTTTTTAAGTGGAACTTCTCTCTAAATTGAAACTGATAAAAGATTAATATCTGAACAAAACAATAAAATATGAAACAAAAACTTAAGGGAAAAACATATGAAGATCTAAATACTTCCAAGCATCTTTTATTGAAAACACAGAAAAATAACAGTTACCCTATTCCACTTAACTGTTGGGCATGATTGTCTGTCAGAAATCTCTTCAGGACGAAATTGATCAAGGACTGCCAATGCCCCCTGTGTAAAGACGTGAATACGATCTTGAAAAAAGAGCATTATTGAAATGCAGCCAACTAGATAGCAACAAAAAATGAAAAATAATTTGGAAGTTCTTTATTGGGAAGCTAGGGGGGGAGGAAAGATAAATATCACCATCCTCAATGGCCGCTAGCAACCAACCAGTTTGACATTAAAAGTAAAGATACGTGCCAAACTTATATTTATGATATTTTACATAATATACAGTCATCTGTAAACTGCAAGTATTACTGACAGTATGATTTTTTCCCTAAGCTTTTATGGTTATGAAAAGCAGGAAAAATAAAAAAACAAACAAAATAAACTAGGTTTATAACAAAAACATTATTTGTCCTAGAGTTTTGTGTTAAAAATTTTCCCAATAACTTACAGTGTAAATGTTGCAATAATTATTACTGTTAAATTATCCATATGTTAAACATACTTTACGTTTAAATAGATAAATAATTTAATTAAATATCAGATTTTTCAAAATACCAGTGCTCCACTATTCCAGGATTCCCATATAAATACAGTGAGTCTGGAATGTTAATAGAAACAAAAGAGCTCAGATATTTCAGAGATAAGTGGATAAATAATATAAAAGCGAATGATGTACCAGAGGTTGTGACAATATATTTTATGGATTTTAGAAGATGTTCCATTCGTTTGCAGATATTGTTCTTATTTACGGACACTCTTTAACATCTCAGGTCACCGGCGTCCATTCCATTCAGGGCGTGAAACGGCCGACAAATTTTGCTCAGTGGCTTCTTCTTTCAGACTTGAGGTTCTTTTTCGTGCCGCAAATGTACGACACGGGACCCACGGCTTTACTTCCTTCCGAAGGAAGTCATACTTAGAATTTTTACGCCCGAAAATAAATCCATCGATCCTGGCCGGGTTTGAACCCGCGATCTTGGGTTTAGAAGTCAAGTATGGTTACCACTACACCACTAGGGTCGTTTTGCGGATATTACACACAGCTCTATGTTGGCATGCTCCATTTTTGTAGTGAGTCAGTGCTTATAATTATTTCAACACACTGCCATTTCATAATACAGTAAGCGCATACCCGGCATTTATGCATTCCAGACTTTCTAGTCCCATGAAATAAACATTTTACATCAATTAGGCATAGATCAGTAGTGGAGTGTACGAATTAACTTTTCTATAGGTATGTGTAAAGTTTGTGGGCAATTCCATAGGTTTTTTGATATCTTTAAAACCCAGAGACTGGTTAGTGCTTTGGCTCTGAAAGCGCCAGTGTGGCATTTTGAACAATGGCGATCACCTAATTTCAGTTCTGACGGAAATAAATGAATTTAACGCTTTTTGGGGTGTATCGGGGATAATTCTATTCTGCAGAAGACAAGGTAAGAACAGGGGGGTTGTTCCCGAGGGACGGCGCGTTTCTTGCCCTCATAAATGAATGCAGTGGTAGCATAGAGCGAGTCTACGCTCTCATGAACGCGTGACGTCATGGTCTAAATGCTGTAGGGCTATGCGAACATGAAAAAATTAGCGACCAAGTTTATTAAGGAAAATTTCTTTGTGTGAAGTTAATCACTTTTCAATTAGGCCTACATTAATAATATCCTTTAAATTAATTACTCTTTTACGTCTATATTTACCCTGAATAATTTCAAAACGTGAGTTCAATGTATTAAACGAACATGAAGCAAATACAACAGATGATTATGTTTAATTACCTATTAAATAACGTAATTTTATGCTTTGTTTATACAAGAGTAAAAACTGTATGTTTCATTGGCCAGAACAAATGAGCATCGTTCCTATCTAACACATAATGTGCATCAAACGTAAGCAGTTCGTTTGTTGGTGATACCTAAAGTAGAAGCAAGAGTGGATTTATTTCAGTGGCGCAAATACAATAAAACTTCAACAACCGCGCGGGTCCAACGGTGCGTGCTTTTATAACAACACAAGATATTATATTAGATATTTCACATTAAACTATACTACATCTAACAATAAAATAAATGAAAAGAATGTTTTTAAATTTTAAAACAATTACAAAAAATTAGAAAGAAGTTAAGTTATGAACTTGGATCACCCCACCCCTTTCCCGGTTATCAGCATTTTCAGACCCGAGCTGTCTCACCTTCATCAAACATTTATCTAATCTCACCTCCCCTCCCTTACCCGCCAGCACAGCCCAGCATGACCATCTCCCTCAGTTCGATCTCGTAAAGCAGTGCGGCAGTACTTTTTCCTCCATTCTTTCGCACCGTTACATTCATCCAATATACGAGGGTAGGTCCATAAATTTACGACCTCGCCGATAAGGGTTATCGCCTTCACAAAAGTTTTATCTGGTGTCATACCTTATCTGTTAAGTACATAATTGCAGCTGTAACTTCTGCTCCGCTGTGCTCAGTGGTTCAGATATTGTTGCAAAAGGAAGGCTATGTGTAGAACATTGTGGCATGTTCAAAATGGAGTTTCGAGCTGCTATTAAATTCTTCGCAAAAGAAGGACTGACTTCAAATGAAATTAAACAGTGATTGGGCGGTGTATATGGGGAAGCATCCCCCTCATATTCTACCGTAAAAGAATGGGCCAGACGTTTTCCAATGCGTCGAGAAAACACTGAAGACGAAGAGCGTGTAGGTTAGCCCTTGGAGGCACTCACTCCTGAAAACATCGCTCTTGCGGAAGGAGAAATTATGGAAGACCGGCGGTTCAAGGTTACAGAAATAGCAGCAAGGATGGGCCTTTCCAAAACAACAGTCCTTCGAATTATTAATGAACATTTATGTACGAATAAGGTTAGTGCAAGATGGGTGCTTAGACTTCTTTCCTCAATCCAAAAGCAGCAACGAGTCATCTGTTGTCAGGCATTTTTGGAGCTCTGCCATGGCAACGAGAGAGAAGTTCTGCAAACCATTGTTACATGAGATGAAACTATCATCCTCTACTACGATTCCTTGTCCAAGAGAGATTCAATGGATTGGCGTAAACCTGGCGAAGCTTCGCCTCTAAAGCTCAGTCAATCAAGAAGATCATGGCCACAATCTTTTGGCACTGTGAAGGAATACTCTTTATTGACTTCAAGGAGAGGAACATCACAGTAAATGGGGAGTACTATGCTGGCCTACTGCACAGGCTACGTTCTTCCCTCAAAGAGGAAAGGCGAGGAAAGCTGAGTGGCTGTGTGCGCCTTCTTCACGACAACGCGCCTGTGCACACAGCTTTGTTGCAAAGGAAGCTGCGAAGAAATTTGGCTTCAAGTAGATCGACCATCCACTCTACAGTCCAGATCTAGCTTCCAGTTATTATTTCCTCTTCTCAAACTCAAGAAGGATCTTCGCTGAAGGAAAGCTAAGTGTGATGAAGAAGTGATGGATGCTGTTTATGCCCATTTTGCAGAGAAGACTTCTGACTATTTTGGGGAGGGGGGATTGAAATGTTAATTCAAAGATGTGAGAAGTATATTGCAATAAAGGGTAACTGTACTTGAACGTAAAATATGGTTTTTGTCTTTATCATACCTAGAAAATGATTAGGCCGGAAACTTATGGACCTACCCCCGTAATGTGACTATATATAGGAGAGATTTCCCCCACAGTTTCCTGCTGTTAAACATGGGGAGGGGAATTCTATTAAGGTATTGTGAAAATTGAAGAATGGTAGATGGAAAACAAGACTATAAAATGTTTCAATATCATGCAATATCACCTGGATTTCATCTAGTAGAAATAGATTTTACCTTAGACCAAAGATAACAATTGTAAATTTTTCTCTACAAGCAACAAGATTTGTTTACATTGTTGGTGCAGCTAAAAGATATAATTAATGAAAATAGATAAATAGTAAATTAATAAATCTACTCACGAAATTCACATATGCTGAAAATAATACATCAACAAAGCATTGCAACCAGTTACAAAATAATCAGAAGAGATAAAATTGTTAGTCTCAGTAGATTTGTTTTTTAATAAATTTGGGGAAACTACATCCCTCAAACGAACCAAACGATAAAGCTATAGATACTATCATTTTCATTATATCAGATCTGAATTTATTTACGAGACTTGGGAAGCGTGCAGAGCTAGAAAATGACATAGTAATGTGTGGCTAATTTCCTTAGAAATCTCCTTATGTGTTTTGTTCAAATTTTTGTTTCTTACTAGTCACATCTAGTTCTTCATTTTTTGCAAGTTTCATTATTGATATAGTTTTTATAAAGACTCGGTAAAAAGGTACCAAATCAGATTGAAATTAAGGACTTTTTTCAGGAAGCATGCAGAAATATTTTTAAGGATTTTACCACTATTTATTTCTACCTAACCGCAATGCATGTTAGTAATTTTTAAAAATTATCTGCAAGTATGTGATAAAATTTCTATTTATTTTTTTCAAGAATAAAAGTGAATATTTTACTATCGTTTAACTAGGTATACGAATTTTCTTTTCAGCATTAAATAAGATGTCTAACGTATGTGGCTTAACTTTCAGTTTACTATGTCAGAAGGTGTTCCTATATATTAATGGATTTTTAAATATTAATAGTTTGAGATTATGATTTTAATTAAATCTGCTTGGAGCTACAATAATGAAACTTTGCAGCAATAAAAATCTAGGATTGACAAGTACCAAAATATCGGGATCTAGAGGCCGACTTCCCTCTCCACTCACGGCCGTCTCTTGTTTGCCCGTCCTTGAACGTCGTTTGCGAAGACTTTAGAGTAACGTGTTTTTGCGTAACGAATCAGTCGTCGCGTTCGTGAGGAATTTATCAAAGGTTTCCTGCTTTCATAAATGCAATTCACGCTCTTGAGAAATAATTTGATATTATTGGTTCAGTACAAAACAAGAAACACGCGCGAAGATGTACAGTTTTAACAGAACATAAATTAGACGAATTTGGTGTGAATCTTAATCGTTCGCCAACAAATTCACTACCAAAATTAGCACAGGTTGGGGTTTCAGTATCTTCTGAAGATACAGCAACAAAATTGTTAAGACCTAAACCTTGCAAGTGTATGCTTGTCAATTGTCTACAACAAGGGGACTCCTTAGCATATGTGCGTTATTGTGAGTGGTTTCTTTCATCAGTGACTGAAGGATTAATTATCTACAAGACGAGGCGTGAACACTCACAACATTCGCTATTGTGAAATTCCAAATTGTATACAACCTAATAGGAAATTTTGAATTTGGTGTGCGATGAGCGCAAGAACCATAATCGGCTCGATTTTTTACAATCAGACAGCAAATTGAGAGCGGTACCGCAATGATTTTAATCAGCTGATGGAAGATGAGAATTTATATGAATGGTTTCAACAAGATTTCGCCACTGCTCAGACACTAGAGGAATCTATGGGTAAAATTAAGGAAGAAAATGACCCTCTTGTTCCCCAAATCAAACATCTAAGTTTTATATGTACAGTAACTTGAAGACTAAATTGTCCAAAACAAATACTCAAACATTGGAAGAATTCAAGGAAAACGTACGAAATGAAATCAGAAACATTACATAATTGGAACTAAATCCTGTCAATCGGAATATGTTTACCCGGTACAAAGGTGTTTACCTGAAAGAAGATGACATTCTCAGTATTTTCTATAAGAAGCGAAGTCGCGACCGTCTGAGGCATGTCCAGCTTCCGAGATGCAAAATCCCGTGGGAGCGGCAAGGACTTATTCTGGAAACCCTGTATCATCTATTAAAAACTTTTTAAGAATGTTAGTAATGTCCATAGCTCATAGCTTCATATACTTTGGCGGGTTCCTTAAAATAGTTAAATCTATTTCCGAAACAAAATTATAGAATTTTGCTGCCTCTTTAAACACTACTTTCTATTTCGTTAATTTCCATAAGTTTCAGTTCTTAAATATACTCGAAATATTCACGTTTGCATTGCTAACTATCTTTGCGGTTCTAAAAGTCGCTTTCGTGCAAGGATGGGCTCGTATAATATTGTAAATTTCGATATGTAAAAAATATTTTATACACCCTTGCTACCCCTCACAGAAACCTAATTTTACCTCCCCCTTGTTCACCATTTTGTTCCTAGCGTGAGGGTTGCTTCTATTTACAAATAAAGATGCTATCTCAGAGCCGATTAATATTTAGCTACTCTGTCCTGTTGTGTTATTAATTTCAGTACTTGAGCTTAATGCTTGGAACAGCAAGCAGCTGTTTCTTCAGTTTATTCTCCCCTCACATGAAAACAATGACGAAAAGTCTTTATGACACTTTATCAAGCGCACCCTTCCATTCCAAGTTGTGGGAACGTTTACCCTTGGCGTTGTCTCCCCTTCGTTGTAGATATCTCTGGTCACGCAAGAGGCTCCATATGTGAGACAACTATGTGTGGCCCCATATTTCACTGTATATGACTCCCCCCCCCCCCCCCCCCTGTACCAGTTGACCAGCAAAGTAGGAGGATTAAAAGCTGGTTTCCTCGAAAGAACTTGCATCTAGACAGTTGTAGATGTGAATTCAGATATATCATGCTGACTATCCAAACAGTGTATAGATGCATAAATGTTGAAAAACTTCATGTATGCATTCGTACCTGTTCTATTGACATATTAATTACTCAGTTATCTTTTATCATCCACCGGCAATGTTTATATTTCGAGTATAGGCATGAGTTACTTTACCTAATTTTTTTCTACTTTAATAATTGCATTGTATTAATTTTCTTCAGGTTTATTTTGTATTCATATTCCACCGCCACGAGTGGCAGAGGTCGTTAAGGTGCGGACTCGTGAGAGGAAGATCTGGGTGGAGTTTGAATCCCGCCATGACCGTCCTTCCTGACTGAGGTTTTCTCTCGGTTTTCCTCAGTTCTCATAAATACAAATGCCGGGGAGTTACCCCAAACTTAGGCCTGGAACGTTTCCTTTCTTCAAAATAAATTCTTTGCCAAATATCATTTCATCTCATGTGCCATCAGTGTCCATCGCCTGTGGTGCCTCTGTAGCAAAAAAGGGCGTTAAACACTGTTCATTCATTCATCAATTGCATTCATATTGCAGCGTTCCATCCACTCAGGCCTCAGTCGCTGGGTTTGGAATTCTGGTAGTATGAGGGAGATAAAGACTTGTCATGGCTTATTCATTGGTTACCATTAGTAATGAAGAAACAGTCTGTCACGCTGCAACTGTGTAAACTAATCGAATCCTCGCAAGTTGAAATTGTGAAGGTTTATTACAGAGAGTCGGATGTGATGTAGTAAAAAGCAGTAACTCTGTTTTATTGCGTGTTATATTGTTGGAATGTTTCCAAATGCATTTAGCTGCACAATAACTAAAACGAATGTGATTTAAGCTGCATAGTTAATTTTAGGAGTACGATTGATTGCTTTTCTGTGTTCCGAAACCTTTGTATTCTCTCTACCTGCACACCTTAAACAACAAAGGTTGAACACCACCGCTTAAGATTTGTACATCGCTCCAGCATTCCCAGGGATTAGGCTTTTTCCGCTGCCGTTTGCTCTGAAACAGCAGGACGACCGCTGTTTGCGCATGCTCAGACCATTCCCCTTGTACTCTTTTACATGACACCGAGTTTATCGCTTGCTGCTAATTACAAATTGTTAATGCTAGTTAACGGTTTTCAAGTATACCCCTACTTCTAATGGTCCCATTTCCCTGATTTTCAGAAATGATTTTCTTATTTTATTTAAATTGTATATACCGAGTGTCGTTGAAATTTTTTTTTCTTTCTTTTAGGTTTCAGATAATCCCCCGCTCAAAATTTTCAGAAAATTGTTTATTATTATTTCAACGGCATACACTGGGTTTTGTTGAGAAAAAGCAAAATCGGGCCGCTAGAATGATTTTTAAATTTAAGCTATAGGTTAACCCCCGCACCCAAATTGTTCAATTTTTCTGGTTACGAACTTATGAATCATTTGTTGATTGATCGTTATATGTCCAGTTTCGATGAGAAAAAAACAAAAATTGCGGCCGCCAGAGCGTTAAGATATATACACAGAGGGTGCCAAAAATGTATAAACACTTTGGAGCAGGAATTGGGGGCTCGGGGGATGTAGTTGATCGCTGGGTTGATGGTGGTTTCGAAGTCTGGGCCGGGCTGCTCACTG
Organism: Metallyticus violacea; assembly: GCA_030762175.1. Classification (NCBI taxonomy): domain Eukaryota; kingdom Metazoa; phylum Arthropoda; class Insecta; order Mantodea; family Metallyticidae; genus Metallyticus; species Metallyticus violacea. The sequence continues at coordinate 37,568,046 of CM060837.1, read as the reverse complement.
ATGACGTCGTTTGCTCCAATTCTGTTGAATTTTATCTCAGGGTCCACCGGAGTGTTTCGGGATCAGTATAGATCCACGGGAACGAGAAATGTGTTGCCCAAAAGATACACCAGGTTGACTTGTTTAAAATATTTTATTTACATGTAAAATACTTCCTGACTGTTCGCCGCTGACTTCGCTACTCTCTCAGACTGGCTTCCTGAGTGAATATCTGGATGTCTGAATGTCCCTCTGAATCTATGAATGTGTGAGTGTAAATCTGTGAATGTATTTCTACTGAATGTCTAAATGTGAATCTATGAATGTCCGACTTCTACGAGTGTGAAATGCGCCTCTGAATGTGTCTCTACCGAATGCGTGAATTGACGAGTGCCCCTCTGACTTCTGTACTCTAGTTTTTCTACTACATCGCCACGCCTTTCGCTAAATTAAATTCCCTCGTATTTTATCTATTTTCGTGTTGTACTTTCATTATTGGTTATCCCAAAATTATTTAGTTATATCTAAGTTCTCCTGATTCGTTAACTTTTATCTGAAGACCATTGGTTAGAATTATTCTTTTCCCCCCTGATCTAACGTCTTCCCACGAACTTGAATTTTCCCAGAACAAGCTGTCATAAATTTCGGTACTTTCCTTATATTCTGATTTCTATTGAAAATCTTTTGCCTTGCTTAGTCTGTAGATTCCTAAATGTTCCCGGAGATAACGCACGTGTTTTCGGCTTTCCTGTAATAAAACATTTTCGTCTCCGTTCTGACATTTTCATTTTCTCTTAAAATATTTTTAAGTCTGACTTTGTTAAATACTGTCCCGTTACGGCCACATGTTTCTCTTATTGTCAACTCCTAAGTATTTCCCGGGTAGAAGGTTCGTGACCTAACAAAAGATAGTTTACCCTTTCTTCAGCCTTGTCTAAGGAGCGGTCCGTGAGTGGAGAGGCGTCAGGTATACAATCTCTTTCTAACATGTATACAAAACCCTTTTGTATGTTACAAGTTACAAATTATTTCTATTCCTGTTATACCTATCAAAATGATTTTCTTATACATATACATAACAATTATCCTTATCAAATATAATGCCTTTATAAATATCACTCTGCAGCCTCAGGTTATAAAATTAATATAGGCAGCCTTAATTCCGGCTTCAAATGCCCCTGTAATCAGATTTTGTTGTGGTAACACAACAAAATATGGTTACATAGTCCCGTGAGATTATTACCATCTCGTTATTGCAGAGTTATATTCTTATTATTCTTAATACTATATTTACACACTTGAATCGTATAGGTTTTCTCTCTGTGACACATATATTTGCATTTCGAGCCTATTGTTCATTGTTTTTATTGTTCTTGGCTCTGCTATTAGTGTTATTTTGCCTTTATGAGTTTAACTTTTATTCTAAGCTTAATACAAATTTTGAAAAAAAAAATTTTTAAACGTTTATGGTATTGTCTATTTAGCTGATACGCTTTGCATTTTATCTTTTACTTTTACACATCTGTCTGCACTAAGAAAGATTCACTGCACTTTTTATTTATCTAGTTTTTTATTCCACTTCACTTGCTTTTCACTTAGTACCTTTGTTCGCGTATCAACGCCATTACTATACCATCTTACATTTTTTTCATATGAATTATATTCTAGCATGCGAATGTTTATTATTTACAATATACCCTGAGTGTTTCTGCAAGTTATCTTCCTTATAATCTATTCTTATATTAGTCAATTATCTTATTCAATTACTGATGCTAGTATTTTAGCTGTTACTCAATAAACAGGTTTACTTCCTATCTAATTTATCCAATGAACTTTTGACCTTAATCCTTAATATCATTATATCATATATTACATTCAATTTGTTACAATTTAACTTTACTCAAAAGCATTTAGCCTACTAGCTACTTCTACACCATACCTAACTTAATGAATTTATACTTGAAGGTCGGTTGTTCAATTTTTATTTTTTTTTTTTTTTTTTTTTTTACCAAATCATTTCAATAGCACATTCATATTGTTAAATTTTATTTTTGAATCATGACTTTATTAATTGACAACCCGATAGCTTGTAGTACGTAAAGAAATTATATTTGCAATCCGTTCATAACTTTATACTTCAATAAAATACACATTGATGGACATTCTATAGCCTTGCATTTTCTAAGTGATTTTAACTACATCACTTATTAATCATTGGTCATATATTTTATAACTTTCTAATTTTCTATCTAACTTTACTTTTAATCGATCATCCATTATAAACCTTGTAAGACACTTAATAACATTACCGGTAACATATATATGATTCTATTCGTATATCTATGTGGGAGAATTTTCCATCCCATTTCACAGTGCAATTCACTACAGATTTTAACTACATTACTATTCATTACATATCTTGGATCGTTTTATGAAGCTACCTTAGGTAAACAATACAATACACGAGAATTATTCATCGACGACTTTATTATCTTCTTTATCTACTTAATTCATTAATTCATTTTCTCCCTTATTGTTATTTATCCTCTTTCTCTATTCACTTTATCATAATTCATTATTTGCCCTCTACTTTTAACCGTAGGATCATTATTAATATATTTCTTCTCGTTACTTGATTCACTTTACTTTCTATTACCCCTATCTGCTTCCTTATTGAACGTCACCAAGATATATAATTTTAGTTTCTTATTCGTTTATCTTTCTTTAGCATGCTTCTGCTTATTCGATTATTTCTTAAACCCTCTAAATTTCAGTTATTTATTTTCCTATAAGGTTCCCTCTGTAATGTTACTAATGTCTTATTAAGCTTTCATTTTATATTGAATTCCCTTTGGCCTGACTTGATTTATCTTATTTCGTTACTCTCTTAATTCGCCATTATTACAATGTTATTACCTATGTAAGGTCACTAATATGTTTTATTAAACGTTCATCTTATTTTGAATTTTCTTTCACTTGATTGCAATTATTTTATCTCTTTACTTTTTTAACTCACAATTACTCAATTTTCCTGTATGATTTCTTAACGTTAATATTTTAGTTCCTGAAATTTACGCACCTTGCAATATTTTTTTTTTGACATGATTACAATTACTTTATTTACTCACTCATTTAATTTATAATTATTGATCTTTATATCTGGTTGCTTGGAGTTATTAACTTATTTTATTTTCGTCACATGTTTTCCTTTTGTATTGAATTTTCTTTGAGAATTTTGTAATTATTTAATTCTGTCCTGACACTATTCGTATTCCATAATTTATTTTCCTACTAATTCATGTGTCCTATAACTAGCCTGCTTGCTTATTTGCATCCTTAATACTTTCTGTATTACAATACTTTTACATTGCTTAACTATAAAATTGTATGAGCTTTCCTATCTTATCTATCTTATGTTTACATTTATTTACATTCTCAACCTTATATCAATCAGCTTATTCATCCTACTTTCTTTTTACATTCTTGTATTGATTTCTCTTTGGGATCCGAGTTGAACGTTCGTACACCATGGGGGTCTCCATTCGCGTGGTTCGGTCCTGAGTTCGACTAATTGTTCTTTCGCGAATTCTGAGGGATTCTGAACACTTGCATTTATGCAATTTATTTCGGCTTGGGGTTTCGGAATTTTTGCCTCATAATATTTACCTAAGTATTTCTGAAACAAAGAGACTTGTGCCCCTGTCCCGTGATGTCTTTGGATCGAATCCTGATCACTAATTTGTTTTCCTTCTACTTTGTCTGAACTCATTACCTGCTCCCGGTTTATGCTTATCTCGAGTATTTGATTTTGTTCTCCATCTGTTTCTATGCCTGTTTCCTCATTACTTATCGTTTTCCCCTCTAGTTCTAGTTGACTATTATTTATTTCCCCTAGGTTCTCGCTATCATCTTTCTCGGCCTCTATTTTCTGTCTATCAAGTCTAAGTTCCCCGGAATTTTCTTCTAGTTCCCTTTCTACATCTATACAAGGTTCAACGTTTATTTCTTGATCCTGTTCAAGAATGCTAGCCTGCTCAATTTGTACATTTTGAGTTAAATTATAAACTTCACTAAGGGTTTCTATCTGAGGCTGCTTTATCTCATTTTCTGTATTCTTTTCTAACCTATCAAATTTATCGATCTGTTCTCTTAGTGACTGATAGATCCTCTCTTGTGTCTTTTCTAGCCTATCAAATTTATTACCTATTTCATTACGAAATCGTTCCAATCTATTACCTAGTTCTCTCATCATAGACATTAATCTATCACCCCTATCCATACTACTCGACTTTTCGGAGGCTTTGCATGCATTAATATTATTTTCAACCCTTTGGATTATGTCCTGTTGTTTAGTTCCCTGCTCTATTACTATGGGCTTCTCGACTAACAAATTATTTTCTACTGTACTACTTTCAGCCATTTTTTTTGCATACTACTTATAATTTACATAAATTACTAGTGAATTTTTTTTTGTACAAACAAATTATGCAGTTCAGTTTTTCTCTACCTTATTTTTGCTTTCTCGGTTGTCGGTCGCAAGATATTCTTGTAGTGGGGTCCGGTTAGAAGCTCTTGTAGTGATGTCCAGTTACCAGTTCCGTCGTATCTGCTCGTAAACCTTGTGTTTACGGTCGGTTTCTCTGCGATGTCGGCCGGCTATCCGCTTGGGCTGCTCGATGTAGCTCTCCATGTTGTCCACTATGCTCGGTTGTGTAGCAAGCAAAACTTTCTGGTTCCTTCTTGGTGTCGTCTGCGGCTGCTGGGCTGATGTCGTCCGCTTCTGCTGGGCTGTTGTCCGCTTCTCGTCTCCGTCTACGAGCTTCCACGTTGGGATGCCATCTGGAGCAGGAATTGGGGGCTCGGGGGATGTAGTTGATCGCTGGGTTGATGGTGGTTTCGAAGTCTGGGCCGGGCTGCTCACTGATGACGTCGTTTGCTCCAATTCTGTTGAATTTTATCTCAGGGTCCACCGGAGTGTTTCGGGATCAGTATAGATCCACGGGAACGAGAAATGTGTTGCCCAAAAGATACACCAGGTTGACTTGTTTAAAATATTTTATTTACATGTAAAATACTTCCTGACTGTTCGCCGCTGACTTCGCTACTCTCTCAGACTGGCTTCCTGAGTGAATATCTGGATGTCTGAATGTCCCTCTGAATCTATGAATGTGTGAGTGTAAATCTGTGAATGTATTTCTACTGAATGTCTAAATGTGAATCTATGAATGTCCGACTTCTACGAGTGTGAAATGCGCCTCTGAATGTGTCTCTACCGAATGCGTGAATTGACGAGTGCCCCTCTGACTTCTGTACTCTAGTTTTTCTACTACATCGCCACGCCTTTCGCTAAATTAAATTCCCTCGTATTTTATCTATTTTCGTGTTGTACTTTCATTATTGGTTATCCCAAAATTATTTAGTTATATCTAAGTTCTCCTGATTCGTTAACTTTTATCTGAAGACCATTGGTTAGAATTATTCTTTTCCCCCTGATCTAACGTCTTCCCACGAACTTGAATTTTCCCAGAACAAGCTGTCATAAATTTCGGTACTTTCCTTATATTCTGATTTCTATTGAAAATCTTTTGCCTTGCTTAGTCTGTAGATTCCTAAATGTTCCCGGAGATAACGCACGTGTTTTCGGCTTTCCTGTAATAAAACATTTTCGTCTCCGTCTGACATTTTCATTTTCTCTTAAAATATTTTTAAGTCTGACTTTGTTAAATACTGTCCCGTTACGGCCACATGTTTCTCTTATTGTCAACTCCTAAGTATTTCCCGGGTAGAAGGTTCGTGACCTAACAAAAGATAGTTTACCCTTTCTTCAGCCTTGTCTAAGGAGCGGTACGTGAGTGGAGAGGCGTCAGGTATACAATCTCTTTCTAACATGTATACAAAACCCTTTTGTATGTTACAAGTTACAAATTATTTCTATTCCTGTTATACCTATCAAAATGATTTTCTTATACATATACATAACAATTATCCTTATCAAATATAATGCCTTTATAAATATCACTCTGCAGCCTCAGGTTATAAAATTAATATAGGCAGCCTTAATTCCGGCTTCAACTTCAAGGAAAGAAAAAACTGTGTTAACATAACAAAACTGAATTACACAAACAGAAAATGATGAGCACTAATCATTCTAGGCTTTTACAGTAACAGCAGTTGCTCAAAATGCCCACCGTCGGCGTCGACAGACTTCTGAATAAACAACTTTCCCTATTAAGGCCTCATCCTCTTGCATCATGTTCCGAAACCACTCACAGTACTGCGTTCTCCGATCAGGGTCATCTTCATTTGATACATGCAAAAGTCTTGGGATGAAAACTTTCAACTTTGCAGTTTTAATAATACAACATACACCGGTTATGCTAATCCCAGTCTCACGTACACATTGCTTTGTAGATTTCTGCGGCGAGTGCTCAAAAAGTTCCAAAAACCATAGCCGAGGACGCGGGGCTTGTTGCTGTGCAAGGTCTTCTAAATCTGCCTTGTGAACATCGCATACGGTACCATGAGTCTCAAATTTGTCTCGAATGAGTGCAATTGTTACTCGCGTTGGCGGATCTGATCTGTACACACGTCTCCATTGTCTTTGAACTACAACAGCATTCTCGGTTTTCCAATACCACTTTAAAATTGCTTTCCGCTGTAAAAATGATAATCTTGGCTCCATTTTGTTATAGCAACACTAGCATAATGTAATGTGAGTCACATCTGTTTACAGAACATCATACGATAATCTTCGCTTTATTTGTTCATTCTTGATTTACCTGTCACGTAGCAACTCTAGCATAACGTAATGTGAGTCACATCTGTTTACAGGACATCATACTACACATTACTGTTGTTTTTCGGCCCAACTCTGAAATATATTAAATAAATATCTACTGTGAAAGTATGTGTACATTTTGGCACCCTCGGTATTTATCTCTTAAGATGTACACTTCTTTTCAACGCAAAGTTCCGCTTCGGTGCTCCTATTCCAGCAAGGGACTTGCGGTATTAAGCTTGCACGTGACACACAGTAAGCTTAGGGATTATGGAACTTACCAGCACAAACATTTTTAGTATATTAATTATGTTTTAAGCGCATGTAATGATTTATTTGGTACACACTCTCCAAAGTGTAAGCAACAAAGTCTTAGTATATACCCCTACATAATATTACTTTTGCCAAAGTATCGCTTAACCTGCAGGCTCAAATACATCTGGTGTGGAGGAGGGAACATTATTTAGATATCTGTGGTAGAGAAGAAAGAAGTGGTCTCGCATGCTTCAGATTAGGGGCTTGGAAAGGAAACAAAACAGTTAATACTCTAGGGGAAAGAATTTATCCATTGTGAGAAGAAAGCGATACCTGGAGGCATATTTTGACAGAATGCAGGGAAAGGAGATTCTGGAATTTCTGAATTCTAATAGTAATTTGAACATTAGCAGGGATGTGTTGGTGCATGCGAGATACACAATTTGGGAATTTTCCAAGAGAAGACCCGTCAAAGAAGGTTAATGGCTATAGTAGTAAAGAGGGAGGAGTTGGAGCGGAGGTCTGAGTAAATGGAAGGGGGGTTAGAGTAAGGATTTCGTTCAGTTTATGTATTTGTATATAAAAGAATTTATAGAAAACGTAAATATATCGAAGTATTTATATATTTGCATGCATGCATGGTATATATGTAAGTATGTATATGTATGGATGTGTATAACTTTTTGATTGTTATAAGAATAACTTTAGCATGTACGGCCGTAAGGCCCATGCGACAGTTGTATCGTATCGTGAGTATAACGTAAAATATAACATTCTTTACTACTACCACATCCACCACACTACCACTACCATTACCACCACCACTACTACCACTACCACATCCACCACTACTACCACTACCACTACTACTACCACTAGCACTATAACTACCACCACCAGCACTACTACTACCACTAGCACTACCACTACCACCACCACTACTACCACTACTACCACCACTACCACTACTACTACCACTACCACTACCACCACTACTACTACTACCACTAGCACTACCACTACCACCACTACTACCACTATCACTACCACCACTACCACTACCACTACTACTATTTTTGTCGTAGTCGGGAATCAAATATAAATAAAAACTGAGACCTGATAGACTATTTTAAAGGACATATTTGGTCTACAGGTATCAAAATTGATAAGGAACATCCTGTTCCCTAGTGTAATTAATAATTCATGAAGATTGTTTATTAAACATTTTGAGATTAAATAAGCGAATTCGAGTAGACCCTTTGTCAAACTTGGGACATGACTGTCTCCTTGTCTTGTGGCTTATGCAGCCCTATATACAGGACCAAGTTTGGCGTTATACATCTTTTTGTTTTCGGTTTGTACACTCAGACGTAACGCAGGAAACTAATCACTTCCTTATCCCCACTAAGGACATCGAAGTGGTCAGCCGCTTAGGGAGGCAGTCCTGTTTCAGCCATTATAACCAGGAGGATAAATGCTGGTGGTAACTATTCCCACAGGCATTTCGGTTAATCTGGACAGTGTCGGGAGGAACACGGCTCAGAAGGATAGGAGATTAGGTGGTATTTCATGTAGACGTGCATGAGGTGGCAAACATGGGACGCTAATATCTCTCATAGCAACATGAGGGCGACATCCACTGTCACAGTTTGCACTTTCGCTAATTAAAACATTAAAATGACGTTATTTCTTCATTTCAGCTTTCACATCTAGTGTTGTCATCAAGTCTTCCATTCACATTCATAATTATAAATCGATAAATCTGCGATAGTGGCATGCACGCCTTTTTGAGGATCCAAATTGTAGTCGCATCCCAAAGGAACAATCTTCTGCAGAAATAAACGCAGTCTCACCTCCAAGTGTTCAGAGCCTAAGCCACGTTCAAACACTCAGTTCCTCAATTCTTTCCAATATAATCTTTTTCCAAATCTATAACTTTACACCACCAGTCAGAGCCTTAGAGAGTCGGTCCTGGTGGTGTAGTGGTAACCATACTTGCCTTCTAAACCCAAGACCCGGTCAGGATCGATGGATTTTTTTCGGGCGTAAAAATCCTGAGTAAGGTAAGGTAAGTTCGGAAGGTAAGTAAAGCCGTGTGTCCCGTGTCGTACATTTACGGCACGGTAAAGAACCCCAAGCCTGAAAGAAGAGGCCTCTGAGTAAAATTTGTCGCCCTGAATTGAATGACCGGAGATGTTAAAGAGCGTCCGTAAATAAACCAAATCAACAGAGCCTTAGAGTATGGAAGTAATGGAAAGTGCAAGATTGGGTACCTTGCACTTAATGTACCTTTGCATTGCGGTGAGGCACTTTGGTTACATTTTTGTGAGGATGGTTGCATCGGAACTGCTTCTGCAATTTCCGAAGAGTTTTGACATATATTTCAGAGTTAGCTGTTTCTCAGGAGCCAATGCATCGATCGAAACAATGCCCTCAGCGTTTCAGAATAATGTGGGTATTGTCAGTTTATGCCCATTTTGCAGACAAAACTTCTGACTATTTGGAGGGGAGAGTTGAAATGTTAATTCAAGGATGTGAAAAGTGTATTACAATAAAGGGTAATTATATTGAAAAGTGAAACATAATTTTTGTCTTTATCATACCTAGAAAATGGCTAGGCCGGAAACGTATGGACCTATCCTCAAGGCTGGACAAAACTCAGAAGAAATACCCTCTAAATACGAATTAAAAATACTCAAAACATTATTAAAAATACTCAAAACAACGATTATAAGATGCTGCATTATAAATCGTGGTACAACGTGAACTAGCATACAACAATAATGATCAAATTGATTGGAAACGATTAACATGAAAGGTTTGAAACAAACACCTCTTAAACTAATTATAAAGATTAGCCCTTTTAACTGTGAGCTTACGTTAAGACTTGGACAAAGCGATAATTATTAAATAAGTTACATAGAAATAGTCTTCGTACACTAAAGATTAAAATAATAAAATTGGTAAAAAAAGGGGGGGCATGACTCTGCAATTCATTACCAAAGCAAGTTCATTTGATATTCATAACAGTAAGCCCTCAAAATCCCTTGACAAAAATTAGTTAAATTATGTAAAAAAGAATACTACTAACATTAAAATAAACCATTATGCAAAACATTGCTTTTAAAGCATAATACGTTAATATGTGGTTACCTAGTATTCGGATAGCCAGCCAAGAGGCTCGTTAAATTTCTAATTAAAAAAGCCAAATATTAACTCTAAAGCCGGAGCGTCTTCAATGCATGTACTTCGGAAGAGTCTGCCCTCGCTCGATGGGTACAAAGACCAGCTATCATAATGTTGATTGACAGAGAAGACATATCAGCCAATAGATGAACACTTGCAACATGATGCTATTCGTACGTCACGATTCGAGAATGCCTTATGAAGGGAAGTAAAGCCTGAGGGAGCCTCTGAGCAAAATTTATCGCCGTTTTACGTCCTGAATTGAATGGGACGCCGATGAGATGAGATGAGATGAGTCCGTAAATAAACCAAATACTAAATACGATACAAGAAGGTATAGGAATAAAACTGTTTGAGACACCATATAAGTCCCTTTCCTGTTGAGAAAACTTCGCTTTCATCACTATCAATGGTGGGTAGGCTAACTAAACCAACAGACCACTGACTTCACTCAGTCATCTTTTCAGAGTGGTTTAAATGTATTTTCAAATGTAATCTTATCTCTTTCCCTGAAAAAAAATCTTGTACAAACGCATTTGATGCCTCATTTGCATTACTGCTACTTTATGCTTACTAATCTTAGTGTCGACTTAATCCAGAAGCTTCAAAGTGTTCATAATGTTTGCATACGCTATATTTGCAACATTCGTCGAATTGAACATATCTCTCTACCTATGGAATTACTATCTGGATCCGTCACATGGAACGAAGAATTTTCCACTCTCACTTTCCTTTATCAGATCCTTCACACCCCACCCTTGAGCTATCTGGTATGTCGTTTTCATAAACCATCTTCATATCGCAGTATCGATACATTTACTAACGACACCATTACATCGAATTGCCTCTTATTCTTCCTCTTTCACAGTTTCTCTTGCTCGTCTTTAGAATCCTTGTTATCGAACAATTTTACAAGTTAAAACTAAATTAAAACAACACATTGCTGCATTCTCCATAAATCAAAACTTCTTATAGCTTGCTATTAACTTAATCTTTTCTACTGTACTTTATTACCTTACTTTATATGTCTTAGGAGTAGGTTTATAGTTTTAACTATTATTTATAAACTAATTCTGATTTTACTCATTTTAACCAATTATTTGGAATTAAATGGGTTTTTAATTTTAGGTTTAAGTATTTTATTTATTTTTCCCTATAATCGTCATTATTTTTATTAGTGGTTAGAATATTTAAAATTATTTTGCAATATATTTACTTATAAATTGTTTATTTTAAATGTTCATAGCCATCCTTATATTATATTACTTTGTAACATGTTTTGTAAAAAGACCAATAGTGCATAATAGAAGATCTGGTGGTGTTTGCATTAACAGCTCAAAATAATTATAAATTAACATTAAATACCCGGATTTTAAAGAATATGCTATTAGATATTTTGTTCGAATAGGCCCATTTATTCGGATGAAGACCGTAAACAGCAGAAAAGCTAGAAAAACGAAAACTGTGCGGAAACAAATGTACCTATTCATTTAGCCACAAAGTAAGTGATACATCATGAAGTGTATAAAAGAAATGGTGCGTTCGTATTTATGCACAGATTAGTCTAACAAATAAATTGTTTAATTTAAATGTTAATAACGAGAATTGAAGCTACTCTTTGTGAAAAGCGAAAGGTTTGAAAAATTGAGCCAGTGCGTACCTACACCAAGTGACATCACAAACAGCATGCTGGCGAGGACATGCCCAACTATATACGAGGTGGTATCCACAACGTTCGAGACTGGTGGTGCCTCTTGACAGTAGTTGCAGTAGAGTTTTGTACCGCCAGGTGGCAACACTAGCACATCTGATGAGTAGGTGTTTAAAGTTTCATGCAGCTGGGTAGATGTGTTGAGATTCTACAGTACTTTTCATGATACTGTGTGCAGTGTGTGGCGATTTTGCGATAGATCCAAGATTAGAACAGAGAGATTGCATCAAATTCTGCGCAAATCTCGGGGGAAATGCTACGGAGACCCTCGCAATGATTCAACAAGAATTTAGGGAACAAATCACGAGCAGTACACGTGAATTTGAGTAGAATTCTCGGTTCAGGGCCGACCGTAAGCTATTGAAGGCGGTGCTCACACCGGTAGGCCCATCAGCTGCACAACGCCTGACATTGTTGCCAAAGTTCCACACCTCGTTTGTGAGGATCGACGTCGAACCACTGAAGACCTTGCTTATGAAGTGGAAATTGGTTATGGGACATGCCAACGAACTTTAACTGATGAATTGGGCATGCATCGTGTCGCCGCAAAATTTGTGCCAAGGATCCTGACTGCTGATCACAAGGCGCTGAAGGCGTGTTGAAGTTTGCACGGAGCTTCGTCAGGCCGTATCCGATGTACAAACCTTCTTGTCCAGGGTCATCACCGGCGACGGGAGCTGGATATGGCTTATGACCCTGAGACAAAACAACAATCCTCCCAGTGGAAGAGCCCGAACTCACAAGACCAAAAAAAGCGAGACAAGTGAAGAGCAAAGTACAGAGCTGCTCCTCGTTTTCTTTGATACCAAGAGGATTGTGCACAAAGAATTCGTCCCACCAAATCAAACAGTGAATTCCACGTACTACTGTGACGTTTTGCGACGGCTCTGTGAAAATGTGCGGAGACGACGGCCCGAACTTTGGCGGCAGGAGAACTGGCTGTTGCATCACGATAATGCTCCCTGTCACAATACCTCGTTCACGAAGGAAAACGACATGACGGTTGTCCCCCGCCCACCGTACTCGCCTGATTTGGCACCCTGCGACTTCGCTCAATTCCCCAAACTGAAAGTCATTTTGAAAGGACGTTGGTTCGACACAATTGAGAGGATTCAAGAAGAAACGCTGTCTGTGCTA